>PDLM01000013.1:748714-1046719 GCA_003369665.1 Coleophoma cylindrospora
GAAACGCTTGCGACTATGAGCAATCTTGCTGGAGCACTCGAAAGTCAGGGCAAGTATACTCAAGCCGAGACTATGCACCGCCAGACGCTCGAGCTCTCGCAGGAGGTGCTTGGCAAGATGCATCCGGACACGCTTACGAGTATATACTGTCTTGCTTATACACTTCAGGGTAAAAAGGAATATAGAGAAGCATCTATACTCTATGATAGGGCTTGTAATGGATACAAATCCATTTTAGGGGCTACGCATCCGACGACTGTTACTTGTATAAAGCATTACCAAGCAATGTTAGATCAGACCAGAGAGGAAAACCTAGACTAGGTTTCTCGAACATGAATTTTACAACGCTATAAATACTACCAGTTAATTTCAACTTTATTTTGGGTACGTTAATTAGCTACTCTACCTTTGTTTCTATTCTCTTTATACTAAGATATCTAAGCTACTAAACAAAGGATAAGGAGCTATATCTGATAGTGGTTTCTCAAGCTCTATTTCGAATTTGAGATATCATCTTTAGATATAAGTTAACTTATTAAATTACCCTCGTTATACCTGATTAGTTTGATTAAAACCATGTTTGTAGGGTAGTATATTAAGAAACAGCTACTCATTGAACTACTTCTGGCTAGCAACTACACAGCCATTCTTCAATCGAATAGTTTTGAAGTCAAATCTAGTAACAACTGTTAAATTACTCCGCCTTTTCCTACATTCTAGTCAGTATAATTCTGGATGTTTTTGTCGCAATCCACAACGATCATTTACTTTTGAAGATTCAGGGTTTATTTGCTCGAGTAATTGTGTTGTAGAAGGCTGCCAACTCAGTAATTAATTAATAGGCTGGCAAATTGTAGTGCCCGCCTTGTCGCTATCAAGACCGAACTGAACAAGCTGAGAGGCTGAGTCATACAGTAGCTGAATGGAGTCTTGACCAGGTGTAAAAGCCAAACTGCAAAATTGGTGGCAGAGTACTCGGGTCCGATCCTGACATTTGTGATCGGTGAAAACTTTATCATTGCCCTTCAGAACACCCGAAATCCTCGGAAGATCATCCTCTTCCATCTTCGGACAATAGTACCACCAGCCATTCTCATCGTGTCGGTCACCAGCGGTTTTCGTTGTCGGACTTATCCCATATCGCCGTATAACGTTTAAAATGACTAGCTCCTACCAAAACACTTCTTATCACCAACATTAGCTCCCAAAATAACTCCAGAAGAATTCGTTAAAGGATATTGCTAACAAGACTTTGGTGATTCGAGCACGCAATGATTCATTATAAACTTAAAATAGTCCTAGTGCGCATATGTATCTGTAGATGGTGGGCTAAGCAAGACATCCTTTACTGGTAGAAAGGTTGACCACGTCACTACCACCATTATCCCCCCGGTCCCTCTCCATCCAGTGTGACCTGTGGTGCGGGACAGACCAGCTGCAACGGTGGTGCCTGCTAGGATGCCCTTAGCGATCCTAACAACTGCGGTGCCTATGGCAATGTGGCAAGTTCGCAGTCGGATTTCTGCCTCCAATCACCACTAGCTCGGCTTGAATGCTAACCCTCGGCAGTGTTCATCCGGAGTCTGCAGAAACGGACAATGCTCTCCACCCGTCTGCAACGGACCAACCTGTGGTAGCCTCAACAGCTGAGGGGGCGACGGTTGCTTCTGTTTTGAGACAGCGGAAAACCTTGGATTCTGCGGCCCTAACACTGCCTGAGCACCTCTCGCTGACTGATCGGCTAACTCGGATTATGCCCAGGGCAAGGTCTGTGCTACTGGCACTTGTTGTGGTCGGAATGTCTGTCTGGCGTCATGCTCGGTCAGCGCGCGCCGGGGTTGTTGCTGGCTGGTAACAATACTGAGGGTTACACGGGCGGATCTGCGCCTTTTTAGACATGCGGTCAACGTGCAAGACAGGAGGGCTTATAACCCCAGGTTTCATCTGTAGTTGTAACCTTGTATGTCCTTTGTTACTATAATTTGTGGCTTTAAAGTCCGAATGAAAGCTTTCACACTATACTCTCCCTTTAAGACAATAATAGTAGCTGGGGCTGCCTGTTAAAGAGGTTTGAGGAGTAAGTCGTAAAGTTAGAGTGAGTTTGAATAGCTTTAAACATAACTCATAGCTCCCCTTGAATGATAAATAATAGAATGATCATAAACCTAACCACTTTAATGTTAGCAAGGCAATGTAAGATGGCATCCTAGCTAAGGATCCAATAGCTGACTATAAGAATAAAACTAGGATGTTACCTAGAGCAACTTCTTTTATGCACGGTGAACAAACAGAGTATGGTCATAGGTATATGGTAATATTTCTAATAGAAAGCAAATAACTCCCAAAGACACATTAATTAATGGACATAAATCTAGCGCAAAGCCCCTTTAGCTTAGGTATACCGAACCTGAAATGAAACCACCCTCGCTACTCGCTAATGCACAATCTCTCCACCCACAACCAACACGGCAATCTCAAGCACAGTCAATGATGATCGATCCGGTCCCACTCTGCTTGCTCCACGTGAGATGAGCCTGGCGGACATCATCCAGCTTAAAGATCTGCTTCACCACGACATCAATCTTGCCACTCATCGTCAACTCGAACAACGATTTGAGATTGGGCACAAAGGTGGACTGATCCCGCGTAATGTAGTACATGGTCGTTCGCTTCCCACTCCAAAACTTGAGGTTTTTCGACAACAGCTTCAGCGTGGTTGGAATGGCTGATCGTTCCGGCCCACCGGTCAGGGCGGGGAGATTGGTCCCGTACCCGAGGAGGCGACCCTTGGAGTTCAGGATGGAGTATGACTCGTCCCAGCTCTCGAAGGCGAGGGCGTCAAAGACGGCGTCGACCCCGCCCACATCTTTCATGGCCTGGATCCACTTCTTGTTGGAGTAGTCAAAGACGGTTGCGTTGGGGAGACCCGCCAGGATGGTGCTATGGTTTCGCGGCGACGCCGTGCCGTACACCATCGCGCCCTGCAGCGTTGACAGAATGCCCACTGCCCAACCCACGGCGCCGCTCAGGCCGTGAATAAAGACCTTCTGGCCGGCGGAGACCTTCGCCGAGTCCATGACCATGGCATAAGCGGTGTTCCAGTCCAGCAGCAGCGGGGCGACTTTCTTAGGCTCCATGCCGGCCGGGACGGGGACGACGTATTTGGCGGGCACGTTGATGTGGGTGGCCTCGGAGTCGTAGACGGTGAGGGCGCAGACCAAGTCGCCTTGCTTGAAGCCGGAGCTGGCGGCGCCGCTGGTCACGACGTGGCCGACGAAGCAGTAGCCCGGGGTCAGCGGGGCTTTCTTCTGCAGCGGATAGGTTCCCCGTCGCATGTTGATGTCGGCGCCTGCAAACCCGGAATACATGATTCGAACCTGCACCTCCGTGGGGGCGGGCGCTGGGAGCTCCGCGGTGACGATGGTGACTTTCGATTCATCGCCAAACTCCGGGATGAGGACTTTTCGGATGGTGGTCGTCATGTTGTGAACTGGCGGTCTAATGCGGGAATATATGATTTTTGAGTTGTGCGGGATGAGAGCGTTGGTTGTATTGTGTTGTTAGTGGTGGTTATAAACGGTGATTAGTGATGGTTATTAGTGATGCGGGTGTTGGTTATAAGTGGTGAGAGTGTTTCTTGAATTGCAGGTGATGAGAGTGCAGTGTTAGAAGCTGATCGATGCTGTTGATGCTCAAAACAACACTCCGACCTATTCATGGGATTTATATACAACGCTCTCCACGTCTCGGGGTGCACAGGTTCGGCATTGTGCTGACGATTCGGCCGGCGGGAGCCTCAGCAGAGCTGCGAAAGTCAACGCAGCTGGGCTTGCGGCTGTGGGCGCTCTGATTGGATGGGCATCCTTCCGGCGTTGGGATTGGCCCGTGCCAGTGCGCCACATTTTCCACAAGCTTTCTGTCAGCCGAAAGCCTCCCTGACGACTTCTGCCCGCCGGCACATCCTTAGGCCGTTGGTGGCGTCCTGCGAGCCTCGTCATTCGCCAGATTGGACCGCGCTTTCGCTCGACTTCGGCGCGAGTGGTCCCGGTCATGGATGGCATCAGTATTCCGTCTGACCCTGACCGAGGCCGACGCGAGCCCTTTCTCTTGCGCTGGACCTGCCATGCATGCCATCACCGGAGTTCCTGCTCTGCCCGCACCACCCACGGGCCACGCGCCACCAAGCACGAGCCACCGCAGTGACTCGCTCGGAATAGTGCGAAGCCAGCAACATCCAAGACGATGAAAGGGAAGAGATTGTGCTAAGAGTCTCTTCGGTGAGCGCGTGTGTTGGTGATCTTTCTTTCTTTGTTCTCGTTATTCATGAATATGCCATGGCCTTGACTCAAGGGACTCAATCTCATGACAGCAGAAAAGGTCACCCGTAGCCAACAAACCCTCGTAGCTGATAGCAGGTCGAGCGAATGGAATCTTCTAGCCATAGCCATCTCGACCAAGCTGCGCCGACACTAACAAACACTGCTCCCGGAGCCCTTCTGTAGCGTCGAATCAACAGCCTCGAGCTGCCTGCACTTCCATCGACACGAAGGGCCCACCCCTCAAGATCCATCGTGGCTCATAAAGCGCCATTTCCGTAGAGATTCTACTCCGCACCGCCACGCGGTCCTGATCGTGGAAGGCCCCGGGCCCGGGCTACTTGCCATCTACCGTAGAGTATCGACACGAGCATCCCGAATGGACGCCCCGTCGGGAGGGTCGAAGTACTCTTGCTACCCGAATCAACCGATGTTGGACTCGATCACTCTGCATGGACAAGTACGAGATGACAACTAACCCGGCATGATAAAAGTTGACGGCCTGGGTTCCTAGCGCCTCGAGCAGCGTGAGAGAGAGTTTCCGTAGCTGATTCTCATGTCAAAGTGGTCGAGGATCTGTTAATGTGTAGCTTGGTCCCGCTTCCGGACCAGAACGTCACGACTCTATCCCGACTACTTGGCGATCGCCCAAGGTGAAACCACCATAATTCTCTTAAGCAAGATCGCAGCCAGGATATATACGCCATAACCCTTCCGTTATTAATGTTCAGCAAATGAGTGTTAGAGTATAGGAAGGCGGCATCGACGTACGCGGAGCATAACGACGAGTGTCCCCTTCACGATCGACATATGCCCTGTGACGGCGAGCGAAAGGCTTGGAAGAAGCGATGCGGTGGCGCGTGAATCTCGCAAGAGATAATATAGAAGAAACCGTAGCCTGTAAAAGTGATTTATGAAGCCTTTCCCTCCTGTCATCGCGAACGGAAATCCCCTTTCGCGTACAGAAGCGGCGCCTTAGTGATGGTGGCCAAGTGAGCAAGCTTCGTTTGATATGATCGGCCTATATATTGCTATGCTTGAGAGCGACCAGGGCCATAGTACTTGATGAAGTACCGCGGGCCGGGTTCCAAGAAAAAGTTAAAAAGCACAAATTAGAGAATGAGTGCTCTTGCAAGCATCATCGCAAACCATCCCCGGCAACCTACACTAGACAGGGTACCGCAATGGTAACAGTCAGCTTCAATATAGCCAAATTGCCCTCTTATCTCGCCCACGTCTAGATCCCCTTTCCTTGCGCACCCCGACATCGAAGCTATATTACGGTCGCCCGTAAGGTTACCGTCAGGAAAGGGAGAGTAGAGCTTAGGTAGCTCCAAATGTTCTTCTCACCAAGGTCGCCTCTCTGAACCCGGGACGTGGCACTTCAGCTCCACATCATGAGTCCTACGTCCTTATCGCTGATCCACAAGCTTACTTTCCCATCACCGCCGATTCCGTCAAGGTAATCGGCATAATTTGCAAGCCGCTACTCATGGGCCTCAATCCCTTTAATTACTAGGAAAAGGCGGAAAGTTGCGGATGTTGTAGAATCTAGGAAGGGTTTGTCAAGCTACCGAGGCCCCTGCAAAGGGTTGTAAATGAGAGGAACATTGCTTGCGGATAGACCCTTTCCTTTTTGCGCTTATCCATTGCTTTTGCCGGTCGTGGTCGTGGCGTGGATCGATGGTGGTTACATACGACTGGACTTTACATTGGGTTGACAAGTTGGCGACAACATCCCACCCCATCCTAGAGTCCACTCTCATGGCGTTGATTGACTAAATCTCACCATCACTGACATCTTCCGGCGGTTACATCACCAGCAGTCATGTCAGCTCGGCAGCTGCCAGGGGCTTCGTCGTCGAGCTTTATCGCTTAAAGCGACCTGTCGCACGGCTCTCGGAACAGCACATGTTTCTCTCGAAGCCCAGCCATGAGCGTCTGGTCGTCGATATTGCTTTTCGGAAGCATCCCATGCAGAACTATCCTCTGGCTCCGGCTCAGCCAATTGCTGGGGGCGTGATGGGCAATCCGATGCACCCAGCAGCCAGTCGTGGGGCATGAAACATCGAGGTGCATGCTGAGCCGTATTGCGATCACGTCCTCTCCCCTGGCCCGGGGATGCCATTGGCGACGGCCGGTGACTTGAAACGAAACTAACCGACAACGAAATGAGGCTTCCTGTAGGCGCCTCCTCGACTGCTGCAAGGTAACAATGGATTCTGTTCTGTTTCCAGGAGAAGGGATCTTGGTAATTTGATGTTCTCGCCGCCGTGTATCCCTCGCGACGGTCCTCATCGTCCTTATAGTGCTGCTTAGCCGGCAAGATCGGACGACCTGGCCGACTTCACCATCACCACTAAGTCATGGAGCAGGAGTGACAACACCCATTTGATTTCCATTCCCATCTCCGTAAGAGCTAGCTCTCTGCATATACCGAGACTCCAGTCTTTCCAGGATTCTTTTTTTCTGTTCTTTATTCGTCAGTCTCTACCGAAATCAACCATGCCTGTCTCTACCGTCTTGAGAACGTTACTGCTCGCCGTCAGTGTCGCTAAGGTTGCGGCGGGAATCCTCCCAAGTTATTCGCATGCTCATCTTCACCACCCGCGAGCAACAGCCAACGCGACAGCGAACCTGACCGACTTACAAACGTGGTGGCATGCCAATGGGGAAAACAACACCAAGACTCCCGTGCAAAACGACAATGTCCGGCAATCGCATCTGTATTCCATCCAAGTAGCCTTGGCCTCCGCGCCAACCTCTTACTACCACTCTTTCGTGTACGAGACCATCCCGCGGAATGGCAACGGCAAAATATGCACCCCGGGCGACCTCACGTCGCTGTGCGACACTGATGATCAGATCTCCATTGAGCCTGATATCGGCATCACCATGGCGTGGACCCAATTCCTCTACCAGGACGACGTCGTGGTGAAAGTCTCCCGGTCCAACGGTCTCGCTATCTCGGCTGCGAATGTCTTAGTCCGCCCAAGCTACCTTAACTTCACCATCACCGCATCTGGGGCGGATGTCTTGATCACGGTGCCGTATAACCCCAACGGCATTCGATTTTCCGTGGAGCTTCAGGATGATTTGTGGGTATATCGGAATGCGGGAACGGGCGCCGACTCGTACTATGTCCAGAACATCAACCCAGAGGGCGCTGGATACGTCCAGAATTACACCAACGACATGCCGACGGTGGGAGTCGAGCCACGCAATGCTTTGTTAATCTTTGCGAGCCCATTTCCTACCCCGGATCTGGTCCCCAACGACCATGTCAACACCTTATATGTCGAGCCGGGCCTGGTTACCGGCTTGGACAGCACGAGCAAATCAATTGTTTATTTCGCTCCGGGGGTGTATTACTTCACCGGCACAGCTCACGCCATCCTTTCCTCCTCGGTCAGCTGGGTCTACTTTGCGCCGGGTGCGTACGTCAAAGGCGCGGTGGAGTATTCGAGCTCGGCTCCGTGTCTGAAAGCGACGGGCTTTGGCGTCCTGTCGGGGGAGCAGTATGTCTACCAGGCCAATACCGACGCCGGATATGCCAACATCAAGAGCGACACCTCCTCGCTGCACATGTGGCGGGGCGACTTCCAAACCAACCAGACTTGGACGGTGCATGGCGTCACCATGAATGCGCCGCCGTTCAACTCCATGGACTTTTACGGCGATGTCGGGGCCTCGAGCGTGTACATATCAGATTACAAACAAGTCGGCGCCTTCTTTGGGCAGACGGATGGCATGGAGATGTACCCCTACAGCTACGCCCGCGACATCTTCTACCACACCGGCGACGACACCATCAAGACCTACTACTCCAACATTGTGGCGGAGCGGATGGTCGTGTGGAAGACCAGCAATGCCCCCATCATCCAATTCGGCTGGTCCCAGCGCAACCTGACCAACATTACGGTGGACAGTATCGATGTGATCCACACGCGGTACCACACGCAGGCCGAAGAGTACCCTCGGGCCCTGATCGGCTCGGCGGCGAGCTACACCGACGCAACGTCGACGCTCACGGCGGACATCAACTCGTACATCTCCAACTACACCGTCTCCAACTGGAGAGCGGAGGGCATTTCCCCCGCGCTGATCGGCATCAACCCGCTGGCCAACATCGACAACTTCCACATCGAGAACATCTGGATCGAAGAGCTGGCCAACCAAACCACGCTCATTGACATGAGCACCATCCGGGTCTTTACCGACGCCAACCATGGAAACCAGCCCATCCAGATCGGCCAGAACTCGCCCGACAACATCGGGCTGACTATTAAGGACTACTACGTCGGCGACACGCACATCACACTGGCGGACGATAATTGGGATTCATTGTCGCAGGGGCGGCTGAATATCGACAGCTCGTACTGGGGCCGGTGGACAGCGGTATGAGTTGCCGCGGGACGTACGAAACGTGACGACGGGTGGGACGAATTCTTTTCTTGTTTTATGATTATATGTCCGGGGCGCGGGGCGGGTGCACGGCTGGCTGGTTGGATGGCGTAGGGTTTTACGAGTATGAAAAAAAATCTTCGATTCGTTAGATATTTTTCTAGAACTGTTTTCTTCGCCCTTAGGCTGCTTGCAGCTTGGGGGTTGAATGCCATAGAAAGAGAATGCATGCCTTCTCACTGATGTATTCTAGGCATCTGATTGAATGTATGATCCCAAATAGTTCCTTTTAGATTGGGGCTGTTGGAATGCAAGTCACTATGACAACCTCCTGAGACGTCAAATGTCCTCTTGGCTGTTCTCGACTCCCATCTCCATGGGCGATAGGCTCAGCAACAATACCACTGTACCCTCCTGTCCTCATACCAGGAGAGAAACCTCACATCAGGAAACATGGCATACTATCATCACCCATGAAATATGCAGCTAGCGTTACTCGCAAGTCGGCAACCGCAGATTGCGAAGCGGCAATGGGGTTGCAATCGGCATCAAACTCGGGATTTGGCTTCTTAATACAGACCTCCCGACCCATACGGATCACTTTCATTCCCGTCCGAGACAGTCATCGGGACTTGTACGGTTGGACGGTTGTTTAGCTGCCTGAGGCCACAAGGTTGTAAGGTTGGAATGAGTGTAGGGCGGTCAGCCGCATTGGGATAGCTTTCTGAGTTCGTTCTAGGCAGCGGGAGCTGATAGGAGCCCCAAGTTACCTCAAATACCTTAACTTAATCACTTACTACAGTATATATAAACAACATTACGGTATCACTCCTCCAAAACTCCTTTTCTTGCTCACGGGCAACAGCCATCTTGACATGGCCGTCACGGTCAATCTCCCCAGCGCAACCGCAAAACCGAGTGTGGTCCGGCAATATCTCGAGCACCGCCTCACCACGCGGTATGAGGTCGATGCCGCAGCCGCACAGGAACTCGCATCGAAATGGAAGTACGGCCTGGGCGATGACTTGCGGACGTCAACGCCCAAGGATCTCACCGAGTTGTTCGGGCCCGAGCTGGCGACCCCGATGGCCAAGTGCATCAAGAACGACCTTGCGGCGGAAAAGGCAGAACAGGTTCGCACGTATCGGAAATCAAGTCGTTTCTTCTTGGTCTTAAGTATGCTGACTTTCCTTGGCTACCCCCAATGGTCCATTCAATGCTGTGGAGACATGCTGATCAAAGGCATTGCGGAGTGTAGATGCGTTAGCCGGTGCGGTTCTGATCGCGGCCTACGTGGTCGTCCGACAACGCCATTCGGACAACCGCCACGAGAATTTCGGTGAGTTTAGATTTCCTAGGAAAATTGGAGGCCAGTAAATTCTAACACACTTAGGATTGGCATCCCTGGCGCTGAGCCTGAATGGGGCCGCGGGGATGGTTGGGGCAGCCTTTGAACCCACTGGCCTGGTGGTAGGTCTGATCGTATATGGTATAGTGTGTATCTATGGAGCAGTTGTTTGCTTTGTTATGTTTTATACTCAATCCTAATTATGATGGCCTCTTGTGTATTTATGCCGACTTGACAACTGCCGGTGACAGGCCCATTGATTAGATTTGCACACTGCGGAGCCTATGGTGCAAAGCATTCAACTATAGGTGAGCGGAACATTCAGGTGAACTGGTTCATGGCCGCTCAAGGGTTCATCCGAGCTTCAGTGTTATATTTTGTTACAGGCGTGTAGATATCATCTACCACGGCTTTACGCCGCCATCTAAGTCCACGATCCCCGATTTCTCCACATCAGTGTCCCGTTTCCCCGTTACTACCTTCACCAGAGCGTCAGCCGGATCCCTTGGATCCCGCGCACCATACTGAATGCGCACCGCACGATTCTCCGCCCCAGAGAGATTCGTCACGCAGAATCCCGGATTGAAAGCACAGACTTTGCACCCCCAGTCCGCGAAGTTGACCTTGTGGCACGCCGCGAGCATGTTCAACGCCGCCTTGCTCATCCGATAGTAATCGCCGCGGGTCTTATACCATTTGTACGTCGTGTCGAGTCGAGTGGTGATGGAGCCCTGATCTGACGAGACGTAGATGAGGCGCGGGTGCGATGACTTCTGCAGGAGAGGCTCGAAAGCCTCGGTGACCATCGCAGCGCCAAAAACGTTGGTTTCGAAGGTCTCGCGCAGGTTGGTCAGCGTGTCCATCGGGCGAGTCACGGCGATGCCGGCATTGTTGATGAGCACGTCCAGGCGGCCGAACTTGGATGCGACATCTGCTTTGGCGGCGGCGATGGACTTCTGGTCTGTAACATCAATCTGGAGGACTGAGATTTGGCCTTTCAATGAGCTAGCATGGGCAGAATGGAGATCGTCCAGGGCGCGTTGGCCTTTCTCGACAGACCGGCTGCCAAGTAGTATGTCAAAGTCGGACGACTCCTGGGCCAAAGCAAGCACAGTTTCGAGCCCGATGCCACTGCTGGCTCCTAACACACACGTTGGACGTGGATCTTCGATCGAGGCAGTAAGGAGGACTTACCCGTGATGAGAACGACGGTCTTCTGAGATGCCATCATAATTTAGACGGCCGGACGCAGTGCTAGCTGAGGTTATTGGGCGTTTCTTTGGTGACGGTAACTAGGTGGGAAGGTTTCTATTCAGCTCAATCTGATGTAAGAATGAATTCTGTTTTACGCACCAGGACCTGCCCTTTAAGTAGTGCTGACGGAGAAAAGAAACATGAAGAAGTCCAGCTTAACTCCGCTAACTGCCATGGGTCGCCAGAGATTACCTGTGTCTCTATGTATGCAAGTGCCATAAGCTTCGTATCACTTGGCTCCAGCTGGATGACAAGTTAGCGAAGCGAGCCGTTCAAAGGAAATCTTGAAAATCCCGCTATACCTCTTTTGGAAAAACGCGCGAGGTCCCCATAACTTGCTCTTTATCACTTGTCCCGTAAAATGCCGGTGTCTCTTTTGCAATGGCACTCGAGACTCGGATTTGAAGACATGTGGGTTCGAAGATCATCTCCGCTGTTAATATACAAGGAATTGCGCCGCCATTATTCTGTCCTATCTAATCCGGCTGTCCCTGAGGGATCTAGGCCGACGGTGCTCGGATGTAGTGCAAGTTTGGATACTCAGCATCTACGACACAGTAATTACCGCGATACACTGAATTCCTTAGAATTCTCTGGTCCTCCTTGGTATTCTGTCCGCTTTTTTCCCTTTCCGCGTTTGATTTGGATCTGTAATCCTTTTAAGCTTCTTAAGCCAGAATGCGGATATATCTATACATAGCATACTTTGAACAGTACTTGGATGATTCCCTCGATTTGGAGTTTGCCTCAGTAGATCCACGGGGTGCAAATTCAAAAAACCGCTGCGAAATCAGCTAGAACTTGAACTCGTCCTTCTCCACTGCGGACTGAATCACGCCATCGGCTAAAACGACCGCGACCGTCTTCAGCCTGCGTTGCAGCCATTGTTTCTGGGCCGTGGGGATGGTCTTGGTGCTAATCGCTACGGTCAATGGCCAGGTTAAAAGGGTCGCGAACTTCAGTATAATCTCATCCTTCGGATCGGTAGCATTCCGCGAATTAAAAAAGAATGGAACGCTGCGACACATATCAGCTGCCAGTAAGTCGACCCGCTCCTGGCAGGCTTCTAGTCGGGTAAGGATGGCTGGTTGTTGGGGTTTACTGTGATTGGGGATCGACAGTAAACGCATATGAATGCTACTCACAACCAGGCAGACCGCCCAGTATCGAATCCAGACAGCGGCATGGCCGTGCGTAGTATAGCTATGTACATAATCCGTGTCCGCAAAGTTAGTTTTCGATGGCATTGAGCTTTCCGTAGAGATTGCTGAGAACTTCCATTCTTCTGGAAGGCCGTGGGACCATAAAGTAAGCGCTGTTTCGAGGTCTTGGGCTTCCATGGTCGCATATTCGACCTCTTTGCTAGGAGATAGCAGGTCGGGGTTCTTGTCCTGGAAGATTTTCAAGGATGCGCACCGTAGAGTAGCGACCCGAATCATGAGCAGATCAAGAGCCAAGGCTGGTCCTTTTTCGCCATACTGCGAGCCATCCTGGAGCCAATCTGGAACGAGCTTGCCTCGGAGGATGCATGCTCGAATCTAGAAGACTCGTGTCGTTAGGCTTAAGAAAGTGCATATCATGGAACCGTGGGTTGTGCTAGGTTTACTTACCATTGGTCGTCGAACGGCCCGGTACAGGGGCAGATCTTGCAACCCCCGCTGCTGCCGCATCCTCAAAAGCCCCATGGTTCCCTCATAGTGGCAGATCTTCTTCCAGAATCGAGAGCCAACCTCGTCCGGCGTCGAAGACGCTAGAGCCTGGTTCGATTCTTGCTCGGCTCCGTACATGGTGTTCTACCAAGCTGTCAGGGCACGTACTACCATCTCCCAAGAAAGGACTCTCGACACACCTCATACTGAGACATCAACAAAGTCGCAACAACAAGATGATCGAGGTTTTCATCCGCCAGCTCACGGATCTCTTTCTGCGTCGTGGTGATACTCCGGACATAGAAGCCATGTGCAGCTTCAAGCGCTCTGCTCACACGCCTCGCTCGCCCAAAGGAGGCAAGCGAGAAGGCGGATACAGCGAGATGAAGACTTGAGTCCGGCCGAGCACGGCCATAGTGGGCGAGGGCGTAGGTCAAGTAATCCTGTCCAATATCCGGCATCTCGGTGGGCCAGACGGTGAAGTTCTGTACAAAATAATTGAACGCGTGCGTCTCTACGGGAACGTCCAGGGTGCGGGCAATCAGAGTGGATGGCGTTGCTGCAGCCGTGATGTCGCGCTGGCTCTCGTTGGCGGGGCGCTTCCACGGACGCCTAGGCTTGCCCTGGGCGAAGGCATTCTCACTGCGGAAGGGCAAAGCCGTGCCGGTGTTGGATTCCCAGGTGCAGTGTCGACTTGCTTTGTGGCACTGGCCGCAGCTGGGCCGGGTGGTATCGCACTGGCGGCAGTTAGCCTGGACAAAAGAGCTGCGACAACGACCCACCTTGACACGGCGTCGCTTGCACGTAAGACAGGCTGGGCTGGGGAAGACCATGATAACAGGATTGTTATTGAGTTCGATCCAGAGCCAAGGGGTGTTTGCAAGCTGCGCAGGAAAAGTACGTGAGTTGGTCCATGCCGGACATAATCGTTACCGCCGCCTCCAACCCCACAGAAGCAATATACCGCTCGCGCGATTATCTGAAAAGAGGATGGCGCCACAGCACAGGAAACAGGGCAGGGGTCTGACAAATCCTTCGCTTATGGAGGGGTCCTAATACGTTCACCATGCATGGTGAAATAATATGCTTACTAAGCACCCCCCTCAGCCAAAATCTCACTTCCTATCCACGACCGCCGGCAGTACCTTTTCGCAAAGGAAAAAGCCTGGATTTATTTTATATAGGTATCTAGGGATTCAATAATACCTTACTTAATAAGAGAGTACTATTATTCAATAATTATAGGTTACCATTACTATAAGGTATAATAGCCTATCGCTACAGGGTATAACAGCCTATAGCTAAAGGGCTAGAAAGCCTATAGAGCTTATCACTACAGGGCATAATAGCCTATCGCTATAAGGTATTAAAGCCTATCGTTATAAAGTATAGTAGCTTATATATAGAGTTTATTCTCAGAACTATATAGGTACTATATAGAAGATCTTACTAGTATAGATAAGGGTTTCTCTGAAGATCAAAGAGGTAAAGTTATTAGCCGTGGTAGAGAAACTAAAATAAAAATCCGAATAACTATCTTTTTCGATTATAAGGTACGGTAGCGAGGTCGCTGGCGAGGTTACAAGGGCTAGCAGAGGTGGTGATACTGAAATAGAGACTCGTATATCTATGTTTCGAGTATGCAATTGATGTATATAACGTATATATTATATCTGAAGTATGTGGAGTATGTATTGTATATGGAGAGTGTATGTTGAATAGGGGTGGTGTGGAGTAGGTGGTGAGAAAATTGGTGCTTAGTAAGCACATTATTACACCATGCATGGTGAACGTATTAGGACCCCTTATGGAGCACAACAACAGTCAGGGTATAGTATATACGTAAACACATCTTACATGTACTATGTGCAGCTTCAGCTACTTGATTGATTTATACCAATTTAATTCGACCGCCATTGAAATCTATCTGCTATGGTGTTTCGCTCTGCCGGTGCTACTCACTGGAGTAGATTGAACTCCGCACTTCTGTGGCACATTTCACCGCTCCGACATAAAAGAGAGTAAACGAGCTGGCTTGACCAGAACAACTATTGCTGATATCAAGTCTCTTTTCCACGGATATTCCGACTTTCAAAATGAGTTCTTCGATCAGCCGGAATGCATACCATCAGGACGATATCGAGGCTGCAACTTCGAATCAGGCGAGACTATCCAGCGGCTTAGTCAAGGCGGGCGTATCCGATGGCCGCATAGACAACGAACAGGTTCCTCTCGAGAGCGAAGTCCTACCAAATCAATCAGATCAAATATGCTACCCCGAAGGTGGATTTGCTGCATGGTCCGTGGTCCTGGGGGCCTTTTGTGGCCTGTGCGGCGGAGGGAGCACGATGAATGCGATGGGGGCCTTCCAAAGAGAGATCTCAGAGCACCAACTGCACAATTATAGCGACGGCGACATTGGATGGATCTTTGGCATTTACTCTTTTCTAAGCTATGCCTTTGGGCTCGTCGTTGGCCCGTTGTTCGACAAATATAGTGCGCGATGGCTGATTGTAGTGGGTGGTGTTGGTATCTCCTCCGCCATGTTCTTGATCGGGTCGTGTCAGACATACTGGCATTTTATGCTCGTGTTTGGTATTCTCAACGGGATCAGTACAGCATTTATCTTCGTTCCATGTTTCACGGTGGTGGGACACTGGTTCAATATCCGTCGCGGCTTTGCCACGGGTATTGCTGCTCTTGGCGGAGCCGTCGGAGGTATCCTTTATCCTATTGTACTTCAATCGCTCATTCCGCATGCAGGATGGGCCGTCGCAACTCGGGCTTTGGGCTGCATAATGGCCTTCTTCTGCACTATTTCATGCTTATTGGTACGAAAACGTCTCCCTTCACTTCACAATGCGACCGCGGAGGTGGACCTTATGATCCTCAAGCCAATATATGCGGTTGCTACTGCGGCAGTCTTCATGACCGAATGCGCACTATTCGTCCCCTTAACCTACATAAGCTCCTATGCTGCGTATATGGGATTCAATGATGCTTTCGGTTCACAGCTCCTTGTGGCAATCAACGCCAGTTCTATCTTCGGCCGCATCATTCCAGGTTTCTTCTCGGACAGGTTTGGATGCTTCAATACTATGATCTGCATTACGAGTTTGATGGCGATTTCTGTCCTTGTAGTATGGCTCCTTCTGGGGCATACCAAGCCTGGTATTCTGGGTTTTGCTATACTGTATGGCTTTGCAAGCGGCTCAGGAATCAACCTAGTGCCAGTTTGCATTGGGCAACTGTGCCGGACCGAGGAATATGGACGGTATTATGCTACATGTAACACAATCGTCTCTATTGGACTGTTGCTTGGAATCCCGATCGCTGGAGATATAATCAAAAGCGATGCCGGTGCCTACTGGGGATTGATTATCTTCGGTGGGATGTGTTATGTTGGAGGAGTAATTCTGCTTACTAGTGCTAGGATCATGGCGGTCGGGCAGAAACTGAACGTAATCTTTTGAGACATCCTCATACCGAGCAATTACGCAAACGTCTTTGAAGCTGTAAATGGTTCAAAAACATTTAATTCAACAGATGCTCAAGGTCCTTCTTGAGGAAATAAATTCAGTAACAACTAGATTTCTTTCCCATCAGTACGTGGCGGTTAGCCTAGGAGGTTTGTGCTGCTCCATCCAAGATCCAGGCATCTCTCTACTAGATTATCCTGGAAGCGTTTTTTTGTTTCAGGAGTAATCCGTCCACAAAACCATTATTATCCTTGCAGGAAATAGGTAAAAACTCAAAGCATACTAATAGTACTTATTTGTAGCGAGGTATAATGCTAGGAGAGACTATCTGCTGAGAATACCGCTAGCTATTTGTTTAATATACTTGCGAATACTGGAATTCTACTTGGTTTGAGGCCAGGATGATTTAATTCCATGTCAACGAAATACGATACTCGCTCAATCCTAATATTGAAAGGGGTATTGGTAGTTTTTTGGCGCGGTCTTGTAGTGCTCCAGGTACTCACTTGGCGAGAAACTGAAATTATCTCGATGTTGGTTGTCCTCGAGCTGCTTGTCGCTGACCATTTCTGCTTGCAGTTGCATAGGATATTTTTTGGCACGACTAAGAAAGTATTCTGCATTAGACGCAGGCAACTCAAGCCGACACGTGTAGTTGGGATACCACGGAGCCTAGATAAGGACTAATCAGTAAGAGTATCTTCAGAGTTAGTCTGGAAGGCTAGCATACCGCCCAAGCTTGTGCCAGCATAATACGGTCTTTATCAGTCTCGTTGGGCATCCCTGCATGCCATGTTCTCATATCCCTCAACATTACGTCTCCCTTCTTCATCAGCGCTTGAATTGGAGGCCGGATCTGTCTCCTGGCCTCCACAGCCTCTGGGCGAATTGGAGTACTGGGGTCGCCAATTACTGATTTCCAAGATGCGGTAGCATCTCTCTGAATATCTTTAGAGTCAACTGTTGTCTGGCATGTCTCATCAGTGAACGCATGAGTGCCAAGCCAGAATTCGGTGGCTCCATTTTCAATGGTAAAATCACAGATCGCTGTATTGGCAACAACAAGGAAAGGACATTTCGGATGGCGATATCGCGTGTCCTTGTGCACTGGTTGGCGCATTCCGTTCGTTCCTGAAAGAGCATTGTTTCCTGTTGAGAAAATCCAGCGTGGTTGGTAACCTAAATAACTACATCTGTAAGATAAAGAATGGTATGGATTACAGGTGAACATACGCATTTAGGACTTGAATAACGAAAGGATTGAAATTGACATCATCAAATAGTAGCTCTGGTTTTGTCAACGGTGCGCATTGAAGAATATTTGCTATTTTAAGTGTCAATTTGCGCTCTAGTGGCTCTCAGGATTTCTGGCGCTAGATGAGATTTTGTTTTGCGAGGAAGCTCTCTTACATTTTACACCTTGATTGAACCCTTCCCCATTGGCGTGTCTTTCTTCCATAAGCCGACTTTTATCCGTTGCCATGTAATCATAGAGCTTGGTACAATGATCGACGTTGACAACACCACTAAGAACAACCATTCCATCCTGGTGGAGCCCCTCAAGAGCCAATTGCAGATTGGGAATTCCATACTGCTTAGCGCATTGTTCCTCAATAGACGAGTTCACAAACCGAGGACTATCAGTGGCGGATGTCATAATGATAGGAGGATAAAAGGGTTGATTTTGTTGATGACTCCTCGAACTCAAATCTGGAATTATTTCCTCCTTATATACATCACTTGAGGAGGGGCAATTTAGGCGAGCTCGGCCGAGATCGTTTCATGGTACCAAGTGGAGCATGTCAGCAACAGCGGGGGTCACCTCAGCCAACCACTAAATTAAATCTCAAATGATATTGCGGGCGAAAAGTGCCTTTCGACAATCGCAATCCTTATTCCATGGTCCTTATAGAGATCCAGTTATTACCTTGTCTTGTTTTTTTCCTTTTAACTGTCCTAACTTTTGGATCCAATCCAAGTTCACGTAGTGAAGGAACACTAAATTAAGACAGCCAAGACTTTAATCCTTTCAATGCCATAGTTTTATGAATTTACTAGAGCAAGGAATCTCTTAGCATTATATTTCAGAATAAATACTGTAGTAACTGTGAGTGCTCTACCTACTAGATATGAAATGTTATACATTTGGCAGCGATGCAAATCCTAAGAGACTGTCAAAACATCTCATTTCCTGGGTTTGAAACTGCTCTGTGTTAGTGTCTGTATATAAGCCGTCAAGCTCTTCTGACGGAAATGAATAATCAATTTCGCTGAAAAGGTCAAAGTCAAATGGCGGACTGATCTGCCCAGGCACACTACTAAAAGCGTCTCCAATTAGCTGCTCTTCTTGGCCGGGATCCAAGTGATATCCATGCCTTGTCGGCGGAAAGTCTCCTGATGGTTTCAAATCAGATAGGGGTGTGGCAGCTGCTAATGTCTCACTTTCGCAGAATCTCTTCACAAATGCTGACACATCGAAGGCCCCGGATTTAGTATTCGTGTTTGACAATATTAGACTTCCATCGCGGTTCCTCTTTTTGTTAGAGCTCTCCTGTGGTGTGGATCGGACATTCTCTTCGTCTAGCAGCAGTTCTTGAAGCAAACGTGCACCTCTGAACGAGATCAAACTGACTTTACTTCTGTTCAAAAGGAGATCTATGGTCTGATGGATCATTTGACGATGCTCAAAATATTCTTCCGATTTTTGATCCCTGTTGAAAAGATCCAAGGATAATATGATCTGGAAGATGTTAGTAGGCTTTGGAGTTTTGTTGACAGTAATATAAACATATCCCTCAAAAGAGAATGAACTTACGGCGGCAACAACACTGAAATTCTCATGGTGCCAAAGATTGGGAGTATCCTCATCCTGAATTGATTTGAATTCATTCAAAATGGTTTTTGCAGCAGCTAAACAGGTCACCCTTGTGAAAGCGAAGGTGGGATCTATGAAGCTTAGCCAAATGAAGCTCCGATGAACGACAATGATTTTGTTTGCCAGTGTGATGGTCATGGTATGTCGAGCGAGTGAAATCCATGACGGCCAATTAGGATCTATTTGTGTTTGTCGTGCCATACAAGGTGGCAACTCCTTCTTTACAAGCTCTCTTATCTTGCGGTCATATTGTAGGACAACCTCGTACTTGGTATGTATTGTTGCTGCTTCGCATAGCTTGTCAAGTAATTCTGGCATAAGAATCGCTATGCTATGGAGAAAATTGTTATATGTCGTTATTGTTGGTATTGTAGAAGGTAATGGTTCCATCGTCTGGTCGTTGCAATTCATAGGCTTCGGTGTTAGAAAGTGTATTGGAGTGACGCAGTAATTTTCAGAAAATGGCACCGAGAACCAATCTTGTATCGTCAGTTGCTGCCACAATCTTCGACCTGCCTCTTGTTGTATTCTATCTTTTAGTCTCTGAACATGATCAATATCTTGACCTCCTAGGCCATCGATTTCAGCAATGTGATGAAGACCTAGAGATTGAGAAATCCTTATGGCTGCTGCTTCCAGAACGGTTTGAATGTCACCGTTTCCTAAAGTGTGTGCAGCCCATGTCATGGTCGCGATGGCCTGCGGGGTGTACATGTTGTGTGTTTGAAAGCATCGAGCTACAGACATGCATTCAGTGGCAGCATCGTACCATGACCTAGCCAGCTCGCATTGTTCTTTTATATTAAACCCCCATCGGATAATTTTATTGGACTTTGCACAAGCCATACTTGAAGATATGATTGCGAAGAGCAATGCAGCCCATTGTAGCCCAGAGCTTGATGGTGAAAACTGGCCATGGTCATGTTGGTAAAAGCTTTCTAGTTCAGAGCTGAAAGATGGGCCATGGAAACTGTTATGAACCCACAAGATCCTGTTCCGGTGGAAGTCGAAGAGCTGGATAACTTGGTCTTGTGATGGAAGTAGATCTTGAAGAAAGCGAAGGCGCAGTTTTTCAATAGCCATATATTTTTCATCGCCAAAAGCGCTTCG
Organism: Coleophoma cylindrospora; assembly: GCA_003369665.1. Classification (NCBI taxonomy): domain Eukaryota; kingdom Fungi; phylum Ascomycota; class Leotiomycetes; order Helotiales; family Dermateaceae; genus Coleophoma; species Coleophoma cylindrospora. Next base: position 769,150 of record PDLM01000013.1, read on the forward strand.
AAATCTTCTCCAACTGAATATATTGTCCTCGGGGGCATCATTTCCGAATGGTGATGGGCTGGCAAAGGTATTTGGTTTGACATTTCTGGTTGCGTATGTTGCAAAACGTCCTCGAGCCAAATACTCTAAGACAGTAGTTGTATTCTCAAGCCTAGCACCGGCACCATGTCCTGGTGATGAGGTCACATCGGCATGGAAAGAATCGTCCTGTTCAGTGGATGTTTGTGGCTGGGGCAGTAAAGGTAGCCTAATATGTTGGCCGGTAGAACTGGCATATTCGCAGGTCTCTGGGTCTGCTGCCAAGACAGACGATCCTGATTTCAACTGCGACTCCAAATACTCAACTCTTGTGGCCAGAGAAGTAACAAGACTTAATGCAAGTCTTCCTGGTGCATCTTGGTCTCCCAGAGCTGCATCAAAGGCAAGATTACTCTCGGGCTTCCGGCAGCGCTGGGGGGTTCCCCTAAGTCCAGTCAGCTACATCCCTCGACAAACAGAAACAATGACTGGTATCAATGTATAGTATGCTTTCCCTGCCACGGAGGTGGTACAAGCACCACGTGCCTTCTGGTACAACTGCCGCAAGGAGTCTGCTTATCGCACCGAATCTTCCGCCTAGAACACTCTGTGCAGGTGTTGCAAGCCCGTTGAGACAAGGACATGATACATGCACAATAATGGCCAGAGTTTTGTGTTGGAAGGGAAATGATAAGGAAGGAGATGAAAGCCCCACATCTCGGCCGTGCACAGCCGAAATGATTGAGATCCTGACGAACTCGTATTCGTTTACCCGCAGCAATGACTTCAGTGTCATGCCAAATACGACGACGCACCCACTCTGTGGAAGGTGCGACCGCACAGCACCGAGAACAAGGTGTGCAGTGGCGGAACATCTACCAATCCTCGTGGGCTCATGGCCCCTCATAGGACCTTATCAAGATGAACATATCTCGTAGAATTTATAGAGTTATCGGGTCACGTGTCTTTATGTTTCTGATGTATGAGCTTTATGGTGCAGTCATTGCGAGTACCAGAAATCTGAGTGGTCATCGATCGCGGGTTTTGGAAGTAATGCCTCTTTCATTGAGTTGGGTCATTAAAGAGATCCAGTCTCGGTTTCGTCGCGCCGGCCCAAAGTCTCCAACTTATTCCGCATGCGATCATAGCCTTCTGTAGATACATCAACCGCGTATTGAGCTGCTTAGCACGTACTAACCAGAGATTGGAGTCCTTTCCAACCCTCCATGGATTCAATTTACCCAGCTCGATTTCGGCTTATCCTTGTGATCACTTGACGGGGAAGGGAGCGACAGCCTGTATAAGCCAAAGCTGGGCCAAAAGAAAACATGGATTAGATATAGACATGCTCAAGATCTAGAGAAGCATTCTCTTTTAGCAATGTAAAGAAGCCTGTTGAGCCACGAGCCGGTCCAACGATCGAGATTGTACAACTCCTTCGGGGTACAAGAATTAACAGCAAAAGGAAGTATACAATACTAGTCCTTTTTGGGTTTAGCATAAGGTATATAACGTTCCCAACAAAAGATCTCTAGATTGGTTGAATTAAATGTACCATTCATTCAATATTCGTATTTTCTGGTGTTACCAGTCTTGAACGACTTTCTCTTATCTGAATCTCGCGATATTTCTTCGCTTGTCCAGAATATCGCGCCCTAAATTGAAAAGCATAGATATGCCATCCGTCCACCTCCCAATCTTGATTCTTTTGCATGCTCTTGGTCTTTGCTTCATAGGCCTCTCCCTTATCTTTCGACACCCAGCTCCCTCTCGGTCGCCAACCTCAGTGCTTGGGATTGCGACTTTGGCTCTTGGCCTCGCATACCTATCCACAAGCTACATGCCTATCGAAGAGAATGTTTTTCTCTATGCAAGTGCTCCAATAAGAGTAATACTTGGCGCAACGGCGGGCTTGAAAGTTGCAATCGAGGATGTTTATTATAAGAGGACAAGCGAAGAGAGGTGGGTACTATGCGTAATTTGTGCATATGATGGGCTTGGGGGGTTGATTTTGGGATTGTGGCTGGGACGGTGGAATGGACGCATTCCAGGATGGTAATTCGAAGTGTTTAAATTGAGTAACACAGCTCCTCAAGATTTGTAAAGATTGAGGGACAAGATTCCTATGCGGATGGCCCATATCACGAATTATATAGGTCATTTTATTTCCGCCCACGCCTGTATGAGAGCAATATGCGTTACTTCCAACCGTCTGAAAAATATCCTGAAAGTTGTCAGGATTATTACAATTTCTATCAATCTCTTAGCTGTCTTGGGGTTTTATATGCTATTGCGCCTACGGAGACCTTTATATGGCCAGAAAGCCCAATTACCCAGACGCTAGAGTTTCTTACTCGTAACTCGTATATAGTAGAGCTTGATCTTGTGTGCCATATCTTAACTTCGCCTTATTCACATCATGCTAGAAATCCCGACGAGTATGTCACCATTTGCTACAAAATACATAAGAATCATCCATGAGATAAATACAATACAGAATAACTTTCTACAGTATGCTTTCAAGTGTTTCCTCGGTGATTGCAGATCCGTGTTTCCTGGTACAAATTTACTAGCGCGACTACCACAATTAAGGTAGACTTATTGACACTATAAACAGTACTTCATAGGAGACTTGACCGTTACCTGGTTTTACTTCATATATGGCATGTTGTCGATTACAGTATACATTAGGAGGCCCGAGTCCTCCATGCTCTTTTGACATCATTAAGCCCATAAATCCCGGAAACAAACAAACCCTGGGAGCCTTGTGGTTAGCTCGACCCGAATTTGCCCAACATCAGAAGTGTACCTACCCAAATTCCGTACCACAGAAACGTGGTCACGGCCCAGACCATTGTAGCACCACCCCCTCTCCAATACCTCGTGGTGGGGTTCTTCTTCAATGCATTGCTAACCACCGATTCTGCGAACTTTTCTGTCGATGCTCTTTGCTGCTGCGGTAAAGGATCATTCATTACGGCTTCGATCTTTCCCTTGGCAGTAGAATAATATGACCCTGTCGGAAGTAATTTCAGCGATTGATTGTCATATCCTCGACTAACGACACTGCCAGTAACAACCTGAAACTGTTAGAAATCCCAAAAGTAGAGAGGGTAGAAGCATCCTACATTGATTACGGTGACGTCGAAGGGTGCCAGCTCAATGCGTAGAGTGTCCGACATCATGCTTAAGGCTGCTTTAGACATGCAGTAAATTCCCAGATATGGGACCGGGACGCGTTCGGCAACTGAACTAATGTTGATGATGCTTCCCTTTGCTGAGATCAGTAGTGGACAGAATACTTTGACAGTGTTGAGAGCTGCAAAGACATTGACCTCGAAGAGCTTCCTCGTTTCCTCAACATCGGAATCTAGAAGTGGCATTGAGTAGACTGTGCCAACTGATTAGCTTTGATTCTCGGCCCCAAATAATCGGTAGTCTTCTATTAATTGGCAGTGATAAACATCAAGTCCATGCATACTTATCCCGGCGTTGTTGACTAGAATATCAAGCTTGCCTTCGGTGGCTGCGTCGACACTTTCAACAGTCTTCTTCAAAGAGGTTGGATCTGTAACATCAAGTTGAACCGTAACTATTCCCAATTCTTTGAGATGATCCATCTTGGCTTCGTTACGTGCCGTAGCAAAAACTCGATGGCCATGTCGATGAAAGGCTTGCGCCAAGGCATCACCGATGCCTCCGGCACTACAGCCAGTGATCAACACCGTCTTCGTAGACTTTGTATACATCGATGCATATATGCACTGTAAGGGAGAATGATAGAAAGAAGTACAAAGGAACGGCTGAGTCAATAGTAGATGATGGTACTTTGTATCCTTTTGTAGACGTCGCCAGGTAACGAGCAGAATGAGACAGGACGGGGCATGAACTCAGACTAATGTTCTGTCGTTGCTATACCCCACATTCCATCATGAGTAACCAGAATTGGGAGAGATATTGAGGTGCGAAGACGTACGAAAACTCTATTTACCAAGGGAAATGATTCGCCAACCCTGCAGGATACGAGTTGCCAAGAAATTCAGCGTATAAATCTTCTAATAGCAGCGGTGTGCACGGTCACGCTGCCCCTCAGACTCGTACAATCTCACTGCATCATAGAACCAGTCCTAAGGAATTATATCCTGTCTACGCTTGAAACTACATTTTATGATCTGGCGCAAGGTGGCCTTGATTCTTGGTTCAACAAGACTTCACCTTATCTGGAACTGCTATATTAAACTTTTGTTGTGACTGATGTCTTTCCTATCAAGTGTCTATATCTTAAATTCCGAAGGCAAAATTGCGCAAAATTGCGTATGTGCAACATAGCCATCCAAATCAAGCAAGTCCGGCAATATCCTATACCACCAACTCGTTCTGCCCTTGCTCTCAAACTTAAGTAAGGCTGCCACTATGGTCGTCCCATCCAACCAAGTGATTTCAACCGCACGGAGGTGCTCTGATACCTCCGTCGAGGATGGAACCACAAGTAGTGCATGTTACATCCGTATAGCACTGCGCTGTGATATTTCTCGCAGTTAAAATGCCTGCCCAGAAAGCAATCGCTCCCATTGGGCCCATTCATCTGGCTCCAAATCATAAGATACAAGATCGGGGAAATCATACATGTCAGTAGGTTCGAGAAAGGGGATTGGATTTACATTAGATTTCAGACATTTTGCTTCACCGTGGCCGTTTAAGGCTTCAGTCGCACGTCCAGGATCTGTCAGGCCATTTGGCTTAAAGGGTGTCTCTGCCGGCGATTTGCGACAGCGACGAATGGCAGTGATAAATTCAGGGACTGGTGATTCCGGCAGCCCGTCTTCCTTCTTGGCAGCGACAAGGTCATCCCAAACTCGCAGAGTCCAGCTACCTATTGCAGCATACAGAGTGTCCGTGGCCTCTACAAATATCTGTGGATAATTCACAAACACCGCACCAACCAACTTCCAGGCACGATCGACTTCTGGTCCCATTTTCCGGTGGCGAACTTCAATAAGCACATAATGGAGTGTGTCCCACAGGTAGCCCGAGCTTAGTTGCCATGTATATTTACGCAGGATTTGACTGCTATGTATTAAAATTGCGTATTCCAACAGCTTTGTTCCATTGGCAAAGATGATATCTCGTGAGTTCTGCGGAACTTTGGTGCCGCAGTTGGCGAATTGGCGCGGGTTATGAGCAAATAGCTTCATCTTACATATCGAAGACCGAGCGATAATAGAGGAAAAGTAGTGAAGAGAGATAGACGGGTCATAATAACGGAGATACTTTCGCTCCAACATGTCCTCCATTTGGTTTATCATGTCGTCCTTTTCCGTGATTTTGATATTAGGGCTAGTGAGATTGTCCCAGCGAACAACCTTCGAAAGTGGCGGTGTGACTTTGTGTAAGAAGTCCATGAGATCGCATCTTAATAAACACAGAACACCCGAGGTAATACCAGTCCGCTCTGGCGGGGGGTGCATCGTGTCAGGGCGGATATCCTCGTCTTCAATGTTTAAAGGCTTCTTGGTGTCGCTGAGAAAAATATCCGTAGACGGCTTTGTGCCAGAAAAGTCGGACGTACGCCAGTCAAGATGGACAATATGCCACCAAAGCCGCCTGCGCAGTTCGGTTTCGAAGGGGGAAAGTTCAAGCATGGTACCGTCTCGGTGCAGGCCCATTCTACGCGCAAGACGCACAGCAATCCCTGATAATATATATATGGAATTATTTTGGTAATAGCCTCCGTTGGACGTCTTCTTGAGTTAGCCAGGTCCTCCTACAATCATACTTGAAGGGCTCTTGGGGCTCACAAGGAACATTGCATATGCTTGGAGAGTCGTCAAGCTGGATGATTTGAGAAAATTCGCATTGAGCAACGCTTGGCAAATTGCAGCTTTGTATCGTCCAGTCAAGACGAGTTTCGACTCGCCCAAAAGACTCGAGCATTCATCGTCTTCTAAAGAGATTATTGCCGCGAAACAGAATGAGAACATAGCCGCTTCGAGACTTTTCGGCATGTCATGAGGGGTTTTCAGCGCGCTGGTTAATGCTGACCAGAATGTAGGAAGATGTAAGATCTTCATGTGTGGATCCACTCGATCGAGGTAAATGTCAAAAATGGTTTGCAAGATATGGGAGGGAAAGTAAACGCTTGCAAGATCTACTTTCTGGAAGGAGATGCTGCCAAGCACAAGGCTACTCTCTTCGAGAGAATCATTAAATACGTCATATGTCCGGACATTCACCCCATCTAGTCTTCCAGATCTCCCATCTTCCAGTAGTGGATTGAACTGTTGATTATCAGAAAAAAAGAGGGAAACTAAATGGTAGTTGAGTACGTTCAAACTTACCTCATCCCCTAGGTTAGGCCAAAGACCACTGGGACAGACCCGTCAGCCAACCTCGATCACGGCTGTGGAACAACAGAGATACATACTTGTCGAAATATCTCGTCGACCCATTTCTAGTGATAAGATTTGTCTTGCTCTCGTCAAACGCAAAGAGGCTGTCCCTTCCCTCCTTGGGGGGCCCAACATCTTGAACAAGCATCTGACCATCAGGCTCGGATACAGATTCCACATCTGACATATTGTTGTGATCATAGTCAGACAGTTCAATATCAGCTCCATATGATTTCAGCATCTCCTCATATCGTCTCAGTTTTGCGTGAAGTCCCTCCTTGGGCGTGCTTCTCCTCTTTGGCTTGCCGCGCACGGGAGGAACAAAGTTGCATTGCTGAGCTGCTTTTGTACAGTTGGAGCATGGATTATGTCGATCACACTTCACCTTACGTTGTCGACATGTTAAACAAGAGAATCTTTTCAGATCAGTAGCATGCGGTCCAGCTCGCTCAGCTCGCACGGCTACAGGTTGAGACATAGCTGGACGTGGCGCTCTTCTTCCGGTCTGTCTCTCCTTTTTGTTGTTGAAGCAATGGAATATGGCTTGCCTGAAAGTATATGGACAAGAGCGTTATACAATGAGGATGTTCAAGTGCTTCAGTTCGGCGAGGGGTTTGGTATTACAGAGGTTAGAGGATGCCGTTAGTACTAAACTGTAGGTGCATTTAGTACTTTTTCAATATAATCTCATTACAGAGGGTATGCGTAGTAATACTTCTCTCAAAATGTGAGTGATAATAGCGATCGTATCACACATCAATGCGCAGGACTCGGGGTTCGGGAGGAAGAAATACAATTTCGAGCGCCGAGAAACGAGAGTTATGTCACGTGTATACACTCGCTGTCAGAATTAGCAAACTGACCCCGACAACACCGAGCACCATTTGCCAATTATTCCTATATATATACTGGGCTGTACACTGCTGGGGACAAAATGGCAATCATCTCTTCATCAGCCTTCTCTTCATCGGTTTACACATTATCTGCCTTGTGCTCACGAAAATGTTCTCGTCTCCCTCACGCAACCAACCGAAGTCCCTCAGGAATAGCCCTCCGTCAGAGAAGACGCAGGAGGCCCATGAGGATTACCCTAGTAGCCAAAAGCGCATGGCAATCATGTCCGCACTTTATTTGGCCATTTTCTTGATGACCTTGGTATTATTCTTCCACTTCTGTAAAGAAGAACACGAATGTTAACTGCGTTTTAATTGCTAACTATATATGTGGCACAGGACCAAAACATCATATCAACAGCCATCCCTCGAATTACCGACGAATTCCACTCTTTGAACGATATTGGATGGTATGGTAGTGCATATCTGCTTACCATGTGCAGCTTTCAGCTCCTCATGGGCAGGATGTACAAATTTTATCCGGCGAAACCCATCTTTCTTCTCGGGATCATAATCTTTGAGATTGGCTCAGCCATCTGTGGAGCTGCGCCAAGCTCCAAGGCTTTCATTGTTGGTCGGGCCATTGCGGGCCTAGGGTCTTCTGGATTGTTTTCAGGCGCCATGGTCATCATGCTCCACACCATTCCCTTGCAACAGCGGCCAATATACCAGGGCTTAGGTGGTGTCCTTTTTGCGATTGGATCGGTGGTTGGTCCGTTACTGGGAGGTACCTTTACAGATAAGCTCTCATGGAGATGGTGTTTCTATATCAACCTCCCCGTAGGCGTGGTGACAATCGTCGTTGTGTCCATCATCTTGCATCTCCCCAACCAGAAACTTGACGATCAAGCTCCGGGCTGGGTTGCAAAACTAAAGCAACTGGACCCAATTGGAAACCTGGTCTTCTTCCCAGGCGTGATTTGCCTCATACTAGCTCTTCAATGGGGTGGAACCAGATATTCTTGGAAGAGCGCTCGCATTATAGTACTTCTCGTACTGTCTGTCGCGCTTTGTTTGGCTTTTGTCGGCATCCAGATCCGTAAGAGGGAAAGCGCTGCGGTTCCTCCACGACTCATAAAGCAACGCAGTATAGCAGCAGCCGTCTGGTCTACATTTTTCACGGGCTCCAGCGTGATGGTCATGATTTATTATCTTCCCATCTGGTTCCAGGCTATCAAAAATGTCGATGCTGTTAAGTCTGGAATTATGCTGCTTCCAACTGTTCTCTCGACCGTTTTCGCTTCGATTTCCTCGGGAATTCTTGTCTCCAAACTCGGCTATTACAACCCGTTCCTTATTCTCAGCTCAGTCACTATGGCTGTTGGAGCTGGGTTCCTATCGACACTTACTCCAACCACTGGCCACGCCCAATTAGTTGGTTATCAGGTCCTGTTTGGCATTGGCGTTGGCTGTGGCATGCAGCAACCATTGAATGTTGTGCACACTATTCTTGACAGATCCGATATCGCAACAGGCGTTGCCATGATGATGCTTATGCGCTTCCTTGGCTCCGCAATATTTCTACCTGTCGCCGAGAATGTCTTCCTTCGTCGGCTCATCTCGAAATTGGGCAACCTTCCAAACATTAGCCCCCAGACGGTCACGGGTGGTGGTGCCACTCAACTCAGAAATCTTGCATCTGGTGACGATCTGAGTACTCTTCTTTCGGACTACAATGCCGCCATAGTAGATGTATTCTACATAGCGGTGGCTGCGGCGACTCTCACCATCTTTGGAAACCTACTCGTAGAATGGCGCAGCTTGAAAGTACGCGCTGCTGAGCAGGCCAACACAAGTATTGAATTCAAAGATTCATCTTGCACCAAGGAGTCTGTTTAAAGAGACCCGTAGCCTCTAATACGAAGTTCGAAACAAAAGCTGTATTATAGAGCGTAGCAGACGAGATTCACGCCCCAATCTTAAACTTGATGTTCTTCTCACAAACCATAACTTTTCAACGGTGAAAGATAAGTATTGCGGACAATACGTATTAAAATGCTGAATCAGCACACAAGAGCTCAACATGATAGGCTTGCAAGTTAGGAGTGAAGAGTACACAACTCTCAACGGCACGCTGTACACAGCGAAAGCCACCTGCAGAGTACCTGTAATCCGGAAGCAGCCAATACTGATTGGTGATGTAACAGCACGAGGTAATATAACATACTGGAGAGGATTGATTTCAGTCCGACGATATCTTTGTGAGGAATTCCGTTTTCTTTTTGATCGAACAGAGGCGAGTTATCGAGCGCGGGCAATGATGGTAACACGCCGACAATTGTGATTGCCTGAAATTCTGTGATGAAGTACGAGATCTGCTGGTGCACATCTCGTCTATAGATAGGCCCTGGTCCATATTTAGTTGCCTAGAACCATACGACTTTATTTCCGATGCCAGCCTGACAAAATATTTCCGACGGCGTGGCTTGTACAATCACGGGGCTTGGACCAACTGCATTGTACGTCAAAGTCTTCTAACACCACGTCATATAATTATCTATCAGCTTGAGTCGCCTTGTAGATTAAACATCGTTCAATACTAGATATCTTCATCATGACCTGTCTCAGCTGCGGACTTTTGCATAGAATCCGAGAGTTCTTGCTAACCCAGAGCAGCGGCAAGAATGACATACCAGACGGCAAATATGCCGAGTCACTTGGCGCCCAGAATTCTCGCAGCCCAAGCACCATAGAAAACAGCCGCATCCCGACAAGTGTCCCGCCATCGTTGCATCCCTCTCCGCCGTTCATCGACGTCGCTCTCCCGAGAGTGCGGCGTGATTACCAACCTGCTCTGGCCTACCAAGGCTGGACAACAATCACGTATGATGAACCGTCCGATAGATTGGAACGCAGCGCCGCGGCACTGCTTCAAGCCGGCAAAGCAATCTTTGACCAGTCTGTAGGCTACAAACACGTTTTCAAGACCCAACTTGGCAGTGAAGAGGGTTGGAGCTGTGTGGAAAGCGAGAAGGAGTTCATTACCCTTCGCCCAGTAAGCGAATACGGATAGGTAATCAAGGGAATGAATGCGAAAGTCTGAAAATTCTATTTATTGTTAAATCGTAAGGATCTACACATATCTTAGCATTGAAAAATATCCACGCCAAAAGCCTGTTAGCAAGTCGAAATACGTGAAGCAAGCGCTGAGCTTTCTCATGATAGCTTTCAATCGCGGTACCGCCTACGAAATTTAGCAGCTATAGCCCTAGCACAAGTCCCACATCAAACCAGATTTACTCAGATATTCTAATAGCGTAATCGTTGATAAACACACCATCGTTTATTTCTCGGGGAAGGTCTTCTCATCTTGTCAATCTGCTCTACGCCCATGTGTTAGTGAAGATGAAACTCATGAGCAGTCAAAAGTTGAAGGATAAATGATACTCACTGTCTTGGTCTCAAATCATAGGTGAAAAGCGATTGGAAAAGCCACACCCTTTCATTCGATCATGCCGAAAACTATCCATAGCCAGCTTCCTAGTCTTCAAGGCGATTAATCACCGTAGGCGCTACAATAGGCATGTGACTCAACATGTTGAGTCGAATGTTACTTTTGTAAATCAAAAGAAGATTCTGTATTATGTGAAAATTGTGAAGACTTGTTGGTTGACCGAGTCTGGTGGAGTCTCCTCAACAATAAACTAAGTTTAGGAAGGCACACCACAATGAGCGATATGTTGACCTCTGCAGTGCTCCAAAGTACTGGATTGCAGTCAGAAATAAACCGACCATCTTGCAAACGGGATTACTCACATATTGAAGTGAGAATGGGTGCATGAGATAGAGAAGCATAACGACCAATGCTAGCACTGATTGTAATGAGGCCAAGGCAAAAGGTGACTACAACTCCAAATTTTTGCAGCCCGCGAAGGTTCAGGTCTTTCAACATTGGAAGTGGCAAAAGAAAGACTGTTGTTGTTTAGTCCCGTACCTAGAAGCATGCACGAATAACGGGGGTAATTACCAAGGATATCCGAAGATATGTTTAGTGCCCAACTTAGATTGAGAAATCTAACTGATCTCAAGAGAGAGCATTTTCCAGGGTCCATACTCCTGTTTCATGATGTTAATTACGGAGACTTAACCTATCTGTGGAAAAATTCCTACCAATTATCAGAGATTTGAGGACACCAGACAAAGCCGCTCAAAAATGTTGTTGCTCCAGCACAGGCTACATATATAGCAACAACAACTAGGGCTTGTCTGAGTCGAGGATAAGTGATGGGAATGAAATCGAAGTAGAACGCCAGAATAGATGCTTTCGGGAAGAATAGGCCAATGTTGTAAAAGTTGGTTGCTGTGAAACAGATCTGTATTTTCACAAGCTTGCTGTCAGCCACTTATCACCTATTGCACTTTTACCATGCCCGTTGAGAGACATTTGTAGATACTGTGAATAGCAAAGAGTCAAAAGACATATTGTTGTAGTTCCCCGTGAAAAATGTTGCGCCGCGCAGCAATTCTAATAACGAACCTTGATTATAGTCTCTGTAGGAACCATTTCACTGTAGGGCAAAGGAGACACGGCGCCATAGGAATATAGCATTGTGTCGCAAATGGCTATTGCCAAAGAACAGGCATAACCCGCATAGCAGAAGGCGTCTGCTAAGCGATACTGTCGAGTTATTTTGAGATGTGCCGCAAAGATCCGCATGAGAAGGAATGATGCAGAAAGCGCGACGAAGGTCCATTCCAAGACCTAAGAAGAATATTAGTAACTTTAATCTTGAGATGAAATTAGCTATCCATACAATGGCACTCTCACCAGTGACTGGGCTCATTTTGGAGTTGCGCGGTCTGATAGTCTGCTTAACGACCAGATGGACACGTCAAGTTTCCAATCGCGAGAGAAAAGGATTAGACAGGAAACAACTGATTATAAAAGATAGAGGGATTTAAGGTGCTGTATCCCGAATACAGTCCGCATACGGTATTTGTATCTAGACCTATTGCATTCGTTTTAAGTTCAAACTAATATCCGCAAGCATGCAACAAAATACCCGATAAATTGAATACAAAAGTTTTTCGAACTGCAAATGTCATTAGTGCGACGATAACTGGGCTAGCTGGCGGCCTTTTATGACGGATAAATTTATACCCAGTAATTGTTACTGCGCGCAAGTATCAGCGCCTGCGTGTGTTGTAAGGCATTTAAACCAATCGCGAATTTCAAGGTGTTGGAAACCCTATCAGATGTCACTGCCTCGTTAAGGAAACGTCTGATCCATGACTAGTATTCTGTCTTCAACCATTGCGGAAATTATCTCGCGTTGTTTAAGTAATAAGTATGACTCTAGCTGCGGGGTGGGGGTGGTCGCATGATCTCTGTGGTACCCTTCTCATGCGGTTGCTGCCACCACAGGCACGAAACAAGGCTTTGTTGGAAACAGATCTAGTGCCTTGCAAGTGTCCCGAGAATAACGGTCCGAAACAACTCAGTCGAGAACAAGTTACTATTCTAGTGACAAATTTCTACAACTTCTCGCCGGATGCAAATGTTTTGGGTAATGGTTTTGGTGGTTTAGAATTCATATCCAAGACATGGTCCATGTGAGCCAGACAGACTTTCACTGGCCAGCTATTGTCTGGCCGCAGATTCCCAGCGTTATTTACATTGAAATGGAACCGTAGCTAAATGCTTTTGAAATCCAATCTATTCGTCCATATTGGGTTCGTCTTCCGACACGAAGGAAAGCCGGTTTGTATGCGGTTGGAGATTTTTGAAGCTGCAACGGCGAACAGATCGATCAAAGTAAACACTCCAGCCCCTCCAGAAAATGAAGAAAACCATAAGTTCCACATTAACTAGAATCGATCTCACGGACTCAGGTCGGTATCAGGAGCGGCTCGATAATCTAGCGTACAGATTATCCAAAGCTATGGAGCTAGAGAAACTTGTTGCCAGTCCCATGGAGATACCTAATGCCCTACTAGCTGCATTCAAGAGACTTGGTGCTACATAACCACAATTACATGAAATTTAGGTGCTCAAGCTTTTTGAAGATTTAACAAGGGTAGTGAACACCTTTCCTACTCCAAATCTACTATGGCGAGTCGAGTAGAGACTCTTTGGTTTCTATCACACTCGTGGTAGTCGAGGAGGAAGGAATGAAAGATGAAGGACCTGAAGTTGAGCGGATGAATAATGAGGATACACCAAAGAAAGTTGCCAAACAAATGAGAGCAGCGATGCCACCCAAGAGAAATCACTGAAGAAACAAGATACAGCACAGGAATTATTTCTCTCACTGGACCAGGTTCCACCATTTCTGCTCATTCAATTTCTCCAGGGCCTCGTCAATCTTTTCAGCAAGCAGCAAACGGAGGGGGCAATCAAGTCCATAAACAGCATGGTCAAAATTATTCCACAACAACGACGGTGGAGATGAGGACTTGGACACGAAAGTGGAGAATGCTTCAGTTGGCTCAAGCAGCAATGAAGATGAACCTTTCGAGAATTGGCCTCGAAGGGGGGACACGGCAATGCCTCTTGCGATGTTTCATATCGCTGTACTTCATAATTTTGGAGACGAATCTGAGAAAGACTTTTAGATCCTCTCAACTTTTCTGTTCTAGACATCGATAAACGTGCTTACCAGGACAAAATCTCGATATTATCAAAAGCAGTGAAGAGAGGCATCTGCGAGAAACAAAGACTAATTTTGGTATTAAGTTTTCTATCTGAACAAATATACAAAATATTAGTTGTATTGAAAATCTATCAATGATTTATGGTTTATAAACCCCCCAATGTACTTCCATACATAGTGTACTCCCCTCTTCTCTACAGCATGATACAAATGCCAACCAGAAAACGCTACGGTTAGTATACAAGAATGAAAACATATCTCTTGACTGGTATTCTTTTTATAGGATAGTGAAGCTAGCAATGCTTCCAATCAGATCAACTCGATTAGTTTCGAAGAACTTTAGTTCTCCTGTTTATTTTATGTATCAATATATTTCGAACGCGCTTTCCTTAATCTCACCCTTTTCGTGCATTTTAATCGCCTCGCCAGACATTAATCCACAAGCAAAACATTCTTCTACTACAGCGAACTGCATTCTGGCTCTGGACCCTCGGGGATTAAGGATATAACTCGTAACCCCAGCCGACACCGGAAATCGGCAACGCTCGATTTCCGTGGGTTGTTGTCAGCGGTCAAGCGAAGGGCGTGTACATCTCTTATCGTGCGGGCCTTATCATCTTCGCTCATTTCATCATCCTTTCCACGACACGAAGACTATAGCAGTCTCAGTTTTGAAGTATGATATCTACTGCGAGCACCTCAATCGCACTTGAAGGTCGGAATGTGGACAGCAATTTAGAACGAGATGGAAATCAAGCAATGGGCGCACCCAATGAGAATAGCAGCAACGGTGCACATTCACACTTTGAACCGGATAATGTTGTTGTTCAGCAGCTAAAGCCCACCGATGGAGGGTTAGCAGCCTGGAGGTTACTGGTTGCCGCTTTCATCTTTGAAGCCTTACTTTGGGGTTGGTACACGGCAAACAAATTCTTCCACAGAGAAGCTCATAGGCACTAACATACAATTAGGCTTCCCCATATCCTATGGTGTTTTCCAAGATTATTACAGTAGTCTCCCTCAATTTGCTGGAGATTCTCGAGTCGCTTTGATCGGCACTATTGCTCAAGGATTCTATTACATCGGTTCACCCTTCTCGGCTACTATTACCAAGCGTTTTCCCAAGTACCAAAGACACCAGATCTTGCTCGGGTGGCCGTTATGTATTTTCGGACTCGTGGCAGGTTCATACACTTCGACAATCAATGGACTTGTTGCAACTCAGGGAGTCATGTATGGAGTCGGATTTGTGACGCTTACGTATCCAATCATCAGCATGATTGATGAGTGGTGGGTTGCAAGGAAGGGAATGGCGTTTGGGATTATATCATGCGCTTCCGGTGCCTCCGGGGCAATCATGCCGTTTATCATTAGCGGTCTTCTCAACAAGTATGGACATCAGACGACCTTACGAGCCATCGCCGTAGCCATGGCCGTTCTCACGGGTCCGTTGATTCCGGTTCTCAAGGGCCGTCTACCTCCTTCGGAGCAAAGCATCATAGCTAAGACAAATTGGTCCTTCCTCCGAATGCCTCTGTTCTACATCTACGGCACTGCCACTCTCGCCCAAGGACTCGGGTTCTTCTTCCCCAGCGTGTACCTACCTTCTTACGCTGCAGCCATCGGACTGAACTCAACCGAAGGAGCGCTCGCCCTGGCCACCATGTCCATCGCCTCAGTCCTTGGCCAATTCCTGTTCGGCTACATGTCTGACAAGAAAGTGTCGGTCAGCACACTCGCGATCATCAGTACCATCGTGGGCACCGTAGCCGCAGTCTGGTTGTGGGGAACGGCCAAGTCACTTGGTCTATTGCTCGCGTTCAGTATAATATATGGGCTCTTTGGCTACGGATTTGGGACTATGCGGGTGGCAATGGGGCGGGCCGTCAGTGATGACCCTTCTGCTGCGGTGGCTACCTACTCAATTCTAGCGTTCCTTCAAGGGGTGGGAAATATTTCGGTAGGGCCGATTAGTTCGGGACTATTGACACAGACGATTGAGCTTGAAAAGTATGCTATCATGAAGTATGAGAGCCTTGTGATCTTCACGGGGGCCTGCATGACTTTGAGCGCCTTGATCATAGGGGCCTGGGGCATTCGACTTAAGCTATTGCAGATACGCAGCGTAGCTTAACCCTTATTTTTAACATGAGATAAGATTAGATGGTATGTCACAAGTGGAAGCTTAGCAATTAGCGTAGAAAACATCACATCAAGACGAGGGAAGCAAAGCAACTCAATCTGGGAGCTCCCATTTTGACAAGCCTTGCACAGTTACATATTCTTTTGTTGTTTGGCAATAGGAAGTTCGCAAAATAGTCAAAAACTGTATTGCCGTAGGAATTGGCAAAGGGATAAAAGTTCAATTCTTTCATTCCAATCTCAGCTGGGGCCTGAACAGTTAGCGTTCATATATGAGGGTATCGGTTGCAACTGCCACTTTTACTTGTGCGATTTGGTAACAGCGATGCAGATCACATAGTATGGCAGTTTAAGGAGTAGAACAGTACAAACGCAAAGTCACAAGAGCAGTGAAAGAGGGTCACTAAGACCTTGACTGTTTCTACCCGGCACATGTTGAGTTATCCTTCTGTTAAGGAAATGTTCTGCTAAGCTTGTACACTTTTAAGAACCATGCGTGGTCTTCGTGCTCTGTTACTCTTCTGTATATATTGAGGTTCTCTGATAGGTTCTATGATATGGGGTGTCGATTGAGATATAATGTTTTCAGCAGGGTTTATTCCCAACAGAGAATCATGTGTCTGCAATTAGTGGGTGATCGAGTAGCTGGGATGCATTCTAGGTCTGAGACGCCTTTATGCTTCCTCGACCAACAGGCATAATAAGAACGGAGTTCAAAGACAGCGTACCTCAACGAACTCTCGAGGGTTATTTTAAATTGAACTCGGACAGAAGAACAACCACAGCTGGAGTGCCTTTTCCAATTGCCAGGACCCCCTGAAGCTACATTTAGCTCTGAGGATGAGCTCTATACATAGGTTGCTATGCTCTGTAGCGATAGCTACATACTATACCATGTAGCGACAGGTTTCTACGCCCCTGTAGTAATACGCTAAAGCGATAGACTAAGTAGGTATTATATCCTGTAGGAATAAGCTATTATGCGCTACAACGAGAGGGTATTACTAAATCTTCAGATACCTACCTTATTAAAGTATGAATCTAGGCTTCTCCTTTTCGCGAAAAGGTGCTGGTGATAGTGTCGATTTGGACGTGGTGTATGGTTTTGGCTGAGGGGTGCTAACTCAGCTTTAAATTGACCCATTAAGTTACGAGTTAGGGTATGGAGGGGATCCCAGCTGGCTGCCTAAGATTAGTCAGCCCCAACAGAACACATACACCTCAATATGACCCATCCACAAAGGTGCCTATATAAATCATCCTTCACAAACCAGTCTTTGAAAGCCCCAACCTTGCGGGTTGGTTTGGATACTTTACGTATCGTAAATGGAGCATGCGACATGGGCCAGAAAATCAACACCTCGCGGTTTTACTATCAGTGGAAAGGTCATGACATTCCAGATATCTCCGCTTTTCGCTTCACCGCCCATTCACTAAGACCGAGCAAACCCATCATATATTTGGCCGGTGACTCTTCCCTAGACAACAAATATTGGGTGCCATCGAGCGGCCCAGCCGGCGAACCTCTGCTTGTGGATGTACCCGACATCTATCGAGCTACTCTTGATCGGCCTCAACCGAAACCTGATATTGCCTTTTGGCTAAATCACCTGGTGGGCGACCAAGCAACCGCGATCAATTTGGCTGTGGAAGCGTCGACCTTGCGGGAGCGTGAAGAAGGTTTACTGGATCAAGACAGCTTCATCAGAGACAACATCTGCGCTGAAGATATCCTCGTCGTCTCAATTGGCGGCAACGATATTGCTTTGAAGCCAACCTTTGCAACGGTGCACCACATGCTACAGCTTGCCTGGTTAACTCCGCGCAAGTGTCTTCAGCGCGGAACTGCATGGTCGCTAAGCCACTTCACGAACATATTTAAGGACCAGGTTCAAGTCTATATTTCCAAACTAGTCGAGAAGCAAAAACCCCGAGTAGTCATAGTCTGCATGATATACTACCCCCTCGAAGCAACCGCATCGAAACAAACAAGTTGGGCAGATATTGCACTAAAAATACTAGGATATAACCGATTTCCCGGTCAACTACAAGCTGCTATTAAGAGCATGTACGAATCTTCAACGAAACACATTGAAATTCCAGGAGTGATGGTGGTGCCATGTCCACTGTTCGAGGCGATGGATGGAAAGAATGAAGCAGATTACACAGCCAGGGTAGAGCCGAGTACAGAAGGGGGACGCAAGATAGCAGTACAGTTGAAGGAGATAATTGACTCGTTAGCAATAATAGTACCAGAGGAGCAAACCTGATATAGTGAACTATGTAATACAGAGCTCCGAGACAAGATACGTTATAAGTATTACATAGTAGAGTAAGAGAGGTTAAGATTAAGTAATTATCTTACTCTATATAAAAACCATATAGAACCCATTAGAATTAGCGTGTTATTACTGGTAGATACTTTCGTACTATATCAAACAGAGAACACTAGGTTTATACCGAGTTAGAGTCGTACTATTAATGGCGTTACAGCTCTTAGCGTCGGAGGCGCGGAAATGAGGCGCCGAACAGATGACCGGTGAAAGCCTTTCCCAGGTCCTGTATATGACAAAATTGAAGTCTGATGCCTAAGCTGAGGAGGGGATCTTCCGAATCGATTCCTGAGTTCGACTTTCAGACCTTTTATCAAAATCAGAGCAATTCAGACCTTGGACCTGCTTATAGTCGCAATTATGGTACCAATACTAAGGGATGAAAGGTTTGAAGGCGAAATTCCCCTGGTACCTGGATCTCAAGCAAGGTACTTAAGCTTTTTCGGCCCTTTTCGAGTCCTAGACCCGACACTCCTTTCAGAACTCAGAACAAAAGTTTAGTACACTTTTTATGTGACCTCGGCCAGTTTCTAGCCACATTTTTTGCCTTGCTGTTCGAGCATTCTTCGCGTTTTCGTAAAGGAAAAGGAGGATGGTCGAGGCACGGAAGTGACGCGAACTTCGCCGCTACGTATTAGAATCTGTACCAAACTAGGAATGCCTACTTGTTCTGTAGAGAAGGAATTTGACCCTTGAATTTAATTAATACTTACGATTCTACTTGTATATCTCATAGCCGCACTGCCTTCTTTCATTTATCATCGCCTCGCAGTTGCTTTCGCCAATGTCTTACTCGCCTGTAATGGAAGAGCAGACACCGTTTCTTCGCCATAGCTGTGAAGATTCCTCGTCATCATCCTCCTCATCGCAACCTTCACGAAGCTCACTTGGGAAAGATGACATCCAACTAGGGGACATCACGACAAAACACAATGAAGATAACCCTCTCCAAGTCATCGCTCAGATTCCACAATCATTCTCCTACTCAGATCTGGACGAAGAAAGTGAAGGGCCTCTATCACCCAACCTGAAGATTCCACAATCATCCTCCTACTCAGATCTGGACGAAGAAAGTCAAGGACCTCTATCACAAATCCTGAATAAGTCAAAACGCTCTCGCATCACAGCGCTCGTACGATCAACTGGCAGAGGACTGCTTATTATTTTGGTCACATTCATTCCAAGCTTCCTTCGACCGTCCGAGCCGAAAAAGTTATACCCCACATCATATCTCGATGGCCTCCGTGGGTTTGCTGCATTCTTTGTCTACATATTTCACTTTATTCCACTGTGGTACCCAGATGTGCTAAGAGGCTTTGGATCGACTCCCGCCGATTACTATATTGTCCAGTTGCCTATCATCCGGGTGTTCTATGCAGGTCCTAGCATGGTCTCTACCTTCTTCGTCATTTCAGGCTATGTTCTTAGTTATAGGAGTCTCCAACAGATGCGAAATGCCGATTTCCTAGCTGTTCTAGGCACCTTATCTTCCTCGATGCTTCGCCGTGGCCTGCGTCTCTTTCTTCCCACTATCCCAGTAACTTTCGTATCGATGCTCCTAATTCGCGCTGAACTTTACGGGCCGAACATAGTACGATATCCTGAGCGAACACATACATTCTGGGAGCAGCTTCTTCATTGGTATAGGTCTGTTCTTGCTATGACCAACCCATTTCAGAATATAGATGGCTTTGCGATTTCTTTTCCAGCATACAATGGCCACCTCTGGACTATTCCAGTTGAGTTCCGTGGCTCCGCTATCATTTTTCTGACGATGCTGGCTTTTGCAAAGCTCCGCTCTGTAGTAAGAATTCCTCTGATGGTTTTCATCGTCTACTATAGCCTCTGGCTAGCACGCCGCTGGGATCTCTTCCTCTTTCTGTCTGGGATACTCTTAGCCGATTTGAATATCCTAAGATTGGACCTTCGCATTACATGGACAGAGATAGATGTTTTCTCCCAGGCTATGAATGGTTTTTCTCCTAAGCCAATCATAAAGTTCATCGGCCGCCATAAGAACAAGTTTCTACACTTCATTTCGATTTCACTAGCAATAATTGCGCTTTACCTCTTATCCACGCCAGTTGACAAGCCAGCGCAAGGAATTGGCTTTGCAACAATAGTAGCCTCTACCCCTATATCTTATTCAATGGATTCGATAGCTGTGCTACGCTTTTGGGGTTCTATTGGAGCTGTGCTGCTTGTAATCGCACTGTCCCTCTCCCCTGCTCCAAATCCGCCATTGTATCCTGATGGGACGATCCGCTTTCCGCTTCTCCAGCGACCATTTGTAACCCCTCTAGGACAATACTTGGGAAATATTTCATTCTCATTATATATAGTGCATTTTGTAGTTTTCTGCTTGTTTGGATTGAAAAGGCTTACAGAGGCTGGAGAGATGGAAAAAAGCAAATATACTTTGTATTTCTGTTATGCCTTTGTCGTTAATACTGGTATAGCCATTTGGGTTGCAGATCTTGTTTGGAGATTAGTAGATGTACAATCAGTTAAATTTTCACGATGGCTAGAGATGAAATGTATAGTTAAGGATCTATAGAATAGGTAGGCATTTTTAGTATCAGGTTATAAGATAGATACTATATGAGAGGAAGATGAAATATATACAGGAGGTAGGTAGTGTCTAGTCATTTGCCATATACCACCACATGATACCATGATAGGTACTTATAGGTGCAGGCCCCTTAGAAACAGGAGAAAGCTCCTATACTACTACCTATCCAAGAACTTAAATGAGACT
The DNA here is from genome assembly GCA_003369665.1 of Coleophoma cylindrospora. Classification (NCBI taxonomy): domain Eukaryota; kingdom Fungi; phylum Ascomycota; class Leotiomycetes; order Helotiales; family Dermateaceae; genus Coleophoma; species Coleophoma cylindrospora. The sequence goes on from PDLM01000013.1 coordinate 790,276, forward strand.
GTTTAAACAATATGAAATTAGGTACTTATACTAAGTAAGTAGGTAGGTACCATGTATACAGGATAAGCGAGTGTACCAAACAAGTAGGTGCACTACTTGAAAACACACCAAAAATCACGATTTTGATTCTGTTCTATCTCAACTAATATTGAATGAAATACTCTAAAATCTTATACATGATCTTATTAAAAGATAAGTATGTATATAAGTAGCATACTTAGTCTCAAGCTTATAGAAAACATCGCTATCTAGGTAATGAAATTTGAGGGCTAAAAGTTATCGACTTTTACGTTTCTCGATGGCGACGTATACCTTACTGCCACTATAGCAAGGACTTAGGTCGAGCTATAGCTTGAACTAAGCTAGGCTTCACCTAGCTTCAAGGCTGTCTCAAGATCGAGGACAAGTCCAAACCCAAGTCGGTTTTGATTCAGCTGGATGGTCACAAGGCGGGTGAACGCCTGGAGTTGGAGGCGACTCTGAGCGTAATTCCAGCTTGAAGCTGGCTTGAGCATAGCTTGAGCCTAAGGGTCCTGACCTGAGTCTGACCCGGTATATCATGCGACTGGTCACATGATCACATATTCTACTCACGTCATTCAGGCTATATAGTACCCTATATCAGACGTCTGCAGTGGATTCCCTAGGTGTAAATTTCAGTTAAAGAACGTTTTCTAAGGTTATTTACTTAATAGCATTGATTTTAAAGCTATGAAAGGTCTAGCGAGGCTTATCACGTAACATATCACATAACCATAGCTAGTTTCCCTTGAAGAAGTTCGACTTTTTCAAATTTCATAAGTAGAATTTTAGCCTTCTTAAGGCTATATAAGCTTAAATGAAGCTTAAATCAAGCTTGAGCTATGCTTGATTTGCTCTTAAGTCTAAGCCTAGTTCTAAATCTAAGCTAGAAGTCTAAGTTATTAGAACGGTTTTGGACTTAGGTCACGTGACCCCGCCCAAAAAGAGATTAGTAATATCCAAGTATAAGATATTTTTATATCAATACCTCCTCTTAGAAGGTAAATCATATTCTATTTACTATTTAATCATTAATTTAATTTTAGCGTTGTTAATTCTGAAGATATGACTTAAGCGAATATATATCACGTGATACATCTCCAACACCAAGCCTATCTCGAATCAATTCAAGCTAGTTTCAAATCGAATTGAACTACCTAGAGTTAATCCTTAAATCTAAATTGAATCTGAATTGAACCTAAGTCTAAACGAGTTCAAGACTCTAAGTAAAGGCACCTAAGTACTTACTTATTTTATTTTTAATAATTTTAGTACTAAGGTAGGTGTATACCTACTAGATCAAGTGTACTTACTATAGTGATTACTAGGTACTGAATACTACTATATTCTATAACATCTATAAAACCTTATTACTTAGGTTTTCACCTTTAATATTGTTAGTACGAGGGCATTATCCTGAAGGGATTAAGCACTAGCGATACCTTAAGGCCTTACTATAAGTTAGTCAACTCTATATAGACACCGCATCTATACTAGCTTAATACTACAAGAACCTAATATCAAGTAAGTGTTAGCTTAGTGTTAGCTTAGTGTCGACTTAGTGTCGTCTCCCCAACGAAGAACCCTGAGTCGACACTGTGTTAGGGTTAGAGGTTAAGTTAGTGTTAGACTGAGGTTAAGTCGGTGTTAGACTTATGTTGACTCAGTGTTAGACTTAGGATCATAGATCACGTGACTAAATAATAATAATAATTTTCTGTAAGTCCCTTCGAGGCTATATAATATTAACTAGGTCCTCTAAAGGTAAATTTAAGTTAAAAGAACTATTATCGAGTTGTTTTTATTATAACGTTGATATTAATACCTAGAGAGACTTATCGAAATTAAACAAAATAATCACGTGACTGGTCACGTGATATTATTATAATTCTTACCTTAACTTTTTTAATTTTTAATTTTTTTATCTATGCCCCTGACGATGTCAGTCGGCTCGTCCAGTCCGAAGCCTGCTAAACCAATGATATCTCGGCCTATGCCAGGGCCCGAAGAACCCCTGGACCGGGACGTTCCCCGATGTCTCAGGAAAAGCAATTCACCTACCAAAGAAGATGGACATGTCAGAATGACATGTCCGTACGGATAAGTATGCCTTATCCCTTACTCCCGAGGCATAGGATAAAGGGGGGTAAATCAGGTGTGTTTACCTAACTAGTAGAAATGCCCTCCATTAGAGGGCATGAACCATTAACTACCTAGTACAACATAAACAGACACCTAGCCATAATACGCTTGGATTACCTTCATCGAAAGGGTGACCGGAGCGTGTGGCACCGTCTACCGTAGTACAAACTTCATCCGTGGGACATTACGACCCACGTATCACTTACTCAGTCGAGCTCGAACTGAGTTTTAAGGGACAAACCTATTTCAAGCTTGAAAGCAAGGTTTATCCACCCCGGGGGATAAACCAACGAATATATATACATTACCTACTGCCTTTATATTAAGGATTCAAACTACAGTAGGTTCAAACTTAAGTCAAACCTAGGTCGAACTTAGCTTCAACCCTAGTTCGACCTCAGTTCAAACCTAGGTTCAAATCAGAGTAAGTGCAGCTTATAGTCTTGATGTATAATTATAGTATATGTCTATTAAAGACTATATTATATTTAGTACTAAATTGAATGAAACAAGCAATAACCTAAGTCGTGAAAGTCATATGGCCTCACGTGACTTCAGGTGCTAATTCACATGTACCTAGATTCATATGAAGATTCATGTGTAAAATACTCGTTTTAGAACTAGTTTAGTCTGTACTAATTACGTATATACGCAAACGTCTATTCAAATGAAGATTCATGTGTAAAATACTCGTTTTAGAACTAGTTTAGTCCGTACTACATAATTACGTATATACGCAAACGTCTATTCAACTGCAAACAAGTAAACCTAGTATTACCTATATAGTAGACCTTATTTTCCTTAGGAAGAAGGCAAGCAAGTAACCTTACTGCCACTATAGCAAGGATTCAAGCTAGACTTAGGATAGACTTGAGCTAAGCCTAAGTCTGATTAAAAGCGACTTCAAGCTTGATTTAAGCTTAACTAAATCGCCTAAAGTCGAGCTCATATCTAGCTCAAGTCGCCTTCAATCAGGTATAAGCTTAGCTCATTCAATCATTTACCTCTACTTCACTTGTTGCTCGTTTTCACTTTCAGTGAACTCGTAGTAGGTATTATCGTGTATAGGTATAGTAGGTACATAGGTAGTTATTACTACTATTCTAAAATTCTTATAAAACCTATATGACTTAGGCTTTCACCTTCAGCATATCTATGATACGCCGCAAGCTAGGATTATGCTCAGAGTTGCCTCTAACTCTAATGCGTCTACCCGCCCTACCTAGGTATGTACCTATTAACTATAGTACCTACTTACCTTAGCTAGGTAGTAGGTTGAATCAAGACTGATTTGAGCTTAGCCTCACCTTTAAGTTTAAGATACTTAGAGGCCTTTCTATTAAATGTCAACCCTAAGTTAACCTAGGATTAACTTAGAGTTAAATCAGTTTCTAAGTTAATACTAGGTTAATACTAAGTTAACTTTAAGTTGACTCTAGWTTAACTCTAGGTTGACTCTAGGTTAACTCTAGGTTGACTCTAGGTTAACTCTAGGTTGAGTCTGAGTTAGGTTCAGGTGTTAGGATCTAGTGTTAGGTGTTAAATATAATACATAAAAAATTAAAAGTTGAAAAAATTAAGGTAAGAATTATAATAATATCACGTGACTGGTCATATGATTATTTTGCTTAATTTCGCTAAGTCTCTCTAGGTCTTAATATCAATGTTATGATAAAAATAACTCGATAATAGTTCTTTTAACTTAAATTTACCTCTAGAGGACCTAGTTAATAGTATTATATATAGCCTCGAAGGGACTTAGAGAAAATTATTATTATTATTTAGTCACGTGATTTATGATACTAAGTCTAACACTGAGTCAACATAGGTCTAACACCGACTTAACCACTAACCTTAACATGGTGTCGACTTAGGGTTCTTCGTTGGGGAGACGACACTAAGTCGATACTAAGCTAACACTAAGCTAACACTGAGCTAACACTGAGCTAACACTGAGCTAACACTGAGCTAACACTGAGCTAACACTGACTTGATATTAGGTTCTTATAGTATTAAGCTAGTATAGATGCGGTGTCTATATAGAGTTGACTAACTTATAGTAAGGCCTTAAGGTACTTACTGTCTGTTGACCAGATTTCAGGTAACCGATGGTACAGCTCAAAATGTTCATATAAATGCCTCTTGAATTATACGAGGAGAGAAAGGGTTTGATCTGACCCCTTTCTTCCCCTTTATACCCTAGAAAGGGGTCGCACTACGTACACCATGCATGGTGGAAATAGCGCTTACTAAGCACCCCTCCTCAGCCAAAATCGCCTACCACTTCCAAATCGATACTATTGTTAGTAACTTTCGTAAAAAAAAAGAAGTCTAGGTTACTATATAGTACCTATATAGGTATCTGTTAGTTTATCCCCCCGGGGTAGGATAAACACAGATTCAAGCTTGAACTTAGTTTATCCATCGCTACTCAGTTCGAGCTCGACTGAGTCAAAGATACGTGGTTCGTAATGTCCCACGGATGAAGTTGGTACTATAGTAGACAGTGCTATACGCTCTAGTCACCCTTTCAATGAAGGTAATCTAAGTGTATTATAGCTAGGTATCTTAGTTATAGTTAATAGTTCATGCCCTCTAAAGGAAGGCATTCTCTACTAGTTAAATACACCTGATTTACCCTCTCTTATCCCTTGCGTCGGGATAAGCTATATCTATACAGATATATCATGATAATATATATAAGGGTTCTTTAGTCCTTTATATGAGCTAAGATATCATTAGTCTAGTAGGCTTCATACTAGATAAGCTAACTAACATCGTTAGGAGTATATTAGTAATACTCAATCCTCTTATGATAATACCCTTATCCTAATACTAGCAACTCTTTATTTTCTTATTATAAGTAGTTAGTTTATCCTCTATAGCCCTTTTCGCCTATTATCTCTTCTATCAAGTAGATCCTTATACTTACTTAAATTTTAGTATAGACCTTATCTAAATCTCCTTAGTCTCTAGTTTCTTAGATTTCTATTTAGACTATAAGCTTCTATTATGATAGTTATTATAATATAGCTATGACTCTCTTTATAGCTTTGATATACTTATATATATAATAATCTAATAACTAAGGATCTCCTCTTTTATAAGTATACTTATCTTAGCCTTTAGCTTATTCTATATAAACTTCTTATATAAATAAATCTATTATCCCTTGATTTATTTACCTCTAAATAATAATTATATTTACTACTCTCTTACCTTTAGCTTATTACTTATAAATTTATCTTAGTCTTTGCTTATAGAAATAAAGGTATTATCTTTTAATTTAGTTACCTTAAAATAATAATCCTTAGTTTTTATATCTTTACTAGATTTTAATAAGTTCTATAACTCTTAGATAATATAATTATTATCTTTAGTCTTAAGCTTTTTTACTTCTTAGGTTCTAAGTAATATATTTTTTACCTTCTCTTCCTTTAACCTTAGCTTAGCTTTGACCTTTATTTATATTAGCTTTTTTCTTTAACCTTTATTATTTTCTCTAGTTAATAATATCTTCTTTATAAATAATAATATTTCTTATTATTACTTATACTTATTTTATTATCCTTTAATCTCCTTTAGCTTAATATACTTCTTTCCTATTATTATTATTATCTTTATTAACTTTGATAAAGCTTTCTACTTTATTCTACTTTATATCTTTAGCTAAATCTCCTCTTTTACTATTATCTTTTTTATCTACCTTACTTATAACCTTTACTTTACTTATAGCTTTTATTAATATTATTATTATTTCCTAGAGCTTTTCTAAATAATTCTTAGCTTTATATATACTTTATAAGTTTTATTACTCTTATTAACTTTACCTTTAACTTTAGAATTATTATTATTATTATATCTACTAATAATAATCTTAATATTATTACTCTTAGCGATATTACTCTTAGCGTTATTATAACTAATATTATTATAGCTCTTATTATTTATTTAATCTTAGTAATTAAGATTCTTATTAATATAAGTATTATTATTATAARTATTATTTATAATATAATTATTATTATTATTTATACTCTTAAGAAAAGGCTTTTTAATAATTTACTTCTTTTAATTAATATAATAAATACCTAAGTTCTTTATCTTAATCTTACTTATCTAGATTATTTAATTAATACTTAGTTAAATGAAATTTAATATTATATTAACTTATAATTTTATAATAAAAGAAAAATATCTTATAATTAATATTATAGCTTTATAATAATTATATAAATATAGAAAACTTATAAAAGTCTATTAGATTAATAGATAAGATAACTTAGCTAATATAATAACTAAGGTAAATCTAAATAAGACCTTTAAAAGGCTATTAGATATAAATATCATTATTATATAAATCAAGGGCTAGGTCAAAAGAGAAGAAAAGTAGAGTTAAAAGTTAAGTATCTTTAAAGATTTTTTAAAAAGTTTTTTACTTTTATTTTGAAATTAATTATTCTAGTTAAAGTAATTTTTGCTTTTAGTTAAAGAAGTTTTTACTTTAGTCAAAGTAATTTAAAGTTTCTATTCTTCCTTAGTTAAAGTTATTTAATATAAGCTATAAATAAATTATATATAAGTTTAAAGAAAGGCTTGAATCTAGATTAAAGTTATTTAGAGAAAAGAAAATTTAGCTTTAAATAAATTAATAAATTAAGTAATCTATAAATATAAATAAAGAAAGTTATTTAAGGTTTTAAGTTTTTATAAAAAAGATTAAGAAGAAGATAAATTAAAAAATTAACTAAAAAGAATTATTATTCTTATAATAGCTTAGAATCTTATATATATGAATTATAGTTTTTTTATAAAACTATTAAAGAAAACTAAAGAAAAACTATTAAAGGTTAAAAGACTTATCTTAGATATAAAGGTTAAAGGCTAAGATCTAAATTAGTATTACTCTAGATAGTATTACTTTAAGTTAGCTAATTATAATAAAGTAAGGATAGAGTTTTTAGATAAGGATTTTCAAATCTCTCTTGAATATTAGAAGAATTTAATTTATAATCTAAAGAAGCTAATCAAGTTTATATAAAGATTAAAGAGTTAGAAGAAACTTACTAAAATAATTATAGGTATTCTAATATTAAAGATAATTTCTATAAGCTTTATTACTTATTAGAAAAGCTAATATATAAGCTAAAAAAGATCTATTAGTATTTTTATAAATATAAAAGTTATAAATTTTATATCTTATATTTTAAGCTTAGATAAATAATATTTAGATTTATTAAGGATAGATTATAATATAACTTATAAAGATATTATATAAAGATAATAAGATAAATTTATCTAATTAGCTAAGATAGATAAAGATTAGCTTTTAAGCTTTAAATATATTATTATATTTCTTGATAGTATTATCTTAAGTTTTACTAAATACTTATAAAATAAATATAAATCTATATAAATAATAATTAGTATAATAAGTAATTTTAATTACTTAATAATCATTTAATTTATTAAGCTTATTATTATTATTATATTAACTCTTAAAACTATATTATAGATTTCTAAAGTAAATATACTTTAAATAACTTATTTACTCTTAATATTACTTTAATAAATTAAATTATCTTTAATCTTAAATAACTTATCTTTATATAATTTATTAGCAAAGATAATTATATATCTAATTTAAGAACTAAGAACTTTATTATTTATAAAGAATTTATCTATAAAGATAAAGAGTTTTGCTAAGCTAAGGTTAATAAGTATATATATAATATCTTAGTTTATATTCTTTATTTATTATTTTAGATATTTATTCAAAGTCTTAATTTCCTCGTTTATAGGTTCTTAGTATTATATAACTATTAATAAATCTAATAAAGCTTTAGATTAGTAAATAATAGCTAGGTAAGCCTTTTATACTCTTTGCTCTTAGTATTAGGTTATATAGACCTTAGAGTTTATAATAACTAGATTGATTTTATTACCTTAGCCTTTTTATATAAGTTAGATATTTTATCTCTTTAGATAAAGTACTCTTTTATTAAAAGTCAATAATAATTTCTTTATAAGAACTTTAGTCTTCTTAGTACTTAACTTAGCTTCTTTAAGTGCTTTATCTTCTCACTTAATAAATACTTAGTTTCTAAAGATTAAGGTATTATTTATTTATATTTTAATAACCTTAAATACTTTTTTCGTTTATATAATTAATAAGTATAGATTATATAAAGATATTATTATCTTAAAGTTCTTAATATAATATTTATAATATATAGCTTATTAATAAGTCTTAGCTTTTAGAATTCTATATAATAGCTTTTATATAATAATAATAATTCCTAATAAGAATTAATCTTAAATTTCCTTAAGCAAAGAAGTAAGAATAAGTTAATTTAAGAATATTATAGCCTAGGTATATACTTAGGTAATATCTTATCTAAATAAGAAATATCTTATTATAAGAAGTACCTTATTAAAGTAAATATTAAAATTAGCCTTTAGCTTACTTTTTAGATTATTAATGATTAAATAAAAATTACCTCTTTCCCTTTATTATTATAAGCTTAGATTATTATTTAAGATTTTTTATATAAAGTTATAATATTTTTATCTTTAACTTCATTTACTAATCAAGATCTAAAGACTTATCTTATATAGATAATAAAGTTATAATAAATAAACTCAAAAACTCTCTTAGCAAAGAATCTATTAATTTCTATTCTCTAAGATTCTTTAAATAGCTTTTTAAGAGTTATTATTACTTCTTTTTCTCGAAATTAAATTATAAGCTAAAGGTTATCTTATTCTTTCTTTATAATAAATACTTCTTATATAAAGCTATTATTTAATCTTTAGTCTTTTTTAGGTATAAGAAATATTAGTTTATCTAGCTCTTTATTTATAACTATAGTAATTTAGCTTTTTAAGACCTTCTTAGATCTAAATAAAATTATTACCTTTAATCTTATTATTATTATCTCCTTTAATATAAGGTCTTAGGCTAATTCCTTTAGTATCATCTCTCCTTCTTTTTCTTCTTTAGAATTCTTAAGATTCTCTTTTATATAAAGCTATACTAGTTATATATTATCTAGATCTTTTATATAGAATAATTAGATAATTATTATTTTAAATTTTAAGATTAAATTTCAAAGCTAAATTATATATATCTCTTTATTAATATAAAAGAGCTTATATAATCTTATCTACTTTTTCTTTTCTTTCTAAACTTATATATCTGATTATAATAAAAAGTTTAAAGTTTATAATATATCTAAGCTATTCTTTATTATTAATATATTATTAACTTAGTATTTTATATTCATATAATATAATTTATCTATAGCTTTTTATATAGTAATAGCTCTTTTCACTATCAAAGGTGATAAAGAGCTTACTAGAGTTATTCTTAGGTAAGCTCTAAAGACTAAGAGTATTAGTATAAGACTATTTAGTCTTATTATATTATTGATTATCTTTATAGCTATTTAAAAGATTAATTCTTAATTGATATATTTATCTTTGAGTTCTTTCCTTAGGATTTTATATAAATATTATAATAATATATAATACCTTTTAACCTTACTTATATTATTATAGACTTTTATAGATATCTCTTTTACCTTTACTATTATTATATAAACCTCTCTTTAGAATTTAATTATAGAAAAATTCTTTTTTATATTATAAATAAAGAAATTAAGAGATCTAAGATATATATTAATCTAGTATAACTATAAGATATCCTAGAGAGTATATATTATTTGATCTTTTAAGAATCTTATAATTATAAATATAATAGCCTTATCAATTATATATAATATAAGTTTATCTTCTAGATAAAGGATATCTATAAAGATTATATAATTAAATTTAACCTTATCTTTCAAAGTAAACTTAAATTATCTAGAGGCTTTAGAATAAAGCTAATATTATATATAAAACTTTATTAATTATTTGATTAATATTAGATTAACTTTATTATATCTTGCTTACTCTAAAAGAGATATTAGCCTTTATATAGATAAATATCTAAAGTATTAATATAACTAGCGAAGTTTTATATTTATAAAGTAATATTCAAGAATTTCCTTCTTTATTAGTTTTAGCATTATCTAAAGATACCTTTATTTCTATATAATAAGAATTATTTTCTTTCTTTAAATTAATATATTCTAAAGGTTATTTAATTTAACTCTTATTTAGTTTATATCTTAAATATAAAATAAGAATAATATATTATTAAAGATAACCTAGAATTAGATCTTTCTTAATAGTATATATTAATGCTTTTATAATAAGGATTCAAACTTAGTTTGAATTTAAGTCAAACCTAGGTTGACTTTAGTTTGACCTTAGTTTGACTCTAGTTTGACTTTAGTTTAACCTTAGTTTAACCTTAGGTTTGAATCTAAGTTAGTGTAGCTCATAGGTTACTAATGCTGAAATCTGATTCAGGGTTCAAACCTAAGTTAAGCTAGAGTCAAGGTTCAAACCTAAGTCAAACTTAAGTTAAACTTAGGTTAAACTTAGTTATATGATTATAAATATCTTTTAAATTTTTCTCTAAGTTTTACGTATAAGGTTATATATCTATAAACTAGATAGTATATATACTTTTAGCTAAAACTTTGTTTAAGCTTATTAGATCTTTTTTTACATTACTTATTATAAAGTTATAAGCTAAGCGAATTTTATAATATTAAGTCATATGATTTTATAAACTTAAAATCTTAAACTTGAAACCTTAAATCTGATTTGAATAAGAGTTAAACCTTAAATCGATTTAAACTAGATTCGAACCTTGAATTGATTCAAACTAGATTTAAACCTTAAATCGATTTAAACTAGATTTAAATCTAGTTTCGAGTTTAAACTTAATTTAAACTTAATTTGAACTTAGACTTAAATCTAGCTTAAGGTTTAAACTTAGTTCAAGCTCAAGTTGACTCTTTATAAAAGAGCCTTTAAGTATCTATTATTATTATCCCTTTTAATATTATTAACCCCTTTCTAAACTTGATTTTATAATCTTTATAGATTATATAATCTAAGTATACCTTTTGAATTTTCTAAAATACTTAGAGTTATAGTTCTTTTACTATAGAGATTCCTATAACCCTTATATCAAATATAATACTTTAGAATACTTTAGATATATATTTGCCTCTAACTATAAATAAGGTAACTTTATATAGATAATAAAGCTAGTTATCTTTAGTAAAAATATATATAATTATATAATTATTAAGAAGAGAAATAATATTATACTTATCTATTTCTTCTCTCTTTAATAAAAATTTATCTTTTATTCTTTAATCCTTATATAATTATTATTTAATTTTAGAAGTTAAATAAGTTAACTAATACTCTAGCTCTATAATTATTTTTAGTCTTTATTTATTCTTATTATCTAAGAGTCCTTAAGGCTTTTAAGACTTCTAAGGTTCCTTGATTTCCTTATCTAAAGTCCTCTTATATTTAATAATATATATATATAAAGTCTTTTTTATTCTTAATTCTAAAATCATTTACTCTTTATACTTTTTAATTACTTTTCTTTATTCCTTAAATATATATTTTATTAACTAGTACTTTTATTTCTTATAAATAAAATATTTCTTAGTAAAGTTATTTAGAAAGCCTTATATAAGCTTAGGTTTATTTTTATAAGGCCCTTTGAAGTTTATATAAAGTATTAAAGCCTTTGATCTTTTATATATATAATTTATCTAATATTAAGTTAGAATCTCTATTTTACTTAGTTTATTAAGCTTTTCTTAGAGGTAACTTGCTCTTTACTTGATTTATATAGCTTAGCTAATTATAAATCTTAAGTCTATATATAAACTTTAAAAAGTTAAAGTAAGCTTATAATAAGCAAAACTATATTCCTTAATACCTTTATATATATTTAAGATCTAATCTCTTAAGCTATTCTTATTTTAATAATATTAAGATATTATAAGTTAAGCTATATAAAGCTTATCAAATAATATATTTAAGTATTTAAGCTTTATTTTTATTAAGTTATATTATATAATATTATATAATATAATCTCTCTTTACTTAAGTAAATACTTTAATTATCTCTCTTTTATCTTAAAGTAATTCTTTATATCCTAGATTATCTTTATAAATATAAGCTTTCATCTATAGATATATTTATAATAGAAATTAATTACCTTATCTTAAAGTATAATTTTATATATAAAATAAAGTTAGTTATTCTAGATCCTAGTACTCTTATATAGGTTATAGAAGATCTATAGTTTTATATTAAAGATATCTAACTCTTTTTTATTATACTTTTAATCTTTAAAGTAGATCTTTCTTAGTTCTATAGTTAATTAAGTAAAGTAAGTCTTTTTATTTAAGGTATTTTAAGATTTATATAAAATAAGAGATTACTCTTATAATACTAGATATATATCTAAAATAAACTAAGTAAATAATTAATATAAGACTTATCTAGTTATATTTATAAATATAAGGCTTATATATATAAAGCTTAGTTATTCTTCTAATTATAATATCTATATTATAAGTATCTCTTCTTAAGTTCTATTCTAATAGTTAGTTATTATCTAAGATATAATATTAATTTATATCTTATATTTATTAGAGTATATAACCTTATACTTTTTTAGGTACTCTTGAATTTTATTCTTAGTTTACTTATATAATTATTCTTCATCGAGAACTTCTTAAAGGACTTTAATATATAAGTTCAAGTTAGCTTATAATCTTACTTATATTTTATATATTATTAAATATATATAAAGCTTCTTTAATACTTTAATTAAAGCCTCTATAAATTATTCTTCCTTCTAGTCCTTAAAGGCTTCTTGATATTCTTCTTATAAGATATTATCTTAATATTAATATCTATCTTAATATCTAAAGTAGAAATAAATTTATATATTTAATATTATTTATCTTTATTTCTTATCCTTTTTTGCTCTTCTTTTAAGATTATATCCTTATATCTCTTAATTAAATAAGTAATCTATAGATAATATAAATATTATTTTTATATATAATTATAATAATACTTGATTTTATTATAATTATTATATCTAGGCTATATAGCTTTTGACCTAGCTACTTTATAATTAGTTTTATCGAAATAAAATTAATTATAGATAATTAATTTGATTAACTACTAATTAGTATTAGTTTATCCCTCTAGGGTAAGATAAATATAGATTTAAGCTTAAACTTAGTTTATCTATCATTACTTAGTTTAAGCTTGACTAAGTCAAAGATACGTAATTTATAATATCCCACGGATAAAGTTAGTATTATAGTAGATAGTATTATATACTCTAGTCACCCTTTCAATAAAGGTAATCTAAGTATATTATAGCTAAGTATCTTAGTTATAGTTAATAGTTCATGCCCTTTAAAGGAAGGCATTCTCTACTAGTTAAATACACTTGATTTACCCTCTCTTATCCCTTGCGTCAGGATAAGCTATATCTATACAGATATATCATGATAATATATATAAGGGTTCTTTAGTCCCTTATATAAGCTAGGATATCATTAGTCTAGCAGGCTTCGTACTAGACGAGCTAACTAACATCGTCAGGAGTATATCAGCAATACTCAATCCCCTCATGATAATGCCCTCGTCCTAATAGTATCTAAAGATTTATTTCATATCTAAATTTCTAGTAGAAAATTATTATCTAATAGGTATAAGTTAAGGTAGCTAGCCTATCGTTATAAGGCAGAGTAACTTATCGCTATAGGGCAGAGTAGCCTATCGCTATAAGGCAGAGTAGCCTATCGCTATAGGGCAGAGTAGCTTATTACTATAGGGTAGAGTAGCCTATCACTATAAGGTAGAGTAGCTTATCGCTATAAGGTAAAGTAGCCTATCGCTATAAGGCAGAGTAGCCTATCGCTATAGGGTAGAGTAGCTTATCGCTATAGAGTAGAGTAGCCTATTATTATAAAGTAAAGTAGCTTATCGCTATAGAGCAGAGTAACCTATCACTATAAGGCAGAGTAGCCTATCGCTATAAGGTAGAGTAACTTATTGCTATAGGGTAAAGTAGCCTATCGCTATAGGGCAGAGTAGCCTATCGCTATAAGGTAGAGTAGCTTATCACTATAGGGCAGAGTAGCCTATCGTTATAAGGTAAAGTAGCTTATCGCTATAGGGCAGAGTAGCCTATTGCTATAGGGCAGAGTAGCCTATCGCTATAGGGTAGAATAGCTTATTACTATAAATTATAGTACTAGTAGTTAGTATATAAAACTCGCGTTTAAAACTATATACGTTAAAGGCTAAGGAGGTAATAAAGGTAAATCTAAAGTATATACTTAAATTTCTATTTTTTAGGATTATAAAGATAGCGTAGCAAGGTCGATAGTAGCGATAGTATTGATTTAGAAGCGGCACAAGTGGTAAGGTGATTTTGGTTAAGAAGGGGGTGCTTAGTAAGCGCTATTTCCACCATGTATAGTGTACGTAGTGCGACCCCCTAGAAAGTAGGTAGATGACTAAGTGTTGGGACGAGGGCATTGTCATGAGAGGATTGAGTATTGCTGATATGCTCCTGACGATGTCAGTCAGCTCGTCTGGTACGAAGCCCGCTAGACCAATGATGTCTCGGCTCATGCAAGGGACTGAAGAACCCCTATGCATGTCATCATGACATGTCCGTACGGATATGGCTTATCCCGACGCAAGGGATAAGAGGGGGTAAATCAGGTGTATTTAACTAGTAGAGAATGCCTTCCTTTAGAGGGCATGAACCATTAACTACAACTAAGACACCTAGCTACAATACACTTGGATTACCTTCATTGAAAGGGTGACCGGAGCGTGTGGCACCGTCTACCGTAGTACCAACTTCATCCGTGGGACATTACGAACCACGTATCTTTGACTCAGTCGAGCTCGAACTGAGTAGTGACGGATAAACATAGTTCAAGCTTGAATCCCTGTTTATCCCACCCCGGGGGGATAAACCAACACTAAGGAATGACCAATGAGTGACTAAGTACATAGTAGTACATGAATGCCAAATAATTATCCTGATATATATCATATGATTGTTCTGACATATCAGATGATCGTTCCGATGATTGTTCTGACATGTCAGATGATTATTCCGATACTTACTAGGTAGGTAGGTACCTTAGCCTTTGGACTTAGATCGAGCTATAGCTTGACCTAAGTCAAATTCTAGCTAAGTCCTTGCTGCAACGTATCTTACTTACCTACTTGGTTTATTCAGATTCGTCCTCACTCTCTAAGTACATAGTATACAGTACCTAGTACCTACTAGGTGATGAAATATGACATGAAGGATGAAGATTAAGGTACATATTTTATTACTTAAAGAAGAGAGTCAGACCATCTATGAAAAACATAGATTTATAGCAGGTGTCATCTGACATGTGATTCCCATTTCTAGCACTAGGTATACCTATATGTACCTAGGTACCTAGGTATTCGCGCCTCGTGTCGATTTCAGTTTGCATCTACTAGTGATTACCCGTGATCTTAGTCATGACAGGGGTACACATTTAGCGCTTACATAGGCTATAAGAGTAGGTAGGTACCCATCCATGTCTCTCCATACCTATATCTATTCTTTGCTAGAGTTTCTAGAACATGAAGCAATGAACTTTAACTTATCTTACTCGCGACAAAGCAATTTCGTTGAAACTTCACTTCGGCCATGATTCGTATTCTATTCTGAGCATTATTTGATCTCTCACATAGGCTATACCTATATAGAAGCTTCTAGGACATTCCTAATCCAGCTACTATGGAACTATATTCGTATGATACATCAAAAGATAGAGTGGGTCCAGAGGATTTCAACTTTATAGCTACAATTGGTAGAGATAATACTGCAAACGTCATGCTAGCGGAAAGCAAGCACTCAAAGAAGCTATATGCGATCAAAGTCCTTAAAAAGAGGTTTCTCATCGAAAACAACGAAGCAAAGACTGCATATACAGAAAGACATGTGTTTGATCTTGCAACTAGGGAGAACCACCCTTTCATTGTTCATCTATTCGGAACGTTTCAAAGCATCACAAGACTTTATTTTGTTACCGAGTATGTTCCTGGTGGGGACTTGATGTCGCATCTACAAAAACATCCATTTCTTCCAGGACAGACACAGTAAGTCCAGTCATGTTGTCCCTTTTACTTTTATTTGAATAGGTACCTAGTACCTACTATATACCTATGTATTATGTATGTTAGCTAACGATAAATACTAGGTTCTATGCTGCTGAAGTATGTCTTGTATTAAAATTCCTCCACTCGAAGGGGATTCTCTACCGAGATTTAAAGCTGGATAATATTATATTGACTCTTGATGGTCATATTAAAACCACAAACTTTGGGCTCTGTGCAGAAGATATATGGTATGGAACCACCACAGGTACATTCTGTGGTAATACTGAATTCATGGCGCCAGAGGTACGTACATATAATACTTATATATTTCTTGTTCCCCCTAGTGTACCCTGACACAACTTGAAACCTGCTTCTAACTATATACTATACTTATTTCAGATCCTACTAGATAAAAGGTACACCTATGCAGTGGATTGGTGGGCTTTTGGAATCCTAATTTACCAGATGTGTTTTCACCAGTCGCCATTTCACGGTGAGGATGAAGATGAGATTTACGACGCCATTCTTGCCTGTGAGCCACTATACCCTATAAACTCCTCACAGAGTGCAGTTGATATATGTCAAAAACTGCTTGTAAGGGAACCAGAGCATAGACTAGGGTCCGGACCTACAGATGCTCAAGAAGTAATGACACATGAATACTTCAATGGGACTAATTGGGATGATATATACCACAAAAGAGTAACGGCGCCATACAAACCTGTGATTTCTCATAGAGAGGATACTTCGAACTTCGATATAGAATCCGCGAGTATTGATTCGGTGCCATCGCCAGTACCAAGTTATAGTAAGTACAATATATATAGGATTAACCATTCTTCGAAACTATGTACTTACCTTATATATAAGGATATACCAGCTGACTAACTGTTTGTTTTTATATATAGTCCTCTCGAATACAATGCAGGAGGAGTTCAGAGAGTTTTGAAGTTACACACTATCACCTTGAATATAGGTTGAAACTTCAAGTTTATTACAGTACATATAGTACTGTATATGCTGTACCTACCTATCTAGGAGTTTATATTAACTTAAATTGATAAGGTATATAATTGGAGTAACCAGGTACCTAGTGCTGTAAATAAGTATCGTAGATACGCCTTTAACCTAGGTTTTGTTTGTCTCTCCTTCTCCTTCCACTTCTTGTATTGGGTATGTGGGTTTCGGTATAATATATATCAGTGTAATCGTCTAATTTATACGTAATAGTGTGCTTAAGGTAGTACTTTAACGACTACCTGTCTGTGACTCTAGGAGTACCTTAGATATTGGTTCCTCGGGCATCAAATATACAGCGACTTCGCTTAGGGATGAGACAAGACAAGGCCAATTCCCTGATTTCCCGACTATTACGTCATCAGGAGCTGGTCTATCTTCAGGCTCTGCTGCTTCATGACCATCAGTGCTCTATGGTGGGGAAACAAACGTCACTGTGAGTTCATTTTGAGATGTTGTCTCTTCCTCCTGATGTTTCCAAGCATGGTTGAGACCGTGTTCGTGTCTTCTGCATCTCGCCTAGATGCGTGTAGTATACTCCACGCAAGCGCATTTCTTGCACGATACATCTGACTATGTCTTCGTCCACAACTGACTTTGAAGGAGAAATAGCCAAGCGGCCTGGCCAAGCACCATACTCCCACAATCATCCTGTCCCTAATATCCATGCATTCTGCGAGCATCAGGATCACCTTAAAGAGCAATACTAGCAATCGGAAGATGTGCAGCATACGGAGGAAGACGATTCGAAGACTAAGAAGGCGTTTGATGCGGCGAAAGTAACAATCAAGAACGAGGACAGACCATGTGCTAAAGGCGACCCTTATCCTGCGGCGAATCGCAATGAGGAACATGGAGGCCACAGGCAATTAGAGCACGATTCTGGAATATCTGATATCCTCCTAGTAGATGGAGCTGGAGTTAGCGGACAATCTGTTAAGCAAAATGCTGATGTTACGTCTACAAGCTACTCCGAGGACCTTAAGAACAAGAGGCAGACACCGTCTGCGTCGGAGGAGATGGTGGTGGCCAACTAGATCCAAAGCAGAAGCGGAAAGCGATGAAGCATAATAAGCGGAACAATGGAGGTTGTGAGGTCGTGGACCTGATAACACGCCTACTACTTGTTATCCGAGACTCAACGACGAAAGACCTGAGACTAGTCTCCGAGAACGAGCCTGGTCTAGGTCAGAAAGCAAGAGCGGATATAAGATTCAGTGGTGCCTCCGAATCATCAAGTCAGCTCGATCTAGAGAAGGACGAAATCTAGAAGGACTACAGCGGAATATAAAAAGTCTTCCCTCCTCTAGCATTCGATGATGCAAAGATAGAAATGAGCAGAACTTACTAAATAGCTCTTACTATAGGCCTGGTTGTGGTTATTGCTCTTGCTATATTTATCGTCATTGTCTTACTCGTGGTAATACAAGGAGTATGGTGTTGCAAAAGTAGAGAAAGGTTGTCTAAGAAAAGCTACTCTACTCTTGCCATAGCTATCATGCTTGCATTGGCAGTTGGAATTTTCGTAATACTTAGCCTCCGGGTCTGGCTTGACAAGAAAGTCGATAGTATCTGGGAGGATGAAGTATAGGGTGCTATAAGATCGGAGGAAGAGCAATCTCAAAAGTCTAATGTGGGCCTACCTGAGACTGTTGCTTGGATGAATAGCTTACTCACTGCCGTATGGCCGCTGATAAACCCTGATTTGTTCACTTCAATCGCGGACATGCTTGAAGTTGTTATACAAGCTAGTTTGCCAAAAGTTGTCCGCATGGTTAGTGTGGATGATCTCGGCTAGGGTAGCGAGGCCATTCGCATTCTCGGTATTCGCTGGCTGCCCACTGGTGTAGCTGACCGATCTGTGGATTCAGAAGGACATATGAAGGCCACTAGCAACAAAGACGTGAATGATCGTAGCGCGTGGGGTGAAGTAAAACAAGAGGACACTGAGAAGAAAGTCAAAAATCAAGATAACCTCCAGACTTCTATGAAAGAGCAAGGGGAGAAAAGGCAGAGGAACGAAGCGCAAGAAGCCATACGCGATGGAATGGAAGCAGAGCAAGGAGACTTTGTCGACATAGAGCTAGCATTTGCATACCGAGCTCGGTCATCGGGCAAGTCGATCAAGTCAAAGGCCAAGAATGCGCATCTCTACCTTAAATTCTACCTTCCAGGCAGTATTTTCATACCTGTCTGGGTTGAGCTCCGCGGGATTATTAGCACTATGCGGCTACGCCTCCAGCTCACCCCAGATCCCCCATTCTTCAGTCTTGAGGATCCGCATCCGAGGTGGGATGAATGGGCACATATGCTAGTATCACCGGTAGAGCTTGATGCTAAAGAGAAGCTGAAACTACAGCTATAGGACTCGGGCAAATATATAGCAGATGATGATTTAGGAAGGGTGGAAGTTGACCTGACGGAGCTTATACACAACCCGAAAACGAAGAACTGTATATATGATAGAAAAGATCGGTTCATAGGGCAAGATGCCGGCGAAAAAGATGCCTGGTACTCTCTCATGGTCTATCGGCTATTTCTCCAAAATCAAAATCACTGAGGATCAACTAGTAAAACAGAATGAGGATGAAACAAAGTCCTAGGAAGTCCTGCAGAAGCAAGTTTCGGAGAATGCACAGAGAAAGCTGCGAGAGGCTATAGCACACGACGAGTCCAAGGAAATCAACTAGCAGAAAGCGCAAGACTATACAGAGCGAGAGAATGATCTGATCTGTTCCTCTCCACCAGATACAGGTTTCCCAAGCGGTATATTAGCAATACAGATCCATAATATTACAGGTCTCGAAGTTGAAGCATTGCAAAAGACGGACAAAGACGGCGAGGGCGATAAGGAAGATGAAGCCGAGCAATCCGATGATTTGCCAAGCAGTTATTGCACCATTATCCTGGATCACAAGTGTATATATACAACCAGAACGAAGCCTAAGAATGCGAAGCCATTTTTCAAAGCTGGAACCGAAACTTTTATTCGTGATTGGAGAAATTCTGAGGTCATGGTTAGTGTCAGAGATAGCCGAGAGAGGGAGAATGACGCTCTACTCGGCATTGTATACCTGCCTCTCGCTAAGTCCTTTGAAAAGCGGAGTCAGGTCATGGATATGTATCCTCTAGTTGGTGGTGTTGGCTTCGGACGGGCTCGCATCTCCATGGTCTTCCGTAGCGTCGAGTTGCAGCTACCCAGAGAGCTCCTTGGCTGGGACTATGGTACACTCCAGATCAGTGCACCGATTAAATCCAGAAATGTTCTTCCAGACGCTCTTAACCGTTACCGTCTCAAGCTCCGATCTAACATGGCACGGGCGACGATGATGGCTGAGACTGGTGAATGGCGTCCGAAGCATGGCAAAGATTCTCTCTTCCTACCTGTTCGGAAACGGTACGCCACGCCTTTGGTGATTGAGTTTCGGAAATCAAGCTTAGGGCTGGACTCCACGCCAGCTTTTGCCATCTTCTGGCTCAGGGAGATTCCTGATGAAGAGGAAAGGACCATTGTGATGCAAGTCTGGAAAGGTGGAAAAGAAAACCTTAAGCGCGCCACAACTAGCGCTGGCTATGAAGGGCTTCATGCCGACCATTCGCTTGGCGATATTGAGTTTACTATGAAGTTCTGGCGTGGGCTTTCGGGGTATCATAAACGTCAGGCACAGAAGGCAAAGAATCCAGGCATGCATCATGTGATAGAAGTACTCGATACAGTGAATGATGAGATCGAGGGAAAAAGTGATCAAGAGCAAATTAGTGACGACAGCACTGAGAGCGATTATTCCAGTGGGGAGGATAGAGAGTCCCCCCTTCAAGGAGAAAGATTGAAACCCCACACCAACCAGGATAGTGACGAGGAATTTGAGAACGAAGATTCGAATAATAGTACACTTAATCCTACCAAGAAAATCAAAGGCCTGACGAAGAATCTTATTAACAGCCACAATGATTCTGAAGATGGCTCGCGAGGCCCCGTAGCCCAGCTCAGGGATTATAATGCTCATTTTAAACAGCTGCATCGCAAGCATCGCGGCATTATGCAGTGGCGTGCGGCCAGGACAGCGAATTGGACGCTGGATAAGGCAAGGAGGATGAAAAGTC
The DNA here is from genome assembly GCA_003369665.1 of Coleophoma cylindrospora. Taxonomy (NCBI): domain Eukaryota; kingdom Fungi; phylum Ascomycota; class Leotiomycetes; order Helotiales; family Dermateaceae; genus Coleophoma; species Coleophoma cylindrospora. Next base: position 811,673 of record PDLM01000013.1, read on the forward strand.
AGGCGAGCGACCTATTTGAAGTTCGATGCTAAGTACTTAGAGGCCCTTCCTTAAAGGCCTAAGTCAGGCTTAAATCGAGCTTGAGCTAGGCTTAAGCTTTTAAGTCAAGCTCAAGCCTAACTTAAGCTTGATTAAGACCTTAAGCTATTATAAGCTTATAAACTTTAAATCTATTGAATCTACTATAAGATACTCTTAAGCCTTAAGTCTTATAGAAGTTATATTTAAGCTTTATATCTTCTCTAAGCTCTTTAAAAACTAATAAATATATGTCGGTTGACCAGATTTCAGGTAACTGATAGTACAGCTCAAAATGTTCATATAAATGCCTCTTGAATTGTACGAGGAGAGAAAGGGTTTGATCTGACCCCTTTCTTCCTCTTTATACCCTAGAAAGTAGATAGATGACTAAGGTATCCGCTATCGCTATCGCTATCGCTATCGCCTTTGCTAGAGAGAGGTATCGAGATGACTGTGATTCGAGAAGGGGGGCGGTTCTCGAGGGATGAAAGTTCTTTATGTAGACTCGAGCTCAGAATACAAATATCGCCCTTTCGAAGGTAGTATCAGGAGGTAGAGAGGACCTGAGGACTCAATTAAGAGCTCAGGTAGTTCATATAGCAGGTAAAGAAGCTTTAATTCAGATTCGTTTTGTTCTTTAGATAGACTCGAGCTCGGAATACAAGTGTCCTTCGAATTAAAGAAGAGGTCTTCTTTTCTATACAGTTCTATCGAATAAACAATGCTCTGTACGAAAGGCATCTACGTGTAATATTAAGCTACCTTACCTATACCTATACTCTATAAGCAGGTAGCTATGTCTACGTATAGGGTTGTCTATGGCTAGGTATCGTCAGAAGGGGAGGGAGTTGGATGATATTCGTATAGCAAAGCTCTTCTGCTTATCTGGCCTCCTTGTCCGTGTATAGTCAGTTGACTAGTATTTATGAATATCAGTTGACTAGATTTCAAGTAACCGATGGTATAGCTCAAAATGTTTATATAAATGCCTCTTGAATTAGATTAAGTATTTAAATAATTTTATTTATAAGTCTCTAGTCACGTGATATAATATACTATCCTAAGTCGAGCCTAAGTCAGGTTCAAGCCTAACTCAAGCCTGATTTAAGCCTACTTAAGATATAGCTTAAGGGCTAGGTAACCGTTAGTTAAGATTCAAGCTAGCTTAAGTTATATAAGCTATAATCAAGACTAAGCTATAACTTAGATCAAGCTTGAATTAGACTAAAGCTCAACGTAAGCTTGACTTAAGCTAGGCTTAAGCTCTTTATAAGATAGTAGTAATATATATTACCTAATATATAAGGTACCTACTGTGTACTATTAGGATAAGGGTATATATTATCTTAAAGGGATTAAGTAATACTATTATATCCCTGAAGATATCATTCAGCTTATCTAGTCTAAAGCCTAGCAAAACTAATTATATCTCAGCCTACATATGCTAAGGCCTGAAGAGCCCTTAGACTATAGTACTACTACCTTATATAAAGCTCAAGTCCTGACTAAGGTTGCCCTTAGTACAGGATCAAGCCGCAGCTTGAATCAGGCATTGAGTCAGCTTGAATCTAACTTCAGCTCGATTCAGGCCCGACTCAAGCTGAGGCTTGACAATCACGTGACCTGCCACGTGATTATATGAGAAATATTTTGATGTCCTCTACTTTATATATACCGTATATACTTAGTAGGCAACGTCTGAACCTCTAAGAGTAGATTTAAATTAAAAGACATTTTCTGAAGTTAGATCTTCAATAGCGTAGATATTAAGCATAAGAGAGTCTTAGAGATGATATATCACGTGACATGAACTTTAATTCTCAGAAAAAGTTCGAATTTTTTGAAATTTATTTCCTGGTTTTTAAGAGGCTTAGAGGAGATATAAAGCTTATATCTAGCTTCTATAAGACTTAGGGCTTGAAAGAAGCTTATAAGCTTATAATAGCTTAGAGTGATTTAAGCTTGACTTAAACTTAAGCCTAGCTTAAGTCAGCTCAAGTCAGCTCAAGTCAGCTTAAGTAAGCTTAGGCTCGATTTAAGCTTGACTTAAGCCTCTAGAGAAGGGCTCCTAAGTACTACCTAGTACACATGTGGTGACCTAGGGAAGGCTATCATAGCCTTCAAGTCACATGTTAGCTTAGCACAGCGCCAACGGCGTTTATATACCTATTCTATAGACACCCGTTTGTACTTAGAGAATTCATCCTTCCTTCAACACACTTATTTGATCAATTTGTTTATTGTGCTCATCATATAAAGAGCTCAAGCCTATAGTATGTAGCTTAAGTCAAACTCAAGTCGAGCTTTAGTCTAATTAAAGCCTGATTCAAGTTGTAGCTTAGTCTTAATTATAGCCTAGCTTGAATCCTAACTAGGGGGTCACCTAGTCCTTAAGCTATATCTCAAGTAAGCTTGAATCAGGCTTGAGCTAGGCTTGAACCTGACTTAGGCTCGACCTAGGATATCATATATCACGTGACTAGAGACTTATAAATAAAATTATTTAAGTAGGTACTTAATCTAATATATGATATATAATAGAACTACCTAGCCCCTTAGGGTAAATTTTAGTTGAAAGACGTTTTCTGTAGCTTATAATAGATTTAATAAATTTAAAGTTTATAAGCTTATAATAACTTAAGGTCTTAATCAAGCCTAAGCTAGGCTTAAGCTAAGTAGTAACCCTAAGCTCGATTTAAGCCTTACTTAGGCCTTTAACGAAGTGCCTTTAACTAAAAGACTTCTAATGTTTTCCTTTATAATACTATATATACCTAGTATTATATACTTGTACTTTTATAGTAAAGCTTAATATTAGGTTTAAACCTAAGTCGAACCTAAGTCAAATCTATACTTATTAAACTAAAGTAAAACCTAAGTTAATCTTATATTAAAACTAAGTTAAACTTAAAGCAATCTTTAGTCAAACCTAAGTCGAACTTAAGTTAAACCTAAGTCTAATAATCTAAGTCAAACTTAAGTTAAACTTATAATAAACCTAAGTTAAGCTTATTAAAGTTAAACTTAAATTAAACCTAAGTCTAGCCTAAGTCGAACTTAAATCAAATCTGAGTTAAACCTATATTAGATTTAATTTAAGTGTAACTTTCATAAGTTCGACTTAGGTTTATTATAAACCTAAGTCAATCCTAAGTCAATCCTAAATCGAACCTAAGTCGAACTTAAGCTAAACCTAACTCTAACTTAATTCGAACCTAAGTCGAACCTAAGTTGAACCTACCTAAGTTAAACTTAACTTAGTTATGAAATCTCAAAGTTCTTTAGTACTTAGGTACCTAATATAAGTTATATATACAAGTTTAGTTATAGATTCGATTAAAGGTATTAGATCTCTTTTTATATATTGTAGCTTATTATAAAGTTATAAGCTAAGTTATTATTATAAAATAAAATATATTCTGTACTTTACTTATATTATTAGACCCTAAATCAAGTTAGGATAAGGTATAAATCGATTTAACCTCGAGTTTTATAAGTACTTACCTACCTACATAGTAACCTACTTAAAGAAAAGTTTTAAAAGAACATAGTGACACGCCTGCAAGAGCACCTTTTTTCAGATGGACAACGAATAGGCCCCGCTCAGCTCCGGCACCAGCTCTTGCTAGAACAACTGATACCTAGTAGTATCAGTACTCGGCTTAGTCAAGGAAGACCGCGGTGCCCAGCGATTGAGGGACTGCTCGCAGGGTGGACCAGCGCACCGACGACGAGCGAGTTGCAGAGGGATAAGATTGAATCTTAGCTAAGTAGGTACGTTACTAGGTACTAGGCTTAACCTAAATTTGACTCAGGTTTGACTTAGGTTTGAACTTTAAATCATGAATGAGATTCTAGTATTATATACCTACTTATATGCCCTCCTATAAAGGCTTAAGTCTAGCTTGAGTCTAGCTTGAACTTGATTTAAGCTAGAAATCTACCTAGTAGTTTGAGCTAAGCTTGAATAAGAGTTAAGCTAGGTAGATTTAAAACTAACTTAGACTTATAACTTAGACTTCTAGCTCAGATTTAGAACTAGGCTTAGACTTAAGAGTAAATCAAAGCTACATAGCTCAAGCTAGATTTAAGCCTATATAGCCTTAAGAAGGCTAAAATTCTACTTATGAAATTTCAAAAAGTCGAACTTTTTCAAGGAAAATCAGCTATAGTCAGGTGATACGACTCGCTAGACCTCTCCTAGCTTTAAAATCAATGCTATTAAATAAATAACGTTAGAAAACGTTCTTTAACTAAAAATTTCCTTTTAGAGGACCACTGCTAATGTCTGACATAGGGTACCATGAAGCCTAAATGGCCTGCATTAAATACATGGTCACGTGATTAAACTACATATATATTTTACTAATGTTATATAGTAGGTAATTATACTAAGTATAGCATATAGGTAGATAAGGTATTATATATGCTACTATGGACGATATATAGACATCTCTGGACAACTAACATGGGCCATTGCCTCTATACGATCCCAAAATACCTCGCCTTTTGGATCTGTCATCCCATTACCGCGACTCATCTTTTCCTCATACTCCTCTCGACTCTTAAGAGCATAGTGGTGCAATGCTAGCCGATCACGCGTGATCGGCTGGCGCCATGCCATTGTTGTGATTGTGTCATTGTACTCGCCAACATTTCGAAAGCCTGTCTCAAGCCAAAACAGATGTGGATTCCACGCACCACGGGTTTTGGATGGCTTCACGATGCTTTTTACATGCCTGTTATCAGAGTTCAATCCATCATGCTCGATATCGTCGAAGATACATGTCGTGAATGCTTTACGCACAGATTCTGGCTTCTTAAGCAAGCCTGAAGAGGTGTGCATTCGCCATTGCACCCCAAGTGCTCCTACACTCTCATCGCGTTCGAACTCCTCCAAAATTTGCTGAAATGTCTCGTTTCGTGAACTAACTTCAAGGAACTCATCCCCATCGATGAAAGCTATCCATGTGTGGAGTGCGCCGTATTTTCTCAAGCACTGGTCATAGAATGCCAGCTGCATTTTTGGTTCGCGTGTCGCTCGGTCTTGATAATTGAATGTAATAGCTGAACGCGGTATTCCAAACTCTTCATCTTCCATTGCTGAAAGAGGCGGTTCGGAACCATCATCCATAACATAGAATCGGTGAATACCAAGGTGGTGGTAATGGTGTACCATCCATTCTTTAAGGTCTTGCCGCTGGTCTTTTATTGCGATACAGATAGCAATATACTCATCAGTGATATTAGCGATATCAGCGGTTATGGTGGTTGTTGGGGACTGGAGTGGGCTGGACGATACAGTCGTGGTAGTCTGGGCTTGCGCAGTTTCTGGAAATGTTACTGCGTCAGTCTGAGAAGTTTCTAGGGAAGAATTACTTGTAGGTGAAGTAGAAAGAGTACCAGATGACATGGTTATGGTAGGCAAGTTCTGTGCAACTCCATTCCAAAGTTTCTCTCCCCCTTGTTCGTTTTGTAGACCAGGAACAGCTGCCAAATCTGAAGCCAATGTCCCAAGGGAAGCAGCTGATTCTTCATCCATTATCGTTGTGTCCGGTCGGATTCCATTCCAGAGCGACAAGGGCCCTGTTGGCAATGGCGGGATGATAGACACACTCTCCCAAGAGAGCAATGAAATATTCTCGATCGCATAATGTACGCATACCAGCAAAAAAACGAGAATGATTATCACCTTCCAGCGGACTGACCGTAGGCCAGCTGATCTAGTGTCTATAGCCTGTGATAGGAGCATTATGTACCTGTCAGGAAGCCACGCTGTTTTCTCAGCGCCATATTTTCGAGTGAAAGTAGCATATATATGTGTTTTGCTCTCGGCTGAATTTCAGTTGAAGTTCGAACTCTTTCTTCTATCAGCCCGCCTTGCAACCCTTGATAGCAGAGCAGCCACATTCGCGAACTCTATTGTATTTATTATCCACTAAGGGCTGCTGATACTTATACCTGTGGTCGTTTGTGTCTATCTGGGAACGGCATTATTTAATTTGTAAAACTCAAAAGTCTCCTAACTTCCTCTAGCTTAATTTGCAATCGATTGCCACGATAAGCCCCTGCATCTGCACAGCTACCCTGCTTTGTGTGAAATTAACACAGACACGTAGAATCAGGCACAGGTGTAACAGGGCAGCTTCCTAGAGTATTGTCTTGCCTTGTGAAAATAGTTGACATCATATTCAACTATCACGCCACAATTACTGCAGCAGATGCAAAAGAAGTAAGATATAGGTCGATCTCATTCGACCTCTACGGGAACAGAAACTCCTACAGTTGAAGTAAGTACTGCTATTTCTAGACTATTTGATTTAATTATATGCCAGTTATCGAACTGGACACCAACCCTTTTTTCATCTTTCCCGGCAGCGGTCCACGATGAGCTCTTAAGGAATGGACACAGAGCGAGAACAGCTTAGTATGTATTTTATACTCTGATCAAATTCCAGGAACCAGGGCAGATTGGCTTCAACATTCTTGACTAATGCAAGGACATGATTTTGTTGATGCTCCTGCGTGCAGGTAGGTAATCCCTGGTCTATATCGTTACAGATAAATAGCGAATTTCAAAGAACTGCTCTGATAAATCTATCTAGCTGTGTAGTTCAAGTGAAAATGTTCGTCAAGATCTTCACGGCCTGTTTAGTTTGATGGTGGAATGTAGTTAAAGGTGGCGAACTTGGCACTGAAATAAGCAGCGGAGAGTTCCCAAGCCAAGGAAGTTCCTCGTCTTTGTTCTCGGAAATTGTAATCTATTGCGCGACAAGGCCAAAGTAACAGAAAGCAGCTTTCACCTGAAGAGACTATATAAATTTACAATTAATTACCATAACAAGATCGGATAGTATCATAACATAAGACATATCTGCCTAACCCAAATAATACTATATGTGTCTCGTCACTCAATTCCAGTGTTCAGTTCAGCAAATTCATTAAAGTGGATGCAATATTCCATTATAAGTCGTATGATAAAACAATAGCCCTTGGGCACAAGATCCTAGTTTATCCTGATAGTTACTTTTCTTAGCAGCACTCGAGCAAAGCTGTTACTCCAGACGTCTAAAGTCAGAGAAAGTCCATAAGCGATAGATGCAGCAATAACAAGTATCAGAAGAGAGGCGAGACCCGTCGAAACCAGGTGCTGCCATTCGGTTGTATTACCAAACCAAGGAGCTGCTATAGAGAACCAAAAATACCAGCCGACTGTATGTATAACAACACCATGTACTAAGTACAGCATAAATGAAATCTTCCCCAGGAATCGAACCTTTTTTGTGGTGAAAATAGCCTGGAGACATTCGGAATTGCTGATAGCAAGCGTGACATGCATAGCAGAGGTCAGAGTCCCATACAGGTCGGCTTTCTTTTGTGCTGAACCAAGATTATACAGAGCGACGGCAAAGTTCAGGATCCAAAAGATGTTAAGCAGATAGTCGCCACCTTTTGTGGTCGCAAGAAACCTAGCGCAGTTCATCATCTGCGACTTGCATCTCTGCCGCAAATCCTCTGCAGGCTGTTGGTGAGGTACTAGCTCTGTCTGGAGCATTGTCTTGATATCTGCTTCCCACGATTGGCGGCAAAAGTGTATCTCCGCTAGTAGCGTGCCTCCAAGAAAGGGTGCCATGAGTAGGTGATTATTGTGAAGTAGAAATCCAAAAATTGCACATAACATCAGTAATCTGAAGCGAACGCAGGATAGGGCGAGTATAGTCGTAAATACTATCATTGATCCACGAAATTCGACAGGAATAGTCCAGATATTAGGATCGTAAAGAGGCGTGTAGCCAACTCCTGGAGGGAGTAGTTGAAAAGACTGCAAAGGATCCGAAAGTTGCCAAACATGTGCCGACCAGTCCTTCAATTGTAAGGAAAGAGTATCAAACTTGGGCGGTTGACGGTGTCGACCCATCGGCCCCATTCCATTATATAGCCCAGAATAGCTTGCAAGCATATCTCCGAACATGACGACTAATGTGGGTAGATATAATCTCATCCATCGCCGAAAGACGGACGAGCTTAAGGAAGTTAAAATTTTTTGCTGCTGCCTTGTGTGGCAATGTCGAAGAGACCCAAGACTGATGGAGAATCCAGATACAATAAAGAATATTGCAACCATAGCTGGCCCAGCGTTCCAGAGACAGATCGGAGACACGCCAGCGAACCATCTCAAGTACGAGAAGAACAGATTTTCGCCCTCTCTCGGTGGCATGAAGAACTCGAAGGTAATATCAGTGTGGTGGAAAACCACAAACACACATGCTATCCCACGCAGTCCGTCAAGCCACTCCGTTGAAAACGTGTTCTTCTTCTCAAGCTTGTTTAAAATTGCGTGGCCTGCATGATCAGTGAAACGCAGTTTCAATGTATGAACTGTTTTTGACAAGTATTTGAGGATGGGGCCAACCATAACAAAGCCGTTGTCGGCTCCATAACTTTCGTTAATCCTGGTGAAACGGCTGGAATCGTCGTCGATATGGGTGGCACCGTTTGTTTCGTTGTCAATGGGAGAGCCCGCAAAGCTCGGCAGTACATCATACGAGTAGCTATCTGACAATGGTTTTTCGGAAGCATTGGACATGGCGATGCTTGTGTTGGAGAATCCGAGCAGACTTAATTGCTAAGTTATGGTGAAGAAACGGGACTGGCCAATACCATGTTCTTGTTGACGGTCCTCATAACATGGTTCGTTCGTTCATATATAGTGGCCCTGTGAGCACGGAAAATATGTCAATGGCCTCCATGGAACTTGCCAAGGTATACATATAATGTTTAAAACCTAATATTAACACATGCTTGCCAGCGGTACGATACCACTAAGTAATTACCTTCGTTCTTCGAAGGATGTCTAGCGTACCGAGGCAGTATATCTGTCTCCAGGTAAGGATAAAGTTACATTTCAAGAAGTGTTCCGTCTCCATCCTAAAACCTTAATAGCAATTGCTCCAATCTGCTCTCTTGATGCGGGTGCTTGAAAAGAGAATCGTGGTGCTGAATGCTTCGGCAAGGCCTTAGGGGGCGAAGAGTTGGCTTCTAAACCCAACCCAGCGAGAAGACGTTGCCTACCGTTGGCATTAGTGGTTGGATTGCAGGAGATTTACATTCTTAGAAATATATCAGCGACCATGCCTATGCACGTTAAAGTGTGGCTGAAAGGCAAATACATAGGATAGTGTCCCTATGCTGAGACAGGAGCTCTATCAAGGAGACGGACGTGGTAACATGTTTGTGGATCACGACCCAAGCGATCTGGACCCCTACTCGTGCACGGTCCAGGGGCCTCGAATCCGGCTGTGAAAACCATATTTAGTGAACCTTAGAGTTTTGTCCCTGCAGATATTAAGCACGGCAAGGGAGCACAGGAAGAGACACCTTTATTAGCCCTTGATAAGGGAAGAATGCTGAATATAAGTGACTGAGTTCAATTTGAGAACAGAATGAAAATGCAGTGATCACAATTGACGTGAGCAAGTTCTCAACAACCCTTCATCTCGAAAATCAAGACCTAGTATTGCAATGATTCTACGTACAGATTCATGGCTGCAAAACTCGCGGGCATTAAGTCAGCGGACACTGCTTGCTGCTGCCGTTGTGTCTGCTTTCATCATCTTAAGCCTGATAACTCGCCTCGATCGAATGCGGACCTCGATAAGTGTTATATGGCCTGCGTATTCACCCGCATTGTCAAAACAACAAGACGAAGAACTAAGGGCTCTATGCGACAAAGCAGATTGGACTCCAGGACTCTGGATACACTGTCACAGCGGTGCCGGGCCAAATGGGACAGCAATGAATGGCGGGCTCAACAATGCTCGCAATCGTTTACAGACATGTCTTCGTCTCGCCATAGATACTGGCGCTGGCTTGATTATTGGTACCACAATGACAAGAGATCCTAAAAATCTGGTCAACACATCAGACTTGGAAGTTTGTCCAGACACATTTTTCAACGTGGCAAACATGGAGATCCAATTGCAACAAATCTGCCCGCGTTTGAAGTTGAGGCACTGCAGTGATTTGAGCGGTATAACCACTGTGCTGAAACCTCCCCATAAGCCATGGCAAGCACCAAGTTTCAGCACTGGCCAGTTCAAAAGCTGGCTTCAGCAATATCTAGATACTGCTACCTACCGGATTGATACCTCAGCGATCAGCCCGTCAAGTCCCGTGGCCGTGGACTTTGCAGATTCATACAAAGGATGGAACTATCGAAAATCGAAGGAGCTATCTACAATACGAAAGAGTTTATTTCGAACAATTGAATATAACCCAAAACTTCTCGCTATTGGCGAAGAGCTGCAGAAGAGTCCACAGCTCAAAAATGGCTACATTGGCATTCATCTTCGAGGTGAAGTTGACTGGCCAGCAGCATTTGGGGGGCTCCAAGTTCAGCTGCAACTCTACAGCACAGAGCTGGTACGGATCGCTGCCCAAAACATACAAAATCCCAACTTTCACAAGACAGTTTTTGTCAGCTGTGGTTCTGAAGAAGCTATCCGGGTGTTTCGTGAAAAGATTGAACCCTTCGGTTTTGAAGTACATAGTAAGATCAGCTTACTGAGAGCGCTTGATCCGGACAAAGCGACAGCAGTTGAAGCTCTGAACTTCGATTCGAGGGCAATTGTGGAGTACGCGGTGCTCGTCAAAGCGGATTACTTTTTGGGCCTAATCATGTCTACATTCTCTTCTGTCATAGCCTTTGCGAGAACGCTAAGTATGGAGGAGGATTTCTTTGAAGACTATGTTTTTCCTGGCAGTGTGCGGCAGCCAAACAGCATACAACGCCATTACACTGTATCAGAAATGAAAGGAGATAATAAAACCATGCTGTTGGTAGTCAATGGCGATGATGTCATGGACTCATTTCCTTGATGCAAGCAACATTTCCATTGAAATAATATCGTTTGCATTTCTCTTATGATTCATTTTGTTGGTAATCTATCGCGATTATGTGATGGACTTGTTTCCTTGATACAAGCATTATTTCTATTAATAACATCGTTTGCCTTCTTTCTGTTATCTTGTGATACAATCAGCACACCAGAGCCATTTCTTCAGAGCGAGTCGTACTGCTAAGTGCATGGCCCGCCCGAAGATGAGTTGCTTAAAATTGTGAGCACCAATACTTGATCATGGAGTAATCCATCTCCATTTTCTATGCTAAATACCTATCATGATTCTAAGGCGGGAAATGTAAAATGAAGAATCTATATATTTTTATGTCGCTGAAGCCTACAAAAAGTCCCCTGCTAGGAAGAGCTAATCTCAGAACCATTGACCCTCTCACATAGTCGTCGCTCTCCAAACCTCCATACTCATAAACCCCACAATAATTATACAAGCTAAAACTTTCGTGGCAACGGGCGTGAAAAGCGTCGATTCTGAACTGGCCTTTTCCAGGTTGCTTGCATCCCACTGTGCCTGGTCCTTCTCTGGCGGCTCCTGGACGTAAAAATTATACGTCCACAGGCTTATGCAGACGATTCCACCTCCTAAGACTTTCCAAAAGGTAAAAGTTTGGGCTCGAAGCTCTGGCAAAACTATGTACTGGCTGATGGCAATCGTGACCAAAGATGCGGCCGTTCCGATAAGCTTGAGTATATTGTCCTTCGCACGAAGCACTATTGCGACGGCAAATCCAGTGCAAGCTGTGATGATGATGAGGAGACTTATAGGAAGAATCGAAGAAGCTGCGTCCTCAGCAAGGTTGGCGCTGTTTGTCGGGATGAGGGGGTAGGCGACAACGGAGAACATCAGGCCAAAAAAGTAAAGACATGCTTGGGAAGCCCAAAAGTTACCAACTTTTGTCATCTTCTCCGTATTTATGCTTGCAAGTGCAGACAAGACGGCGATAGTCAGACCTGCTGACGGCGCGATGTACCATGCTGAAGCGTTGTAAGAGCCGGAAGTACGAGATGGAACATTGAAGAGAATTAGACCTAGACAGAGGAACAATAACGAAGTCCAAGCGTAAGGATTTCGTTGTTGAGATATCATATAATGGTGCAGTATACTAGTTGTTGGTAGCTTCATAAGCATACAAACCTGCAGCACACTGGGAGTTGTGTGCGGCAGTACCATGTAGTATATCAAGTTGTTGATGAGATATAATGCTGCCGGTGTGGCATATTGGAAGATGGTTCTGAGGATGGAGCCGGACCCAGAGGTTTCTGACGGTGATGTGGACGGGAGCTCAAATGATAATCTGCCGTTGAAAGAGAGGAAAAGCAGGGAAACGCTGAGTTTGATCGCTTCTGAGAGCGCAGCGACGAGCGCTGGTGAGACTTGGGGATAAGAGTGAAATACATGATATGCGTAATTGGCCCTCACAGTCTCGCAGGTGACGAAGAGTGTGAAGAGGAAGGAGGATGAGGGTGCCATTTTCATAGCTTGAGGATGAATCCTCAAAGTTGAGGACGGGTGTATGCATCGTGATATTGAGAATCTTGAATCGTTTTACGTCAAGTGGATAGCAAGTATTTGCCGAACTGCCTTACAGCAGGATCCTTACTGCAAGTCACAGTCCTCCTTGAGAATGCCGCGTCCATATAATGCATGCCGCGTGGAGTAAGGGAGAAGAAGTAAACGATGACAGGTCAGATTGCTATTTGGTGGAACGTGAACTGCAAGGCTACACCATTCCCACCGATAGTGATTGAACTGTAAATTATCTACAAAACCGGTCTCCAGTAAATGTTGCCTTTGAGTAGTTGTCTTTGCGTGCTGGATTGAGTTTAGATCAATCAAAATCGCGTGATTGATATTCTATAACTTAGAATACATTCTTTTCCATAGTGAATCTACGCAAGAAAAGGACTAGGTGAACTCTAAATTGACCCCTAGTATCGTATAGATTTGGTATTTTGAATACCCAGGGAGCTCGAGTCTTCCGGCACGGTCGTATCTTTTTTCAAATATTAAACATAAACTACCCATCCATCCCCTCTACCGAATAGGTGCTTATACTCAGTCCCTAGAATCCTCACTTCGGCCTCCACCATGGCCAGCTTTCTCGATTTCACGGGGAATTTACCCTACAAAACGCAACATGCTATCACCTGCGACTCCTTGGGCAACGAGGAGCTGGAAGATACCGTATCTGCAAGCACTATGGACGACCTGTTAAAGAACAAAGTAGTGTCAATCGCTCGCGGTATTTTACCAAGTTTCATTCTCAAGATAGGCTCTCCAGCAAATCCACGAGTTACCCTTCATCCCACGGCCTATCTCGATGGTCTCCGCGGAATTGCAGCTTTCATTGTGTGCGTCTTTCACTTTATCCTCCGTGGTTATTTACGTAACCAAAGTGGCTACCAAACTGGTGATCCCAGAAAGGAAACATATCTCCAGTTACCTATGATCCGGCTCTTTATCGCTGGACCGGCGATGGTGCGATTATTCTTTGTAATATCTGGCTTCGCGATATCATATCGGCCACTTCAATTGGCACGGGGTGGACAAACTAGTCGTTTACTCGAAAATCTGTACTCATCGGTCTTCAGACGCGGGTTTCGTCTGTTTCTTCCCTGCATTTTTATGGCCATAGTATCGCATTATCTGGGGTACAAGGGTCTGGTACATCAATCTCCAGAGCCACACCCAAGAGATGCATCAGTCATGGCTTTTGTTGAGCATTGGTGGTCATCGATGGCAGAAGTTATGACAAGAATCGAACCAGATGGCATCACGCACATTGGCTACGATGCACAGATATGGACTATACCTATTGAGTATCGGAATTCCCTGGTAGTTTACGCCACTATTTTGGCCTTTGCAAAGACGAAAACAAGATATCGATTGCCTATGAAGGCAGCTATGATTGTGTGGTCCGTGTGCCAGCTCAATCCGTACTGCGCTCTGTTCCTAGGCGGTTCGTTTTTGGCAGAGCTTCGCCATCTAAGAGTAGAGCACACCGAGTACCTGATTCTCTTGGAGACGACGTTAAAGCCAACCAACAAAATCCTAAAAGCATATGCGCAGCTACTGAAGCAAATGCCAGATTGGCTCTCTACCGGCATCTGGGCTTGGTTTGCGCTGTCCAGCGCTTATATACTTTCTCGACCTACCAATTCTGAAGTCACACCAGGATATAAATGGTTCCCGAGTAACTCTTCATCCCCGGTTATTAACGATGACTTTTACCATATTATTGGATCGATGGGTCTCGTATACTGTATCGACAACTGCAAAGAGTTACAATCATTATTCACTGGGCCGCTACCACAGTACCTAGGCAAAATCTCTTTCGCTTTCTACCTTACCCACTACTCGTTAATAATTGCTGTGTTTTACCCCGTCCAGAGAATGATTGTGGAAGTGTCGCCAGAGACCTCAAAAGGAATGCAACATATCTATGGCGCTCTTATTTTATTACCTCTTACGATCTGGTTGTCAGATATTTTCTGGCGATTGATAGATGATAACTCCGTCGCTTTTGCCAAATGGTTCTGCCAAACAATTGAGACATGCCCTGATGCTTCTCCAAGATCCACAAGGGAGAGGTATGTATGACAACGATATTTGCAGCAGTTGTAGACATAGTGACAATGAGACAAGGACTAGCAATTATTGGTTAGAACTTTCATGATTTCTATGCCAAAGAGCCATTAGTTGATCAAGTTCTACGTTTCTTGATGTGGTAGGAATTGACACATGTTTTATTGTGTTCTTGAAGCAAGCCTATTTCCAGATACTCATATTTGAGCGATGGTTTAATACCAAGTTTGGCTTGTACATGACAGTCACAAATAGAACAACACCTCACGAGTTGTTTGCTTTTACTTGGTCTTCATCCAGTTTCAACGACTGGGCGAAACCAAGGCTACTTTGTCGCTTAGTACGAATAAGGACATCAAATTTTAAAGAGCGAAGTTAATTGGGAGGCGCAGAATAGTGAAGTACTTTCGACTTGCGTGGATTGTGTGTCGTATATTGCCCTCTGGTCTGGAACCAGTTTCTAGAAGGATACAGTATGTGTTTACGTGACGTTGAGTCATGTTGACGATAATCACGCAAGGAAGTGGCCTTTTGACACATCATCTTCTGATTAGTATATAAATTTCTGTATTCAAATTTGTATAAGTTAACAATATATTAATATTATTCTAATTGTAACTTACTGACATCTTTAATTTAAAATAAAATGATGTCATAGCGTCCAATATGCTTTAAATGCAAGCCTGCTGCTGCTAAAGCTAGCAGACCACTAAGGTTTGAGATTTTTGTGTGAAGTCAGTGTCTCCAAACATGTCGATTGCTACTAATCATTTGGAAGCCTGGGAGGCTTAAAGTGATGCTAGTAAATGATACAGATTTATTGAATGTGCGATCGACACCACAATGAAGTGGGACACAATTATAAAGATAAGGTTCCCGCCATTGCGATATACTCGTGGAGAATCGTAGCCCGAGAATGGACAGTCACTGTGTCATTCTAAAGAGGGAAGAAAACAATGCCGGTATTGAAGTATAGTTTGATTTATAGGGGAAAGAAATAGTAGGGGTAGAAGAAGAACAATATCAGAAATCATCCA
Source organism: Coleophoma cylindrospora (assembly GCA_003369665.1). NCBI lineage: Eukaryota > Fungi > Ascomycota > Leotiomycetes > Helotiales > Dermateaceae > Coleophoma > Coleophoma cylindrospora. The sequence goes on from PDLM01000013.1 coordinate 827,233, forward strand.
TGTTCCATCATACAGCATATGGCGAGCAGATTTCGCCCAGCGGATTTGGCCTAGCAGAGTGCAAACCACTGTTAGAAATGACAGTGAATCACCTCGGTTTCACATATCATTGCGAGTAGGAGGAATCAAGCGTGGGACTATCGAGAGTCAAAACTGAACACTTGTCGGTGGTAAGGAATACAAGCTTCCTTCGCCATGCTCTTCTAGGGATTCAGTTTTGCAATCAAGTTCTAGTATCAAGTAAACTATGAGCGAAAATTTCACAATCCCAAAAATCGCTGCCTCATCTGGTAGTCATAATACTACTGTTATTATGAAGTTATATACAATGCATCGTCATGGAGCTGATGGCCTGCTTCCGTTCTATGTCGATTACTAGATGTACCAAAATCAAGAAACCTCCGCCCAGAAATAACGACAAGTACTATGGAGTGAACATCTAGTTCAAAATAACACATTAAGAGCTTCAGGTGCTATCTTTCGTAGCCTTCACAAACAACCACTTGGCGAAGGAAATTGAAGGCTCATCCACATAGCGAGTAAAAAGATCTGCCGCCCAGATCATGACAGGTGCACAGATGAGACTCGCTAGCATCACCAACGTTCCCAACTCATGCACGCCCATAACTCTCTCAAACCATGACATGACTGGATTCCGCACGGCGTAAATTACCGTGTTGTGTAATAAGTAGCTCGCGTAGGAGATCTTGCCGAGATATTGCGCAACAGGAGTGGTAAAGATGTTCTCAATAATAGAGCAATTATCCCCAGCGAGCACCAGTAGGCTTGCACCGACCACATTCCATGCGTTTACTCGGAACAAGAATGATACGGAGTATACCTGGAGCCATTTGTATCCTGGGGTGTTGATGGGATTGAACGGCTGCGAGAGTATGTATATGCCCAGGAAAGCCGCAGCACACCAGAAAACCTGCGGGACCCAGTGCGGAACCCTTTTCCTTATTGTAGGAGGAAAGTATTGAAAAGTGCTTTCAACCTTGACAGGTAAGGCGTTGGCAGATTCCCGCTGTTTACGTTCTGCCTTGCGATGGTGAAGTTCGGCAAGGAGCATCCCTGTAATAAAGAGTGAGAGCTCTGTATTTCCCAGATATAGCGCATACGCGACAATTGAAGCCTCGATAGTAAGACGGATCTTTTCTCGAGTAGTCATCAAAGCTATGATCGTAGCATAGATCGCTAAAGAACCTTTAAACTCCACAGGAATACTCCATAGCTGAGGATTGTATCCATGAGCGTCTATCTTCGGCCAAATCTCATTGCCGAGAAGATGGTCTAGTAGGTTTACAAAATGGCCCACGCGTCCACGAACAGTATTGACAGGCGGAGGATTTGCGAGCAGACTAGGATAGTTGTTGAAGTATCCGTAGTAGGCGCATAGTTCTGACGTTATCATGACGGCGATAATTGGTAGATAAAGTCGGAATCCTCGTCGGAAACAGGCTGAGGATACTGTCTCCATAAGTCGCTGTTGTTGGCCGCTGCGTAATAAACTAACCATTCGATACGAGACGGAGAACCCGGATATCACAAAGAACAATTGTACCATAGCGTTTCCTGATATCAGAACACGTATAACCGGCAATTGCAGAAAGATATCGGTCGGCTGTGGTGGCGGGTTACCGTAGCCTTGGCGTATTTTAGGGTATTCGTGTGGACCGAGAATTGTGTCCCATCCGAATGTGATCTTCGGATAAACGTCGACCAGGTAATGGGAAAGAAGAACGATCCATGCCGCCACTCCACGCATGCCATCCAAAAAAGATGTTGCATGCACCTTTTTGGGGAGATTGCTGCGTGGCTGTAGAAAACTTGGTGCAATATAATAGTGGAGATTTCGAAGAATTTGCATCAGGATGGCCTTGTATTTGGCCCCATCCATCTCCTCGCTGGCTGCCAGAGCCTGGTATCCATATTTGATGGCCATGTCCGTGAACCTGCTACTCTAAGCAAATTAATCTGTAGAAATATATATATATATAAGAAACGATTCGAAAGAACAGACTCAGAAACGGGATGTACTGACACACCTAAATGAGAAGTGTTTGGCAGGTTATATGTTCGCCGTGACGCGCTTTGCTCGGTGAGGCATCCCAAGTCTATATTAATGGAAGAGGCGGTGGGTGTAAGGAGTCTTAGACTTACCTCGCTTCCATTAATGAGGAGGCCTTCAGTTAAACTCTATACTCCCTAAGCTATGCGGCAAATACAAATAAACTTTGGACCAGTAGGGGTAGTATTGCCGAGGCTATGTCTGATGATGAGGCTTCGCATGGAGTGTACGCCAAAGATCGTATCATCAATCGAGTATGAAGCTAGACATGGAGTATATCAAGACGCTTGTGAGCTGCATCCATCTTTGTGACGAACCTTCACGATCAGTTTTCACCTGGTTGTGGGGAATTCTCGTATTGATTCTGAAATCCATACCATATTAGTGCAATACTTTCCTCGCATAAACAAATGAAGAAATGAGAGTGGCAAGCTAATTTCGATTCTTAAAGAGGTGGCGGCCACGCTCGTGGTTTGGTTGACATGCACTAGATTCCGTATTGTTAGTGTCCAGGGCCCCGGAGCCGTATCAACGGCAACCAGCCTTCTTGCAATAGTCCCTCTCCCTGGTAATTAAACCTTATATGCCTGGTTCGCGATTTGGGCCAAACCATAATGCGCGCAGGCGCGATACACAGGCATGCCTAAGTGACACCATCCGTCTGACAGGGACAATTTTTGCGTGCATGCCACTGTTTTTCAAGCCATCTCTAGTCACTCGCCTAATCCGCCCTTGGCTGTTTCACTGCCAGCTTAATTTCTTTCCGCATTCTCTTGCCACCTCGAAGTGTGGCTGTAAAGTCGTGTGTAATTGTAACTTTGATACAGGTTCTGTCAGTCCTGTCGCGGGTGCCACGGTACCCAGCGATTCTATTTAGAAGGCTGGCAATTGCGGTTTCTGGTGATACCATAACACCGAATTTAAACTTTTAGACTAGCATCTGCATCACCCTGGAGCTTGGAACGAAAACCTTTCTGCGTGCCTCTATCGTCAAACCTATAAGGAAACAAGCTGTCTAATTACTTAGGTATCCGTAAAAACCTCATTACAACTATTCTCCCATAGAGACTTTTGCGATATATATTCAGTGGCTACAAGTCTTCGTGAAACTTATTGAAAGGGTGGGTTTCGTGTCCTCCGTTTCTGTACAAGCTCTGATTTCTAGACATAGTATGCAAATCTACCTTTGAGGGAGATCTGATCTAGCTGACGATCAATTATTAATCTTGGCTCAAGATCATATATAGTACAAAGTAATTGGCCAGACAAAAAGAATTTATATTACCAACGTGTTAATTCTTCAATCGCCGTAGCAGCTTCTTCAATCTTGAAATCGGTCTGTCCTTCTTCCAGCTTAGTTTCAATAGTCTTTGAGGCGCAACCAGGACCTCTGATGCTCTTCCACCCACCACTGCAGCACCCAGAATCATGCAGGCGCTGAGGTTAGCAGTGACAATGAAGACTTAGGTTAGTGCATAGCCGAATATAACCAAAACAGGGGTGAGCTCACTTGACAGCACGATTTTGCATAAATGGATCGTACCTATGTTTGTAATAGCCCCGGAGCCTAACCAAGTACTCTCGACAGACTTTCGACACACTTGTTTGGGAAGTCGAGTCAGAAATTGAAGAAAAGCTGAGGGATGGAATGAAGGAAGAGCGAGAAGTTGCTGGCCGGTGTCATATGTCATTGAAACCCCGAGGTCACATGACTACCCGCGGCGATCGACGAGCAGAGAGCTGTCGTGACACCCGTCTCCCTTGTCAAGAGGTCAGCTTTGTCGGAGAGCGTCTGTTGAACTCCCCAGACTGCAGCCTTCTTGCGTCAAGGATATGTCGGCCATGCTTGCCATGTCAGAGCGGAGGACCAGCAACCCAGCCATGTCTTCAGCTGCACCTCCCCCACCACCCCAAGCTTCGAGGAGACAACGCGTACTTGCGTGTGTACTCTGCCAGCAGCGCAAGGTGAAATGTGATCGTAGGTTTCCCTGCGCTAACTGTACTAGATGCCACGCAGAGTGTATACCGGCAACACTGGCCATCCGCCGACGAAGACGCAAATTCCCCGAGAGAGAGCTCCTAGAACGTCTCGGCCAGTACGAGGACCTGCTCCGCCGAAACAACATCGACTTCGAAGCGATGCCCAAAGATTCATCGACCGAGGAAGGGCCTCTCATTCCGCAGGGCGGCTGTGGTTCCGACGACGGACATCCAGAAGCTGCTGGGGCAGGGTCCCCGTCTCCTTGGACAACCGCCAAGTCTGACATACGATATGAGACCAAGTATACGCTCTCTCAAGAACTATGTCTAGGTCGACTAATTATCTCAGGAGCATCTGGAGATCCTTGAACCAAGGGGTATGCCTCTATTGTATGTGCTTCATGCTCTGCTGATAGTTGACACGAACTAGTTCCAAGACGTTGAGGATGATAGCGACGTCTCGAGTGATGACGTAAGTCAGGTTCTCATAGCGAAGACGTGGGATGAATTATTTGAGAATAATGACCACCTTCTGTTTGGAATACGAAAGGCAGCTGTCAAGCTCTCGACTCTACACCCTGAACCGGCCCATATTTTCAGACTCTGGCAGATTTACCTGGATAATGTCAACCCGCTGCTCAAGGTTACGCACGTTCCCAGCCTGCAAGGACGTCTCGTGGAAGCTGTCAGTAACCTGGCCAATATTACGCCCACTCTGGAGGCGCTTATGTTTAGCATTTACTGCACAGCCATTCTGAGTCTCGTCGCCGGCGATGTTCAGGTCATGTTTGGTTCTTCACAGGAGGAACTATTGTCGCGGTGTCAATTCGGCTGCCAGCAAGCTTTGTTAAACTGTGGCTTTCTACGCTGTGGCGATCGTGACTGCCTGACGGCATTGTATCTTTACCTAGTATGTCTGTCTAATGAATATGTTCATGCTTGCCAACGATTTTAGGTCTCGGTCAGAACCAATACAGTCCCTCGATCTTTGTCTTCTATGCTTGGCATTGCAATTCGTATTGCAGAACGCATGGGTATTAACAACGAGTCAGACCTAGCCAAATGTACTGCTCTCGAGGCTGAAATGCGCCGGAGGCTTTGGTGGTCGCTCATGCTCTTTGATACTCGCATCGGCGAGCTGGCTGACTACAAGAGCACAAAGCTAGCGCCTACGTGGGACTGCAGAATTCCTCTCAATGTGAATGATTCAGATCTCCGGCCAGAGATGAAGGAGGCACCAGAAAGCCTGGGAACTCCCACTGATGCACTCTTCGCTGCTGTGCAAGGTGAACTGGGGGATTTTGTCCGCAACACTATGTTTTACCTTGACCTTACCGCTCCAGCTTTGAAGCCCATTGCCAGAAATGTTCAGAATGGTCCTGTTCCAGAGGGTGGTGAGCTAATAGCTCTGGAGAAGATTATTGAGGACAAATATCTCAAGTCCTGCGACCCAGAGAACCCACTTCACTTCATGACGATCTGGACAGCACGAGCTTTTCTTGCTAAGTATCGTCTTACGGAATACCATTCGATATGTTCTAGCTCGTCTGTACATCAAACGGAAGCGCAGCGCGATACTGCTTTTTCTCTTGCACTTACCAGGCTTAAGTGCGATACAAAGCTTATGACCTCGTCACTCTCCCGCGGGTTTATTTGGCTAGTTAATTTCCACTTCCCATTTCCCGCATATATTCAGATCGTGCAAGACCTAAGGAGACGACCTGTTAGCGAGCAAGCTGAACAGGCTTGGGCAACTATGAACGAAAACTACGAGGCTCGGCTCGGTTCGCTTCGCAAAGATGAAAATCCATTCATCAAAATCTTTGCCAAGATTGTTCTTCAAGCTTGGGAGGCCCGCGAGGCAGCAATTGGGCAACTGGGCGAGTCGTTAACCCCCCCGCCATTTGTGTCGTCTATCCGACATATCATGGCCACAACAGCGCCAAGCGTTGGAAATGACAATGATGTTACAGGTATGGGTGTTGATGACTTTCTGATGCCAATGCCGATGGACTTCGGTAATCACACATATAATTGTGAGGGGCATGCCGGATACACCGAAATGGGTTCGGGTGTATACCCTCACATACTAGGGCGGGCTTTGCTGGATGTTGACCTGAACCAGCTGGACTGGTCAGCAATGCACTTGAGGCCAATCAATGAGCCAGCTGGCCCGGCGGGATCATACGAGTATATGTCTGGGCAGGCTCCGTTAGGCACTGATGTGATTGGACTAGACTATCTTAACGGACTAGGCTTTGGTCAGTGGCCGACCTAACGGTGAAACCGCTACATAATGGGGCAGTCATCGCGCTTTTCAACATTTGTTACGCAGTATTTACTACCATAATTGCTAGCTAGTCGTAGCAATATGTCTGCATATCCAAATCCAAATAGCATCAAGAGATTCAGTTGCCTTCCCAAATATTGGTAACTCCTCATTGAACCTCGGCATTGATATTCAGTGGCTGTAAACACTCACATATTGGCATGACTCACAATATATCTGATTTCAGAGCTACGATTAGTGGTTTCCAAAACGCAGAACTCAAACGCCGCTCCTGACCCCTTACTCGCTATATGCCATAGGAGTAGCCGTGTAGGGGTTGCAGCACATACGCAAGCTTGATGAAAGCTGGTAGAGCATTCTAGGGGGACGACTATTTATGTACATCGACTGGTGGGAGAAAAAGACTGAGACTCTGCAGAGACATGGCGGTCAAGTATAAACACTGAACACTTCTCGGGGTAAAACATTCAATAAAAACAGAAAAGAAATAAAGTAGATAAGATAAAACCCAATCCCACGAAGAGACAAGAATAATGCGACAGATAGCTTCAATCCCGTATCAACTATAGTTGAAACTGGTCAAATCTAGAATGCATAGTTCTTCACTTTATTCGCGTAAAGACTATGAAACAATGGGCTTCCATGTTTGAAGAACAAGCTTTTTAGCAGTCCTAGAGTTAGGGTAGGCACTACAGAGCGGAATGAAAAGTTTGGAAAAAACAATGATAAAAACTAGGTTTTTTAAAATATATTCATCTTATCAGTTATCTATACAGATTGACCAGTTATTGGATTCTGGAATTTTGATATATTTGATCCAGTGCTGTATATTTGTTCAGATTCGTTTTTTGAGTTCTTGAAAACTGCCTCCTTAGTTCTTCCGAACATGTTCCTGATCGATTGTGGTATTGGAAGAGCCTTGAATAATGCTCGCAACGCGGGCTGGCTTAAAACCAGATTGACAACTAGCATCGCTATGCTAGTTTCTCGAATATACCAAGGAATAAAGTTTGGAGTGTTCAGTGGTTCGACGAAATTATAATATTTGTTCAATGTTGCTGTAACAATCTTGAAATGAAGGTCGGTAATTTGTTATCAAAAAGCCAGCGGAGCCAACGAAAGCTAGATGGGTACAAATAGTCACAATTCCAAGACCAAAAACGCAACTGAGCATGAGTTTCCTAGGAAATGGATTAGTTTAATGAAAGAAATTCCAACAATAATGGTCTTTACCTTGCTAAGTCAAAATGTGATCTATATACGATAGCCAAAGGGATCACGAGTATCATAAGATCTGAAGATATATTCAAAGTATAGTTGACAATATAGTATCGACTCCATAAGTAACAACTTTCTAGAGGTTAAAATATTTAGTAAACGAAAGAGATTTGTGAAATTACGGTTGACCAAATAGAGTAAGAAAGTGAAAACAAACCAGGTTGCATACCGTAGGGAGCCCAGAAATCCGAGAACGGCCGGCAAAGGGGGGTGCAAAACGTCACAACGACTGCTATAAAGGTGACTGCAACATATCCAGTAACAATTCGGACAGTAATATTCTCGGTGAGCAATTCTCTATTGTAAAACCAGTAAGTATGCTGTATTAATGGAAGACCATACTTCAAGCTTACGTGATTCGCCAATATAGACATAAGAAGCAAGCTTTTACTCCCCAAATTGTAATTACTGCTAGTAATTCAATTGTGACAGATAATTTTCCAATGAATATTTGCGCTGGGACCGGAACGTCGGGGTTGAAACTGTGTTCATGGAGCGTCAAGTAATTTAAACATGCAATCACAGCTGAAAATGTGAGCTATCGTGTTATTAGCACTTTATTGAAGAAGAGCCCAAAACATCTGGTGCCAGAAGAAGGCACATCAGCCAGTCATTGAATTGAAGCCGACGCCATGACTTAAGAGTGGCTATTCGTGATATCCTTTCTTAAATGAGCTTCAGTGAATTTTGGTCAGCGGGTGGTGCTACAGACACTCTTAAGGCAGCACAACTCCATACTAATGCGAACCAAACACAGCATTCAACGAGAATACTCACTTCTTTCGACATTGGTACTTCGATTTAAATTGAAAAAAGGTAGGGAAGTGAATACTAATAGAACAGGAGGGAATCAAGAAGGAATGCGCGAGGAGACGAGCACAAAAGCAACACTAACCGTATCCGAAAGCAGCAGGACCGCATCTTGTCAAGCTAGAAAGGCCATCATCGAACAGATCCTACAATAAACCTCATGGAGCAAGACATGATTGAGAAGACGCTACTTGAGATAGCCGTGGACGTTATGGCCGCATTCGGAATGCAAAGCCATTGAAGCCTATCCGCCTGTAAATATCGTACTGCACCTACATTGACAATAGACTCTTCTCTGCTATTGGGTCATGCATTCTCTTTAGTGGATTCTCTTCCGCTAAACCCATGTGTCGTGGATATGAATAAGCTGGGTAATGATGCAACTAAGCTATATTCTCGAAGATCGCTATAGGAAAATCTGGTTTGCATCCACTCCTTATTCTAATCAAGATGTATGACCTGTGTTTACAAGACCAAAACCCAGGTGGTCAGTGGACGATGGTGAATTTGGACCGGCGGAGGAGCAGGAATTACAGATCAACTCAGATAAGGACAAATGTCAATGGATTAGTCTTGGAATGATGGGAAGCCACGTACCTCGACCAAGAGTTTATCTAGATCTGTAGAGATCTTGCCCTAACATTGATACCCCCAATATCTAAAGATGATATCTGCATTGAATTCTCTCTGCTTGACTCCCTCTAGAATACCTTCCATCTAGAACTCTTGGAAGATTTACATCTGCAGTCCAATCGTTCTCATCTTGCAACATAACATGCAGGCCACCTTATTAGTGCCATTTTCGGAAGGCAGACACCATTAAGTGTTTCTACACCGGCAGGAGCTTCTTTTGATACCAGCACAAGCTTGCATCAGTGGAAGGTGTTTAAACCTTCTTTTATTGTGGTTTGAAGATAAGGCGGCTTAGTGCCTCTACAACTGTCATGAGGCTTGAGATTAATTCACCGGATATTTCTTGAAGTGACCTCCTCTGGATGCGTTAGTTTGGTACGAGTATAAAATGGCAGCGCGAATAGCAAAGAGTCAGACCCTGTGACATCGTGATAGTAGGTAGAACACATATCCACGCAGTTGAAAAAATGAACCACACGTGACCATCGATGCTAGTTGTTTCCAAGATAAGGCTTGTAGGTGTGCGAGCCTATTAGCTTCCCAATGCCAATAGCACCTGTATCTAATAGAAGCAGACCTTTCGAAGGGTGCGAGAAGAACACACCAGCTATTCTGGAATTTGTTGCAGGTGAAAACAGGCTCGCGTTCTCAGCAGAGTTTGATGTCAATAAGGATCGGAAGGGTACCTTGGGCCAATCAACCAAAGTAAATATAGTTAATGACACGAGGAAAGGCGTAGGACCATGGGATGATTCTTCACAGTTCTATTAAGACGGAATTACTGCGCCGTATATTTGTCCTTGCTTACTCACCTCTTATCGTGCGTCATCGCAAACCACGCCCTGTGATTGACTATTACCCTGGACTCCAACAGCTGCTATTACCCGTTGCTGACCCCACCTCGTATCCTATGAAGTACATAGCTTATTTACTTGCACGTCTGAAAACATCTTGACATTTCTCTCACTCCTCTTTTAATGACCATATTGTCAGCGCTATAGAGCCCACACCATGCCTGTCAATTGGGACACGAATTGCATCAACGACATCACAAATGACGTTAGCCATATGACAAGCTTGGGTCTCGAAAGCAACCTCAGTACCGCAGCATCAGACAAGATATTCTACTATCATCGGGGGATCAAGGATGCTAGCCCAGCTTCTCCTATTCTGGTTCTGCTGCACGGCTATCCTCAAACGCAAGTTGACCAGGCGCACTTCTGGTGTCAGATAAGCTAATAACATGACAGGAATTTCATGTATGTGTAGTTTACTAAATCACTAGCCCTTTAATGCGGTATGACTTTTGGGTTTTGTGATTTGCGTTGAATCACAAACGTTCGGTTCTCAATCAGATTCTAACTTCGCGCGCCCACAGGTGGAGGCATGTAAGAGATAGGCTTCTAGTTTTGCAACGCTTTTGCTCAGATGTACCTCAGGTCGTCCCTCTTCTTCGATCCGATATTCCTCTCTTCATCCCCGATGTAAGCCTCTCGTTTCTCTCTAGAATCGTACACCAGCCTCACATACCAGCTCCCTGGATATGGTCGCTCGTCTCCTCTCCCGGGGCCCCATGATAAACGCAGCGTTGGCAACACTATCCTCTTAGCACTCACCACCTTGCTCCCAAGCAAATTTAGACCAACAGTTATTCTCGCCGGTCACGACCGCGGTGGCCGGGTTTGCCATCGGCTCGCTGTGGACGCCACCCATCACCCAACTTTCGACATCAGAGGCACGGTCTTGCTCGATATTATTCCTTCGCTCACACAATGGACATCTTTCAGTACCGCAGCTGCAAGTGTGAGATCGTACCACTGGTCATTCTTGGCTAATGTCGACCTCGCAACCGATATGATCATGCGAGGAGGCGGCGATTACTACTGCCGTTCGAACCTTTACCGCTGGGCTGGTAATCGAAATTCCTCGACCGCGATGGAGAAATTCCAGTCTCATAACGCCTTCGATATCTACTCCAACGCTTTCAAATATGAGCACGTTGTTCGCGCCACTTGCGACGATTATCGCGCAGGTGCTTTCGAGGATCTCCAAGAAGAGGAAGAGGACCAGAAGATGGGTAGGAAATTCGATGTCGATGTCATGTTTCTGTACAGCTCGGAATTTTTGGGAAGTAGGTATAATGGGGAGGAATGGAGGGAGTGTATGGGCAGCGGAAAGTTCCAGGAATTTGGATTTGGAGATGGCGTTGGGCATTTCATTCCCGAGGAGGCACCCGAGAACACTGCCGCAGCCATTCTAGGGTTTTACGAGGCCCATGAATAAGGGATTGCGAGTCTTTGTCATATCCAATGCTATGCCTACCTTCGACATGTAATCAACCATCTACAAACGTGAAAGTTATCCCTGCATCTACGACAAAGAACAGGGAGAATGGGATATTTATTCTGAGACTGTTACTTATTAGCTGTCAGGTTGGTGAAATATATGCAGTAAAGAGAGAGAACTGAAGACGTGGTTAACTCAACACAAATTTTCCGCCTTGGCGCAATGTGAAGCGGTTGTGTAACTAAAAATATACTCAGTGGCTCACAGCTAAGACTCGAGGCCGGTATGAAGTTTTGTGTCATATTCCATAGCCCGTGCAACGAGCTCATCAACAACAGGTTTACCTGCTAGTGTTTTAGCTAGTCTATAGATAACCTGTCGGAAACCCCAGTTGTAGGAAGACCTGTGGTTGGATAGAATTGTTATACCGCTCTGGCAAAGGTAACTGCAGCCAGGCCAAGCAGTCCGAATACGCTCTACACTGATCCCTGCTACCGCCCCCTGTTGCGAGAGCTTGCAGGGCCACGAGGTGCTAAGACCTAGCGTAATCTAGCGACCGCCTGCCAGTCCTGCCAGTCGCGAAGAAAGCTCTCCATATCTGTTAGAGCCGCATTGTGCACAGACTCGCCGACGATGAGGGTATTCAGACTTGTTAGATCTCACTCTAGTTGCAGAATTGTAGTGCTTTGACGTGATCTGCAATCTTGTAGAATAATATCGTGGCGATCTTGAGTTTAAAACTTGTATTTGAGTAAATGCATCGGAAAAAGCAAGGAAGGGCTTAAATACTACCTTGAATGAAGTTATAGCATTTATCAGCCTAGAAAATCAAAAGTCCCTTGATAGATTAAGTCTTGCTTTTGTTTGAAACCTCTCGTGTCCCACTAGCGGTTTTCATGCAATCGCACAAATGAACACATCTTGTTATACGATGAACCCTACCCATTTTGTGGCTCAAATGACAGACCCGAGGGATAGGCTATTCGTATTGCAGAGGACTATAATGAAGAGCTCGGACGAACAATCGGGATCCTGGGATGAATATTTCTGCTGGATTGCGGCAATGCCACTTCTATTCAGGTTGTTGTGGCACTGCGAAATTTATAATATCACTGACTAGCTTCGACGATATAACAGCCCAGAGTCTAGGTCCCGTTAGTCGAGCCATTTGATCCAATGGTCATCCATCCGCAGGCGTAGCCGTAGATAACCGTGCACTCACGACTTTGACAGCTATGTCGCAAAGCTCTCTTTCACCGGAAAAGAATTAGACAAGAGAACTATCATTGCTTGTAATTATTATTAGACAGGTAGGAGAGCTGCGGCAGATATACGGCGAGGCTGTCTCCGATGAGCCATGTGAGGACGGTGATGAAACCAGAACTTTCAGTGTAGCGTAGTGGGGATATGAGACAACTGGAATCCTACCATTTTATGGGTTTTCATAGAGTGTGGCAATCTTAGGAGTGCTGTCGATAAGGAATTAAGGAGGCCCTCGTTCAGTTTGGTTTACTGATGTGAAGATGAGCACAATCGGAGTTATTGATTATGCTTTGTCGAATCTGCCTCCGTGCTGATTGTGATGGATCCCGCTCTTGATTTAGCTACTCTGTCAAACATTTTCTTAATGACTACTGTTATGGACTGAAAATTCGGCTTTCAAAAACTTCTTTGGTTAGGTGTCAGCTCAAAGCAAATTTTGGGACGGCTTTCATGAAACCTTTGCTCATACTATCGTAAAGCTTCCAATATAGCCGCTTCATACACGTCCAGTTCAGCAATAAGAATGTTTTGTTTTAAGTTAGCAGTAGACCATGATACTCCATTAATTCATTCATCCACTATAAATTAGTGTATTGTGTTTAATATGATTGTGAGTAGTTTGACACGTAACTTCCTTCCCATTAACCAATCTAGATCTCCTTCCAACCCGGTTACTATGATAGCGAAGAAGATAATTAGGCAGTATAGCATGACGTCTATAATAGACGGTTCAAGTGTACAAGTGATAAAGCTTCTACTAGGGGAATAATAGTTTATCGTCTTAGTATGCCATGTCCTTGGTAAGTGCATATGGATAAATGACTACAGCAAAGCTGTCTCCCCGACCAACACTCTTCTACTTTGATCGAGAATCAGGTCGAATATTTAAACTCTAATTGCATCAAACCAACTACTTTGAACAGGTCGAGTACGGTATCAATACGACCTCTGACGACTGGCATCGCCGGACTGAGGCATAGTTTATATCTTTGGCCACAAGCCTTCATCAAAGCAGATAAAAAATATGAGCCACAAATCGGACATGCTCTGAAAGCCAAGAATTTTATGGAGAGGCTGGGTTTGTGGATATAATTGAGAAAAGCTGGAGAGGACCAACAGCAAATGGCTGCCGAACAAGAAGATGGAGAAGGTGGGTAGGTGGGGAGCTGGAAGCTGCTTCATTTGACGACGGGACTCGAGGGCATGGAATCGTACATTTTAGCAAATATTTTGGAAGTGAGGGGAGATTTATGTCTGGGCTGAACATAGCTTGATAACAATGAAGCTTTTATTTTGAATACTTCTGTATTGGAGGAGTAGAATTGAGGATACTTTTGTGTGTAATCTCGAGTTGACTTGAATGATGAGAATATGCCGAGATTCAGGCCCTATTAGGCAGTGGAAAGCTTGTCTGATAGAAGCAACGTGTAATAAATATAACAGAGTGCAAGTCACTACCTTTTCAAGGCAAATTCCCGAGGACAAGCTTTCTCATACAACTGAAATGTTGCAGAGTCTGCGTCTACGAAAGAAAACGCGGCCTAGATGAAGAATTGAATTAGGCCAAGCTGTAACATCATAAATAGAATGCAAGGTGGGCATTAGTTGCAGATCAGGTCATACACTAACTGCTTCATGGGTATTCTCTGCCCTATGTTTTCAGTGGATGTCTTAATGCCAAGAACAACTCCAACCGTAATAAAGAACCTATCGATGAATCTTGGCTCTGAGATCGGCATACAAGCTTAAAGTTCTCATAGGCATGCTGTTGACTAGTGGCTTCAAGCTCCAGCATTATCGAACTATAGAAATTCTGGAAAGGTGTTCCGGTAATGCATATGAACCTAGCAATTTTTTGTAGACTTATCTCTGTTCTATCTAGAAAAGTCACATGGACTAGTGCGACCCCCCCCGGAAATCAAAGCCCAATGTAACTTTGACACAACAATCTTCGTGTATCTTCAAGACATGCACAATGCCCTATCATGCCCTGATATCGGATGAGATACGAGTGTTCGGTTCTGGAAACAGGATGATGCGAGATTTAAAAGTAATAACAGCCAAACCAAGCGACTGGGCATTCACGGCAACTAACTCCGAGATCGCCTGTACTTCCCTCTACATGGCAGTTTGAATGGTGGCAGGCAGTCTCTTCTCCCCGAATTGTGAGTCCTTGCGTCGGTCACAGTCTCAAGGGTGATGATGGTAGAGTCCCTGTCCGCTATAGAGAGCGGTAGGAGCCTACAGGGCAATGCTGAGACAAAGGTTGAAATAAATCTCCATCATGCGAAGCCCCCACTCAGCATACTCCCACTATGGCTTCTAACAAAGCCCCTCACAGTATTGCACAAACATGACTGTGATGATTTAGATTTTGGCTGAAGATCCCGCACCTTGAACATAGTTTATTGGCTTGAATTGTATCAACTCGCACAACACTCTCTATTTTGGTACGCTGCAGGTCCCCTACAAACATAATAACTCGGAAGCCTGCAGCAATATGAAATCGAACTGCTCACATATAGCAACCGAACCCGATAAAAAATATAATGACAATGAATATCTTCATTTAGACTCAAAGCCGATGCGGAGCAAGGAGAATGTAAAAGAAAGTAAACAGTCTCAAGACTGTACGACTCGGTAATAGATTAAGATTGCCTAAAGATTTCTTCAAATATGGATAAGAATCCGCAAGAGATCAAAGCAAAGCTGCCGCGATCGTTACATCGAGCCATCCCCAAAACATCCCTGGGGTATTTCATATTATAAAACTGACAACGAGCAGCAGCAGCAATACGTTCACTCAAAACTATTACCGTTGCTAGGACCATACCAGAGAGAGAGCAGGTCTGACGCGGCACGCTCGTGAATGTACATAGACTCTCTCCTACTGATCTTCCCGTTGTTTTTCTTCATCCTCGGGTGAGCCTAATCCATCCGTTTCCGGCCGGCAGCATTCCATAATGTACAGGTGTCAGCTGTAGTTGCAGATTTTGCAGGTCGGCAACGAATGACTTTCAAGTAGTTGAGACATAGCATCAATATTTTGAAGGACCGAAACATTGACCTCTGGCTTTGTTCAAGGCTCCTCGGCGGAGTGTGCGTGATCCTCTCCATCTTCCTCGATATTTATGGCTTTGGCCGTCGCACCCGAGCTCTCATGGAAGCCGCGCTCTGTTGCTGGCACTTCGGAGTGTTTTTAGTACCCAAGGCATTCTCGCGCGATGAAGCGCTGATACTCTCAGTCAAATACAACGATAATGGAAAGAGAAGGACCCACTAGTCCAGTTTGAATACAGCGACATCTAACTTGCTTTAGCGTAGGAGAGAAGCACCAACCATGCGAGCTGGATCGAGAACTATCTGGAACTCGTCCGTACTTTTGCGAACCCGAGAGCGACTATTCACCTTGCCCGGGTACCTGGTTTTGAGGCCAGATGTGCGGGAATGCGTCCTTATAATTTTCAGTTCTTCAGAGCGTAGCTGCTTCTTGCCAGCACCTGATGTTTCAATAGGCTCTAAGGGTAACATAAGAGAGACAGGAATTCGAGGATTCTACTTCAAACACAATTGTAGATAGAGCACTTTCGCATCACCCCTCTATATGGAGACTTCAAATGCCCAACTTTGAGCAATTTATTTGTTCGTGTTGACTTTTGGCACATGTCTGCTACGGGCTACTTACTGCTCGAAGCGCCGAAATGCTGTGCATGGGAGCATAATTTGAGGCTGAATTTCTTGAACCTCTCTGTTCGCATGGATTAACTCTTGATGATGTAACAGGGACTAAGGAAGTATAACGTATGAAGGATAAGAAGATGGGAGGGAGCAATGACCAAGGTCCTCCGTCGGTTTGAAGCGAGGGAAACATGTCCTCGGTTTGCATCGTATTGGATCGCGTTGCATCGTAATAAACAAAGATGCCATCATTCGGATTATTTCATACCGTTCGTGTGTCAGGATGATAGCTCGCGTATGGCCGTATATAAAACATCACTGATGCGATGCGATCGTTGACAGAAGCGACGTCTTGGCATCCCGTCGACAACACCAGTCGCAATGGCAAGATTAAAGTATAATTGTTTGCGACCTTACGATTCGCCGTCGAGATGCGATGACAGACGTAGTGTCATATGCCACCCCGCCAGTCGCTGTTGCGAGTTTGATGCGTGGGATATGGCTCTGGATTTTACGTCTTGCGATTCGTGCCTCGAGATCCGACGAACCGAGACGATATCATGACGTCCAGCGAGCACCAGTCGCGTTTTCATGTCGTATACACAGACGATGGCGGAGAGGAGGCTCTCTGACGATACTTTTCAGGAGATCGGAACCGGAGGCATGCGGTTCCAGGATACGGCGAACTTCGTACAGGACTTTCCGACGCAGCCCGTCCTCAGTTATATATCTGCTACCAGCCATCCCAAAGTAAACCGGCCAGCCTCTAGTTTATTCTCCGCACGCCACTTCGAAGTCAAAGCTATACCGACTAATTCATCATGAGATTCATTAATCCTAATCTTCTCCCAGTGGTCCTTCTGTTGACGTCACTCTGCTGCGCAGCACCAGTGCAACAGCCACGCAACTACGATGGAAAGAGGGCAGTAACAACAACGGTGACGGTGAAAGCCCAAGCCCAGCCAACAACAACGACGACCGTGAAAGCACAACCAATGGCATCGGCCACCATAGCCAGTGCCCCAGCAAAAAGCAGTGCTGCTGCTGCTTCGGCCTCACCTAGCGCTCCTGCTGCGGCTGCTCCAGGAAAGCCAGCAATGGGGCCACCCAATCTGCTCTCTCAACTTACAGCCGAGCAAGCGGGAGGAGGAGTCCCAGGTGGTCCTCCACCGCAGACAACATTCAGTGCCAATGCCATTCGAAATTTCAAGGTTGCAAACTTTATCGAGGGCATCGAGTCCGGCTTCTTCGCCGGGGCACTCCAGACTCTCAACAAGGACCCAACGTTCACGGCTCCTTCGGCGGATGGGAAATCGATCTCCAATGTCACCACACAGATTGCGGCACAAGAACTCGTCCACAAGGCAACCCTGGAAGGGCTGCTGGGACTCGCTATGGAGCCCACGGTTCCTTCTTGCACGACCATCTTTCCCGTGGCCGACTCCAAAGACTATCTTGCCAAAGCCAACGTGGTTACAAGTGCGGCAATTGGGGTCATTATTAATATCCTGCAATCTTTATCCGGAACCGACCCCAATCTCATCAGTCCTCTTTCGAGTATCCTCAGCGTCGAGTCGCAACAAGACGCCTTCTTCCGCATGAGCGGCTCCAACACACCCAGTGCCTCTCCCTTCAACACCGGCCTATCCACGACCTTTGCCTACAATATTGCCCTGACCTATGTCGACCCTCGCAGCTGCCCGCAGCTGCCCGACCTCGTCATCCTCCCCTCGCTGAATCTCACGTCTCCGGTGGTGGGCGCCACCGCTCCGGCAACGCCTCCGACCTCGATTACTTTCACCGCGTCGGGCAATCTGCCCAAGGGCAATCTATATATTGGCTGGGTGAACCAAGCAAACCCGGTTGCGTACTCTAATGTGACGGTGACCAACGGGATCGCCACGGCCGAAATCCCCGCGGGCATGACGGGCATCGCGTTTGCGGCGTTGACGACGCAGACCGTGGCGATGACGGTGGACGGCTTAACTAATTCTACGTTGGCGGGACCAGCTCCAGTTCTCATGTCTTGATCCAGACCTAGCGCACGTTGCATATGTTGTTAGTTTGCGACCATGATACCTATTTCATGGCGGACGAAGAAAGTCCAGCCTTTGTTATTTTTAGCCCTCTTGTTTGTTTCTTTAGCATGTCGTTTATTTTTAGCATCATCGTTGCCGCTGGAGCACCGATCGAAAAGCACAGGGACATAGTATATAAAACTCGCGTGTACATAGTCTTAAAATGGCAGAATTCGAGAAGTACATCAAACCATGCACCCCCTTCCTTTTGGCCGTGGACTGGAAAGAACAGGGGTCTAGAGGCAGGTCCAAGCTGTGACAGAAATGGATGTCGCACATCGGCACCGTCGTGTCGGAGGCCCATGCGAATAACAGTCAGGTGATACTCTGCAACCAACGGGTTCTGATTTCTGGCTTCTTAGAAATGGCTCTGATGACGCAACCCCTCCGCGCGGAATGTAGGACCCCACGATTGGGGGCGCATAAAGTGTTGTCGAGTGGCAGCCATTAGGAATTCCTGTTCCATTGAAGCAACTGGCAATGCCGTCCCGACCCTTCGATAGACAAAGACAATGCTTGGATTATGTCATTGATGACGCTTGTGGTATATACGCCAATGTACTTGTCGTAGTTTTGTTCTGAGCAGCAGACATCTTATGTCGTCATGAGAGCTGTTTGAGTGGTAGCGGAGTTTGATACGTGAGCGAAGATATAATTTGTATGATATCAGAATGCTAAGCAGAATGCGATCACTAGTGCCTAGGATGAACGGTACACTACTTCTTGCGAGCCTACATCGTCGCTTAGTCCTCGGAACTGCATTGTTTCATAATCAGAGTGACGTGGACTTCAGTGCCGGAGCCTCTACGACCTCTATCTTCATGCCAGCTGACTCAAGACCTCCATAAACAGGCTCCAGGAGGATTCGATACTGGGCATACGCCTCCGAGGCCCCGCTTCTTTAATGTTAAAGTTCTAAGCGTCAAATGACTGGGTGTTTTCCAACCACAGATAGAATTGTCGCACGTTGGCATGAACATGGCATGGGGAATCATGGTGGTAGAGGTCTCGAATGTAGAATTGGGTCGGTCGGATTTCCTTCAACACATCACACTAATCTCGCAGAAGCTTCACAGAGTTTTGAGAGTGAGGTTGACTTCTACAGGAAGGCGACAGCTGCTGCTAGCATTGGCGATAGGCTCAGTTTCTGAGAAAGAATGCGAGAGTGACCATGCTGGTAGCACTGCTTGGTAATATCTATAGCAAGCCGGTGACACTATGTTCTCATTGACCTCTGAGAATATACTTTTAATGAATCAAGAGCATATCCCGCCCCCATATTTAAACAAACTAACTTGCCCTTTGCGTTCCATCTCTCCAGCTACAACGGCCAAGTTGGGCCTTTGAAGCTCATAGTGAGCTGTCGAACATGACATTCTCAGCCTAGCAGCAATATAGGTGGTGTCATGAGGCTCACTCTTAAACCATCCTTCCATGCGTAATGTCCCGATCTTTGTATATCTCCTTTACTTGAGCGCAGATATCTCTGTTGCATAATCCTTCGACTTTGCAATATTCAGAGGATACAAGCGGGAGGGTTGAACCGGAAAATCATATCTTCAAAGTTACTGTGTACTTAGGTCTTTCTCTGTCCTCATTGCTGGTACCTGGAGCCATAGCAGTGAGTCGAAATGTTTCCATATCCTTCACTTAGCACCTTAAAATCTGCAAATTGGATCCTAAAGCCATATCTTTATCTATAGCTGCTATGCGGCTACCTACTGTAGTTCTACCCCTTGGCAAAGACTTCTGGGCCGAAATTGCCCTCGCATCGAATGTTTGCTACACGTATCAATGGCAAGTATTCACAAAGTAAATAAATAGTCATCATTGATAATATCATCAAGGCTTACACGAGCCGCAGATTCTCAGGAAAGTATTCCATGGCCGTTGAAAGACTCTTCAGTGATACTATAATGAGATATGCCTAGTCCATTTAGGAGAACTTGTTTGTATTATACCCAAATGAGCTCGTGTTCATAACTCCGGAAGCATATATATAGGTATATCTCTGCCACCTAATCCAATGCTTGTAAAATCGGGGTAGCTTCTCATGCTCAAGGACAGATATCTATACCAGTACTTTCAAGTATTAGCCAGCATTTGTACATGCAAACAGGTTTGACACTGGCGATAAGTACGGCACGCCTCCCATTTGAGTGGGTATTGACAAGCATCGCGCTTTCCACGTTGCACAAGCGATTGAGCCCGGCATTTAGCCTGCGCGCTTTTGCGCAAAATGACCTAATCATCCACAAATATTTGTCTCATTTCATGGAGACCCTGGAAGGAGATCGGCACAGTCAAGGAGAGTGGATGTCACAGGAGGTACAGGTGTTAAATCCTTTCCCCAGACAACGCTCAATTAAGCCATATATGTTACTGGTTCGCGTGGGTAAACCCTCTAAGAACTTCCCTATCGTAAGTTCCAGTTGCCATTAAACTTGCGAAAAAATGGATATCAAGAGAGTGTAGGCCACTGTCAACCATTGCTGGAGTCAGTTCTAGGTATCGGCAGGTGGCTAATGGTGAAGTATGTATTGCGATGATTTATTGTTTCCAGCGGCTTCCCCTCTGTAGCCGCCCAAAGTTGCCCTCAGCTTTGCTTCGGCTTACAAACAAACCGAGAAAAGATTCGAAATGGGATCGGAGAACGACATGAACTCAAACAGTTAGACTACTCATCAGCATTGGTCCACGAACCACAGTCCAATATTGCCCGACGAATCTCTGGTATCTCAAGTAGCCATACCATCTCGCGTTCGATCTCTTGAAAGGTTCCAAAGTGTTGTTCATCGCCGAATTCTTTTTCTGTTGTTAAACTCAGGCGACCCAAGATAACTTCGGGGGATAGGTCATGGTTGATGCACTTTAGAGCCTGCTATGGCTACATGTGATCATCAAGGAGACCCTGCGTGTCCACACGAGTGTTCCAGATGGCCTGCCCCAGATCCGTCCCAGGACTACAGTGGTGGGGCACTATATAGCCAAAGTGGTCAGTACGAAACGGCGCCCGTCATTCCATGTCGGGCTTTATCTTCGAATGGGCATAATTTCAGTTGTAGCGTTGGCAGCATTATGTTCACCGCGCTTCTTTCACAAAGCCCCCAGATTCCACCCTGGACGCCGGCTGCCAGCAACACACCGAGACGATAACCAGATCGTTGATCACCATGGACGAAAGCTTTCACACGATTCCGTACCGGCTCTCACGACTGCATTAGCTATGGCATGGGCTACGCGCTCCTGCTTCCCTTGGTTGTCACGAGATGCCAAGATCTGGTGGGGAAATGCTCAACCAAGGCAGGCTTGATTATGACCAAGACCTCGGAAGCTATGCTGTCGCGCAAAAGTCATCCGTCCGGGTGCGGATTACTCCATATCATTATGGCCCAAGGTAACCGGCGTCGATGTTGCCGTGAGAATCATTGGAGGTTCGCATAAGGATTGCGTTCGTCAACGGCTCTGAGGATCAGCCGGAGGACGAAATGCAGGCTGTCAGGACAAACCAACCCCGGCCTGGTCTTCCGCCTCAAGGCAGTTTGGCCAATAAGTTGATGAGAATCGTCATAGGCGAGACTACCGGGAGGGCATGGGCTTGTTTATCCCAGGAGGATTGTAGCCACCGAGTCCCCGCTTTAAGATCTCTGGGGACATGTTTGGAGTCTCTGGTGAGGATGAGTCGTGAAACAATGAGCAAAGCGATATCATCGATGCTGGGTTATATTAATAGGGATGGGGCAAAGTGGCAAACAAACGGTGCTGGAGCGAGTCAGCGATAGGACGAGCAGAGTTGCCGCCGGGGATGCTCGCTCAGGGGCAGGTCGATTTTCCGATGCCGCTCTTGCCTCACTCGTCTTCCGCAGCAACCAACGTACGCCCTTCGGAACGGCGAGAGCCCTTCACGACAACGGTGTATGGGAGCAGACGGCGGGATATATCGGCGCAAGCGCGAGAAGACAGAAGGTGCGCCGGAACATGATGCGACCAGACGCGAAATTGACGGGCGTGCGGCGTCGAGATTAATTAAGGGGCCCCGATGCGATAGCAGGCAATGAACGACATCGTTACGAGAGATGAAAGCTGCTTGGATGCATGAGTCCCGCCGGTGGAGACGCACGCACTGGTGGACGAAGCTGGCCAAGATTGAGTTCTCACGTTCTCCTGACTGGTGCGTGGAGGATTGCGATCCTCCCGTCCTTATCTAAAGTAATAACTCTAAGAACAAGCACAACCCACGCGAGCTGCAATCTCGGCCAGGCCGGCATATACAGTGCAGCCGCCGTTGCTTTCCAATCTCCAACTCCATCTATCTCAGCCCGACGTATAGTAGAGTCCATGTCGGTCGGGGGAGAGCCCCTGTTCGGACGGTGGTGGCCAGCACGACCGATAGGATGCGTTCCCCATGGCCCCGGTCTACGGCCGATGATTGGCCCGGCCGGCCCAGGGTCCAGCGCCATTGTCCTCGTCCAGCCCAGCACCGATAAGTCCTGTACAGTATTATTCTGTATCGCTCTCGTGTCCACCCCTTCTGTACAGTCCATTCTTCCAGTATTGCTCATGGGCCGGGCCAGGATACGGCACCAGCAGCGGCAGCGCGCCCCGACACCCATCTGCTTGCTTCTTCCCATCTTTCTGCCCGTTTCAAGCCGGGATTGCTGGCTCGTCGGCCGGAAGATCGAACGAAAGACTCGAGTTCCACGCACTTCCTAGGCGCATGAGCCGGCTCCACCTGAACTCAAACCCTACCGGGCGGGTGTGCAGCTGTCTGCTACAGTTGCCGTCGCACCGCGTTATCGCCTCGTTAAGGAATAATGCCGATCGATCAATTATTAGATGAGGCTGCCAGCTGATCGCCTTATCACTCTTGGGGCAATGGATCGATAATGGAACCCCCCTTGAGGATCGGCTGGCCACAAACAATGTCGAAACAAATTCCTTTTCACCTGTTCTATTACCATCTGGGGTTGCGCGTCCGCGAAACTGACGTGCCGTGGCCCATCCCAGCACCCTCTTTATAACCCATCCCCTTCCCACGTCCTGCCTCTCCTCTGTGACCTGGACTCCGAATCCCATCGGGCGCCTTTCTCACTTTCCCTGGCGGCCTGAACCGAAAGTCCACACACAGTCTTTACTCACCCATCATGCTGCGACTACGAACGAGTATCGTGCTAGCCACCTTTCTCATCGCAACCTATATCAGCTTTTCCCGGAGCTCGATCCGTTCCAATGTGCAGCTCTTCCAGGGCAACTCGGGATCGGCGAATCTGGATTGGGCGCTCGATTTAGGCCACCGGAAGAGCACTGGGCCACCCGAGCAGCGGCCGATTGAAGAGCAGCAGCCGGAGAATCAGTACAAGACGTATGAGGAAGAGCATGAAGCTCTGAAATCGTGAGTGTAGTCTTGGCTGGTACCCATGGATTCCATATTGACCAAGCCTAGGAAAACGAGCGCCGGTTCCATATTTGGGAACACCTTGAATAATTTGGTGGATACGGATGAGCAGCTGGTATCATCCGCTACTCTCCGTCCGACCGGTTACAGGTTCGAAAATGCGACGCTGTACGAATTCAACCCTTACCCAGAATACAACAGCGCTGCATGGAAGGCGCAGAACCAGGGCAAATATGTGGAGTGCGATGGGCCCGCCGGACGTATCCCGGATATGCTCGCCTTTTCCGGCCACTCCAAACCTCTGGCAGATCCGCCTATGGGCTCGAACCAAGATTTGGATATCAACAGCAACTTGTGCTTCGAGAGAAAAACTCGACTCGGTCCCTACGGGTATGTGGGCGAGGACGGAGATACCTTCATGAAAGAGGTGAAGGGGATTTCGACCAATGTGAATTGGGATAAGGTCAGCTGGGGCAAGCTGCAAAAGCAATGCATTGACAAGAATGCTGGTCGTTACAGTGAGGCTGGTAAGTTGCAATGCTGGGGCTGGGGATTTGATTCTTCACCTAAGTCACCATTTCGCTTGAAGACAGGGAACTAAGACGAGACCTCTAGGAGCCGACAAAAGCAAGGGCGGAGCTCGCAAGCAGCAAAAGCCAAAACGTGGCACCCGGACGGCACTGCTGCTGCGCGGTTACACTGGCATGGTTATTACGGACGACGAGAAGCAGACTATCCGAACCTTGGTAACAGAGTTATCCTTGAAGAGTGGAGGGGAATACGAAGTCTTCCTCCTGGTACAACAAAAAGACGATAGTTTCAAAATCGAAAACAACCAAACAGCATACCAGGAAGCCCTCAAAAAGCATATCCCCCAGGAGTTCTGGGATATATCCGTCCTCTGGACCGATTCCGAGATGCAGAATTTGTACCCCACAATCCCCGGCGAATTCCAAAATGTACACCGATCGCAGTGGTTTTCCGTCCAGAAATTTGCCCAGGATTATCCACATTTTGACTTTTATTGGAATTGGGAGCTGGACTCTCGCTATACTGGTCACCATTACGACTTCTTGGAGAAACTTGGCCGATTTGGCGCCAAGCAGCCGCGAAAGGGTCTCTGGGAACGGAGTAATCGATATTACATTCCAAAGGTTCATGGAGCCTATGATACCTATTTCCGCAAGCAGGTGGAAAAGATTTATGGCCGGCTTGCCGTCTGGGGTGCAGTTGCGGTCCGAAAAATCACACCAAAAGGCCCCTCACCTCCCACATGGTACCAATCAAGCGATGACTACGCCTGGGGGGTTGGAGATGATGCCGACTATATAACGGTTGCACCGATCTACAACCCACAAACTTCAGGTTGGATTGACCGGGACGCAATGACCGGGTACGAAGGTGCGGCCAAGACACCACGACGCGCCACAATTGGCACACAATCACGTTGTAGTAGAAAGCTACTCCAGATCATGCACGAGGAAAATCAAAGAGGGAACCATGTCAGTAGTGAAATGACACCACAGACGGTTGCACTGCATCATGGGCTAAAGGCCGTGTATGCACCTATACCCATGTGGTTTGATGTCGAATGGGACGCCAGGAGTCTTGATAAATGGTTCAATCCGGGCAAGGATAGAGATAGCGGCGGAGGAGGCGACGCGAGTCCATTTAGTTGGGGCGGAGAGGGCAAGTTTTCGGGGAGTACGTGGTATTATAGAGCGATATCACCTATGAGGTTATGGAATAACTTCTTAGGTTGGGAGGATACGGCTGTTGGCGGTTCAGAGGTCAGTTTTTCTGCTTTACTCATTCCATTACCCCTCCATTCTGTGTTAACTTCTGTCGTTACTCATTACTAACATTAATTGCAATTTAGTGGGAGAAAACTCACGGTCGAACCTGTCTACCTCCGATGCTTCTTCATCCTATCAAAGATGTGCAGAAACCGCCCCCAAATTTTGTTTCCACGTCACCTCTACCGTATTAGATATCCAGCAGATTCTATATTTAAAAGTAAATAACTTAAGAAAATGTAATTAAAATTTTATGGCTTATAACGTCTTACCTGTGAATGAGCGAAAATATTTCACTGCTGGCATTAGCACTCAACGCACCCATGCCAGCCATCGATAATTTCAATGTGGACATTGACTTACAGCGCTTGTTGGAGAAAAGTTAAGTAGAACAATCTTGAGCATGCTAATAACTTCAACGAGACTCCGACATGTCCAAGGCCAGCTGCGAGTATATTTGTCTCAGAATGATGTGATGTTAGGTAAACAGCCCTGCTTTGAGATTATAGGTTATTTGTCTTGGTATTCATGTTCGTTGATGTCGGTCATGCCACGAAGCGAGACCAAGAATAGGGTACGTTTCGATACGTCAGATAGAACACGACCTTTGAAACGGGCAGCGATAACGAGGGTATTATTAGACAAGGGAGATCATATAGACATATAACATATTATAATATTGTCAAGAAGTTATACCCTTGTTCAATGTGGAAAGCTATATTTCTGAACGACTCTTTGATCATAGTGTTTTAAGAACAGAGCACTACTATGTCGTAACAGATTGATAAAACTGGTCCTATCATTCTACAAAGCCAGGGGCCACAGCACGAGCATGTTGGCTAGTTAAAAGTTAAGCAATTCCAGGGTAAAAACACCCCGGAAGGTTTCAATAACTCAAAATGTAGATCTACGTCTCTGCTCATTTCAGCTCGTATAGCCTACTTTCGTGACTAGAGTACTCATTTCAGCCTCCCTGAACCCCTAACTGCTTCAGCTGTTGTAAGTGACACTGTAAATCTTGTAGGGGACCGGCCAGGAATTGAAAGAGAGTCCCCCGTTGGGCTTGATATTCAGATAATCGCCGTTCGCTCTCTGCATGACATACTGGCTACTGCCGACATACGTGACATTATAAATTTCAGCATCGCTCACTGAGGCAGAAAGGCTGGATTGCTGCGACATGTACATGCTGTTGACCGCGCTCTTGATGTGAAATTCGGTGCCCTCAGTAGCCAGGGCGTGGAGGACCCAGCGCTGAGCGATGGCCTCGTGAGTCGCAGTGGCCAGAGCGGTGCTAAACTGGTTCCTGCTGTCGGACGGGTTGGAGAGAGCATAGCCGTTAGACTCGAATACGAGGTAGCGGCCCTCTGTCAGATAGCCTCGCACACCCTTGAAACCATCTTCGTAGACTAGCGAATCCTTCTCGGTTTGGTTGCCGTAAGGAATGCCGGCAACGTACTCGCTACCAGAACAACTACCGGTCCACTCCACCGAACAAAAGCCGGAGTACATTCCAATAATGTTGCCATCGGCATCTTTGATAGGAGTGGTAGGTACTGGAAGATCCGGGATGCTGTAGTCGGGCTGTAGTTTAAGGTCTAGTCAGAAGCCGATATAAACTGGTTCAGGAGCATGATAACCTACATTGTCGAAGTCAAAAGCATTGACAAGGTTGGACATATGCTCTCGTCGCCAGTCAGACAGCTGTCCAGTGGTAACGTTCTCATATCCCTTGGCGGTAAGAAATTCCTCTATGTGTTCTCAATTAATTGCTGGATGGCTGAACTTCAGTGCGGATTACCTACCAACGAACATAATCATCGAGGAGTGATCGGCGCGCTCTGTGAAGACTTTTCCCCCACGAGTAAATGGGGAGATGATCATGAGAGGGATACGAATACCTGGCCAATGCGTAAGTGTTCCTCGTTCAATATCAATTATGATGGAGTTGAAGACTTACCGGGGCCAGAGAAAGTATAACCCAGCTCTCCATACGGGTCTTCGAACCATTCTCCGGCGGTTCCTTCAGGAGAGATCAGAGGATAGACGGCATCACCCCAACCACCGGCCTCTATCAAACCAATTGTTAGATTTAAGGTTACCAGTCATATATGAGTATATTCCTACCATCGTAGTTGATCATAACGATAGTCTCATTATAGTTCTTGCCGTGAATAGCAGCACTGACAACCTCGTTGATAAACCAAGCACCGTCGTTAGGTGCATTTGGCGAATGCTCTTGCATAGCACCCGGAGGAAAGACCCAACTAACCTCTGGAAGGGTTCCGTTAGCAGCAGCAGCCTTGAAAGAATCCAGACTGTTGGCGCCATCAAAAGCGAGGCCTCGCTGATACAAGCTTGAGTTCACGGCTGCTTCTTGGAACGCTGCGAAATAAAAGAGGCCGCTATTGGTAGCCCAATCGTAGGATTCCTGGTATGATCGCCAGTCAACACCGGCTTCATCGAGGTACTGAGCGAACGCGGGCCAGTACAAGGGAAGGCAATCCAGATTTGTAGCCGTGCAACCTGGATAATTTAATCTTCCGTGACATTGGAATAGTCAGGGGCGACAACTCACCGTTCGATTGCTGGTCATCAAGAATAACACCACCGGCTCCCAGCTCCTGGAATCCTCCAGGAACATTAATCGTTCCAGACTGCATACAGAGGTAAGCATTACTACCACGAGAGGCATAGGTATGAAAGCACTTCTTGTTCTATATTATCTTGAATCAAAAAGAAAAGAGAAAGAAAAGAAAAAAAGGGTTTCCACGGATTATGTTTGTGAACAAGATTGACAGCGAGAAAATACGAACCTGCCAATACCACCTGTTTGGGTCAGTATTTGAAGTAATGCTAGCCTGAGACAACATTAGTTTCATGAAAGCGCATTGCAAAGGTTAAATTGAATACATGATATGCATCTCCCACTGTGTAAGCATCGGCCAAAGCATAGTGGTACGGAATATCCTGGCGCTTGAAATAGCCCCAGGACTGGGGGTCGTCGATTTGCGCCCACATGTTCATTAGACCACCTTCCAAAATCTGCTGGGTCGGAATCCAATTATTGGCACCAGCACAGAGACACTGGCTTTTATTGTAGTTCTCCTCCCCACCAAGGTAGTTTAACCAGTAGGGGAGAAGCCAGTCCGTCTCGTTGGTAAGGCCGGTGACATTCCTAGACGTCTTATTAGTTATGTACAGTAATACAAATCCGAATCAGATAGAAGCCCTGATTGGCAAGTCGTACTCACTGGTACCAGACAGAGCGGCCGTCGGGATTGATCTGGACGTTAGGATCGGCAAAGCCGCGAACCCCAGCCATAGTACCAAAGTACTGGAAAGGTCAGAATATAGACTTGGATCGGTGCAATATAGATCAATGAGGCAGGTACTCACGTGCTGGAAGGAACGGTTTTCCTGCATGAGCATAACTACATGCTTGACGTCCTTAAGAGAGACGGCATTGGCAAGGCTGGCAAGTGCCAGAAATGCAACGTACTTGGACATTGTCATTGATCAACCAGAAGAGTAGTGCCCAGAGACGTATGACAGGTGAGGAGTGACAGTGTACGCCTTCGTAGACGACGGAGTAGCTATTTATTTATATCTCAATGAGGAGATGCAGAAACTTGGGGGAAAACTTTCTTCAAATCCAAGTCGTTCTAAGTTTAATTCTTTGCACGCAACTGGGGGTTCAATGCTGGGTATAATGCAGCAGGCAACTATCTCCGTTACATATTGCAGTTGAATGAGGACCACGTGCAGTTATCCCAGTCATTATAGTTAGATTGAAGAAAGGCAGACATGGATCTGAATGTAAGCAAGGCTTGCAGTGTATAAATGTGCTAAACAAATTAATTCTGCAGAGTCGTGGTGTGGTTGTCTTGAAACCAATTGAATGCCAAGACTATAAACGTGATGACTGCCATCGGATTGGACAAGCATAGTATGGCTTGAAGACAATTAAAAAGATTTACAGAGGCACATTTATGTATACGAAACCTTTATATCCCAGCTAGCACGTGTTTTCTTATCTTTTAGATCCTTGTATTCCGACGAAGGACTGTGTAAGCAGCTACGCCAACTCCTACAACCTTTCTTACCAAAAGTTGTTTTTATTTTCTTACTTATTTACAACTGGATTCCAGCTATTTCAAGCTTATTATATATATTGAAATTTACCAGAATTTCATTTCGCAAGCCCACCGCTGTTATAGAACTTACTAAGTTTATAACGGCTCTTAAACTTACGGAAATACCTTCTCTTCTCATATGCCTCAACTGATACCGCCAGTTTATTTAGTTGCCTTTATAGGTAAAGGGTATGGATATTAGCTTGCTGTGCCGTGAGCTTAGGACTAAAACTGTCGCCTGCATATCAACTATTGATAAACCCCTAACAGCGTATCCCACTTTCGGCGACCAGTAAATGCCACACGTGTGATGGCTGTACCGAAAATTCCACCACTGTAATTTGCAAGATTATATTATGATGTTCTTTATTAAGATTTT
Source organism: Coleophoma cylindrospora (assembly GCA_003369665.1). Lineage (NCBI taxonomy): Eukaryota > Fungi > Ascomycota > Leotiomycetes > Helotiales > Dermateaceae > Coleophoma > Coleophoma cylindrospora. The sequence goes on from PDLM01000013.1 coordinate 857,306, forward strand.
ATGCAGATCCCCTTGTAGAAGTCACGTCTAGCTTCCCAAGTGGGGTATATAAATGTGTGTCACAACCAATAGCCAAATCAATCTAGAACACCTATTCTAAGAGCTAGTATTACAAGCCTATATCGTCCCTTGAAGTGTGCCATGGGCCTTACAAGTACGAGACATGACTTCACGCACGTACGCTGTATGGATTTACAGAAGTGCAAAGTACTCAGGATAGGAGTTAGTAACGTGCTAACTTTCGAAAATTTTCAGGATTCTTTGAACATGATCAGGTTCTGATATCTGCTCTTATCTGTCGTTTCCTTGCGATCTAGGTCTTATCACCATCGCACAGTGCGTAATGTCGGCAATCGATGAACCACTGCTCGTTCAAGACAGTGAACTGGCAAGTCAGCGCTGGAAGCAAGATAGCCGCAATGATACAGCCCAAATCTGCACCCGAGCTTTTTTAGTAACTCTTATATTGATACCATTGACAACATTTTGCATCCTATATCTACAATGGCATTCCATGTTCGAGCCGTCAAAGATGCAATTAACACAGCATCCTGACCAAGTTATAACAGGACCCGAGAGAAACTTAAAGTTCTTACTCCATCCAGAAGACCATATATTGCGTGACGCCAGCATTAGGTACTTCTCGTGGAATATCACCAAAGCAAAAATAGCCCCCAACGGTGTTCAAAAGGACGTTTTCCTTATAAACAGTATGATAAACACCATCTCAGCTCATTATTTAGGAGACTCTGACAGCGGTAGATGAGTTTCCGGGTCCTACAATTGAGGCTCGATCTGGTGACACACTCGAGATCGAGGTCTTCAACTTTGCCGACGAAGATGTGTCCCTCCACTGGCATGGCTTACATATGAGAGGTATTTGTTCTATTACCTTCTGATGAACAGACCTCTGGTTAACCTGCATTTGACAGGGGCAAATCACATGGATGGACCAGTGGGAATTAACCAGTGCGCTATCACGGTAGGAGGAAGGTTTATATACCGGGTACCAATTGGCGATCAAGCGGGAACTTTCTGGTAAAGCACAACGATGCTTTTCTCAAATATGTATTGACTAGCTTTAGGTATCACGCACATTCGGAAGCTCAACGGGGCGATGGGCTGTACGGGGGCCTTATAGTCCACAACCCTGCAATTGTGGAAAAGACCTCCTATCAGTACGACAGCGAGCTTTTGTTCTTGGTGGGAGATTGGTATCATTGGCCGTCCGCAAAAGTTCTTGCCACGTTCATGAGCCGCACTAGCATCGGGCTAGAGGTTTGTTCCGTGGCTATTACAGGAAAATTCGGAAGCTGATTTAGCCAGCCATGTCCCGATTCTCTCCTTATCAACGGCCTTGGTTATTTCGAGTGTGCCATGGCCACCCATGGCGCTCCGGTTGACTGCAGCAAGATAGAAAAACCGTGGCTCTTATTAGACAAACAATTTCGTTATAGGGTTCGGCTTGTAAACGTTGGGTAAGTCTTCTGTCACTACTACGTGTTGGAACACACATAATGAGTTTCTAGTTCTTTAACTGGTATTTCATTCACGATACCGGATTCAGAAATGGAAGTTATTCAAGTAGACGGAGGCCAGCCAGTAATTTCGCATCGCGCAAATTCAGTAGGTATCCTTTACCCTGCGGAGAGGGTAGATTTCGTTTTGGGGTGGCCCAAATCGGTCATAGATGCCAATACTGAGATAGTTATTGAGTTGGATAAAGAGTCAGTACACATATTTGTTCCCCTTTTCAGTTGTCAAAATAGATCGTATATTTAGATCTGACTACGGTAGATATTTTTTACGGCCTAACTTTGCCCTTACACCTGTTCAGTCTTTCCTTCTCGGTGCAGAATCTGTAAATCAACAGACTACAAAGAACGAGACAGCAATTATTCGATTCAATCTTCGAGAGGCAATGGGACCGCCACTTACCCACCCGCTGCCAGATGCAGGGAAGTTCTTTATGATATACACCGACATTGAGATTTTGAATCACCTCAATAGTATTCCTAAAGGTTTTATCAACCATACGACTTGGGAACCGCAAAACTTACCGCTGATTGCCTTGAGCCGTGAAGATTGGGATAGTCATCAGCTTGTACCCTGGACTGGCCCTGAACCTGTTTGGATTGAGCTAACTATCAATAACGTGGATAGTTCTGGCCACCCATTTCACCTTGTAAGTGTCTTGAACGGGCAAAATTACTTTGGCTAATATGGCTGCCTTTCTAGCACGGCTTTGACTTTTACGTTATTGCCTCGTACGAAGGAAAAGGTGGCTGGGATTACTATAACCCGTTCAAACCGTCCAGACCCCCACGTGGTGGTCCCTTTAATCTCAAAAATCCGGTACGCAAAGACACCGTGTATGTCCCTCCATGGGGTTATGTGGTTATCAGATTTCTGGCCGATAACGAAGGAATCTGGGCACTACACTGTCACATCCTGTGGCACCAAGCGAGTGGGATGGTTATGGCTTTCCAAGTACTTGGGGACGAGCACAAAGGCCTGAGTAACAATATAATTGGGTTGAGCGCGGAGCAATTGTGTATGAACTAGCAATGCAAGAAACTACCTTTGTGTAATATAAGTAGTCCTTTTAGGACCTGTTAAGATACTAAAATACTTTTCTATTTTGGTGAAGATATGCAAATAAGTTACTCTGAAATATGATGTTCAGTCCATTATTACTGTATCAATTTGATTCATTTTTCATTTCTGGCAAACGGCTCGGAAACTTCCACTGCTCAGCCCGATCTTCTTGTTTAATTTTTCGAAGTCAGGTTTGTCCCTCGTATAGGATTCATGACTAGTTCCGGACTAAGCGTGACCAAGTTCTCCTTTGTTCCGGCTTTCTAGGATTCGACCAGACTCAGTTTTGTATCATTTTCATCCCATATACTGCGAGATTTTATGCCTGCAGAGGATAATAAATCTTTCTGTTATGCATTGTTACTATAATCTGAAAAAAAAGTAACAACCTTAAGGTAGGTAATATAATTTAAGTTTGCGTATCTCAAACTAAGGTATAAAGTCATTAAAATGTTTGCATAATATATTAAATACCACTGTTGTTTTGGTGCTCAAAGTCAAGTATGCAAGAACAAATAGTTCCTATGGCTGAATTGCTACTGGAATCATACTATTCATGATAATTCATCCTCAACAATACTCTATGTGTGCATCAGAAAAGTCAATTTTCAAAACAAGACATAGAAAACTAACAGACGACGATGAACCGAAAGATGCCAAAACTTGCATAACAATAGCAGTCTTAGGGATCATGTTTCCGACTGAATGCAGAGAGTAAGAGACAAAGGATGTGGGAGTGTTGGTGGTTTAGAAAGCCAGGGGCTCGAAATATGTTTATGACCTGAAGACGCGTTTGCATACCAGATTCATGCTAGAACTTCTGAGAGCTAGAACAATGTAAGCTTCTCTCCCATTGAAGCTTAAATACGATCCCGCAATAAGTATGAAAGGAGGCAGGGGAAGTATCATTCTTTGCCAGGAATGTGCGCTTACTACGCAGGGACAAAATGTCGTTACCAGGGATGTACAGCATAATTAGGATCTTGGTGCATGCACTAATCCTGCAAGGCATGCTCATTAGCTCATCACGTACTTTATGCGTCAACCAGCGGCGAAAGAAGGCGACGTGCGAGGGACATAACGATGGATATTGATAGCACGGCCCGGCAGAGAAGTAAAAGTATTGTTAAACTCGAAAAGCGAATCACATCTGTTCTACTAAATACATGTAAATCATTCGAAGACTGTACCTACCATCTTTGTGGTCACTCCGTATTCTTGTTGCTATTAACGCCCAATGGATATGCAAGGAAACCAGTTATTCTTCTGCCCTGAGGGGCTTCTTATCCCGAAGGTCGACACCAAGCCATAGCAGGTCAGGCCGGCTATAGTGGCCGCAGACATCTATAAATCCTTTGGCATGAAGGATGCTTGTCATGTCTAGATTTGCATAGATGATACCTTCCTCGGTCTCTGGAAGATCTGCGGTTAGCTGACGGCCGTCTGGTCCAAAAACGGCAGAAGTGCCTCCTCCGGGAGTATTCATTGCCACACCGGTTTGTGTTCGCATGAGATCTATGCTCTTTTGGGAAATTACTGCTGTGGTATGTATGACAAACGATTGTGATTCAATCGCATAGGTCCGCGACAGATTACGAGCACCTAGCACCACACTAATTAGCATGAGAGAGGCGCATCATGGTCCCACATCTTACCATCTCCCGACATAGACCACAAATCCGGACCTCCAGTATGAGGTGCAACCGGCGGCCATGCTGCGATATGAATATCTTCGGTTTGCATATACGTGTGGTATTTCAGCAAAGGCTGGGTGTGTTCCCAACACGCAAGAGCGCCTACGCGACCAATCTCTGGAATCTCTACCACGTTCTGGAGCGAGGATGCGGATGCTTCTCCAAAGATAGTGCGTTCCATGTGGGTGGCCTTAAGCTTGCGGCGTTGCATCAGGATACTGCCATCAGCACCGATAAGCGCCTGGGCAATGTAGAGAGAATGCTTATAGTTCTCGGCAAATCCGAGACATACGGCAATACTGTTCTCTTTGGCAGCAGTGCAGATTTGTTGCATCTCCGGCGAATCAACCTTCAGCGAGTTCTTGTTGTAAATGGCGGTCATGTCAACATCGACGCTGCGAGCCCTGTAAGTCATTGGACGCACATCAGCTTCACGTTCCAGAGCCAGCGTTGTCGCGATGGATATTCATCATAGGCAGCAGCTTACCAGATCCAAGATGGGTAACCCGGAATCCAGCACTCGGGGAAGGATATGAGTTGGGCACCATTCTTGGCCGCCTCTTCAATCAGCCGACATGTCTTTCTGACGGTGGCCGGAAGGTCGAGCCACTCGGGTTCGGCCTGAGTGACGGCGACGCGCACCGTCTTGGTAGAGTCGACAGCGACCATGGCGGGGACTTTGGCGAAAATGATGAAGAGTTGCTCGAATCCTACCATGCACCATCGGGGCACATCTTCGCCCTTATAGAGGCCCGGCGAGGAGGTCGAATCAGCGGGACCTCACTCACTGGACATCAGCCGAGCCGGGCGGTAGATTACTTAGGCCATCAGTCGCCGTATCGCCGGAACTGCGTTCGAGCTTTATCAGAGCCTTATCGAAGGCGGCTTCTTGCTGCCACAACGGCATGCTGGAGACAGCGGGGTGAAATCAACAGCGGCGCTTCTTTATCCGCTACTCGCTTAGCTCACTCACGTTGTTTTATCAGTTGCGGAACGATAATCCCGCCTTAAAACAGCCTTGTAAGTAGACGCCCTTTAAATTATGGATTCTACAATCATGGAACCAACCTTCTGCAGCGAATTACAGACGCCCGACTGCCTAGCAATCCCCAATCAGGAGTAGAAAATATTGAGCCGGAGGGAATTTATCGAGCATGGGCCGCATGACATGGCGTTATGGCAGAGGCCGGATCCCGACGGTCTGGTCAGGCATCTTGGCTGTGATTCTAATTCCGACGTCGAGATCTGCCATTTTACGCCATGCCTGAGTGTAAAAGTTGAGATTGGTCCCTTGCAGCGCAGTCCCATTCGTTCTATCAGCCGGCTTATCGATCGGCTGGCTCGTTATCTTGACGAAGCATGAGCTGGGTTGTCCTATTCACTTCACGGCCACCACGCTGCTGGTCTGAGGGCGTTGAATTGTACTCGTTACCTCCACTACATTATATACCCGGCCACACCCCCCTTTCGGTCCCCATCTCAACTCCCAACTCTGTCTGCATCAGTTCCCCAGTGTCGTTGTTGACTATTTGTTAAACTCGAGCATTCTCGGCAGCAGCAGTCGAAATCACATCGACCAGAACAGCAAGAGCAATAGCCAGGCCATGGCTTTCGGTATTCTCGAATCCTCGAACAATGCTCGGCCAACTGGTACAACCCTCCTCGAGGACCTCCATGCGAATGGGGCCCAGGTCAAGGCAGAAGTTATCTTGGTGCCTCAACCCTCCTCATCTCCAGCCGATCCGCTGAACATGTCGCGTCTTAGAAAGGAGTTACTCTTCGCGACCATCATCTTCGGTGCCTGCGTGACCGGTGTCGTGGGGCCACTTCTAGTTCCTGGATTCTCCATTATCGCCGCCGACTTCAACATTACGCTAACCCAGGTTACTTACCTCAATGGCGTCCTACTCATGGGTCTGGGCATCAGTTCTTACTTGTGCTCTTGCTTTGCCCAGATCTACGGCAAACGGCTGGTGTACCTTTTCACTACCGTGCTCTGCATCGCGGCCTGCTGTTGGGGAGCGGCCGCGAAATCATACCACTCCCTTCTCGCGGCACGATTCTTCCAAGGTAAGCTATATGCTCTCCTAAGAATGATAAAATTATTAAACATTTAGGCCTTGGGATGGGTGGATTCTTTGCGTTAGCCGGGACTGGCTCGATCAGCGATGTGTTCTTTGTGCACGAGCGTGGCTTCCGAGTCGGAATCTGGAACTTTGCCGTTATCGTTTCCGTCAACATGACCCCGATCATCAGTGGATATGTCATCACAAACCTCTCTTGGCAGTGGAGCTTCTGGATCCTGGCCTTGACCTTTGGAGTTTTGTTGGTGATGGTTGTGTGCCTCTTCCCGGAGACCACCTTCGAACGCGAAACGACAACCGAAGAGCCGATTCGAACGCTACATCATACGGAAGTAAACACAGTACCATATACACCTGGCGAGAAAGAAACAGCTTCGGACGCGGACAATGAAAATGAGGACAGTGCTGTTGGTCAACTTATCGAACCAGCCAAGTTCAACCTTTCTCGTGATCTTGGCCTCGGGAGCTTGAAAATCCACGACCAATTGCGCATCTTTGAGATGTGTGTCACACCCATCATGCTTCTCAGACACCCCGGTGTTATTTGGGCAGCGGCAATGTGGTCAGTTACATTCACCTGGGTTATTATTCAGGGTGCTGTGGCCGATCAGATTTTCGAGGCGCCTCCTTACAACATGTCGGCCATTCAAGTTGGCAACCTCGTCGGGATTGCACCACTCATCGGTTCTGCGCTGGGAACTTTGGTTTCCGGACCGTTGAGTGACTGGCTGGCTTTGTTCATGGCAAAACGAAACAATGGCATTTATGAGCCTGAGTTCAGATTGTTCCTTGTCATCCCATCTCTCATCTCCATTATCATTGGTGCGTTCGGGCTGGCTTCCGGGATTCAGAATGGCACCTCTGCTATTGTCTGCGGCGTATTCCTTGCAATTATCAATTTCTCTGTTGGTGTTGGTTGCACCGGCATTGTTAGCTACAGCAACGATGTCTTCAAGCAAAATCCTGGTGGCGTCTTTGGAGTAGTCATGGTAAGTTAAGTCTCTTTCCAACATTTCAGACTTTGCCCTTGATTTAATCCGAGCACTAATTAATCTCATTGTAGCTCATCAAGAGCATATTTGCTTTTGGACTGACCTTCATGTTTAACAACTATTACACGACGCATGGCCCCCTCAAGTTTTTCTCGTTATTCGGTGGTCTTACAACTGGCGTTATGCTCACCACGATTCCTATATATATTTACGGCAAGAAGATTCGCGACTGGTCGGATAGAAAGGGTTTGTTGGAAGCCACCGCATGGTAATTTGATATAATTTATCAGTCTCGCACTGCACCAAGTTGCCTACTGGGCCTGGATATCACGGTAATAGGGAGCGCGTTCTGACCATGGAGGCTGCAAGCAAGTTAGGTGTTTATGAGATGATAGAAGTTTAAAATCCCCCCGAACCTGAATAAGAAGCTTTAAGATTACCTCTGTTATAGATCTGACCCAATGGTTAAAGTATTTTCTCTTCTGCCCTGACTAGCCTAAGTCCAAACTAAAATTCACATGTAAAATTTGCTTCGTAGATTCCATTGCCCCTCGTCTGCTTCTATATGTGTAGGGAGGTAGATCGTGACTTGAAACAATCATTATATCATCACTGTCGTACTATTGGAGATTCTGACTATGGTGGCGAGCTTTCATTTCCTACAAGTGCTATACAACATGTGACTCAACTGACTTATCGCAAGATGATTTTATACGTCAAGGCCATAAATTCGCCATTTCTGTTTGCAAAAACGGCCCGGCTGTACTAGGACAATCAGTTATTACTCGGGTGGTCCCACACTACATTCGGGTATCAACGGCGGCAATGATTCCCGCCGCCAAAAATCAGCACATTCAAATGAAAACGAAATTTAGGGATTGACGCCGTAACGGCAATGGCCCTAGACCCCCAAGCCCTTCGCCAAGCTTCAGCAGCGCCCTCGTCCTTATGGCCAGTGGTACGTCGCCAGTATCATGTCAATCGCTATATCGATTACCCCCGGCCTAGATACTGACCCTCCGTCACATGTTAAAGATGGAGAGATGGAAATGAATAATAAAATTGTGCAAGATAAAGAGCCTTATCACTGGCGGCGAGTAGAACCGCATGTTAGCCTGAGAGACATAGAGGTATATACCATGTACACTTACACATAAAACATTAACTTTCTAATCTATGGCTATTTCTTCAACTGCAAGCATTTTAACTTTAGGTGCACCCAACTATGTTTGTTGCCGTGGCTTTGATAGGCCTTGCTTTCGAACTGACAAGAACGGCTTTAATTCTCACCCTTAGTTAAAACTTCAGATAATTAATATTCTAACTGCAGATTTCTATGATAATGCTTCCAACATTTTGATCCACGCAGTAATATTGCCATACTAAATTACATTCAACTATATCAAAGGTTCCCAAGAATCCAATAGGCAAGGTAACAACCTGGTGTAGATCAATCAGTAAGGGTCAAATCCTGGCAAAATATGATAGGGAGGGACTCAATACTCTTTCCAAAATTAGTGCATGAGGCATATAAATCAAACGCGAGAAGAAAAAATGTGCATTCACTTGTTGGCATGTGGAGCGACTGCCCTGCTTTAAGACGGGCGCTCTCTAGGGATCTGCCAAGGCGGTAATCCTAAATGTAACTCATATTATAGAATCGATCGCTCTTGACGATGGTGCTATAAAGATACGATAGGATACAAGTCTCAGCCAAAGATGAAATCATGCCTTCAGCGATGACGATAACGCAATAAGGACAATTATCCCCAGTGTCGTTCGATTCGCCAGGTGCACTATTCAAAGGCTGGGAAGGTAGAAAACCCAGTTGAGAAGTCCATGTCGGCCAAAATCCCTGGCGCAATGCTAAAGACTGTATTTCTGTCCATCATTGGATTGCCATCATCAGAGATGGATTGGTCGTTGTCATTATTCCACAAAGCGTAAGCGGCCTCGTCACTCCATTGTGCATCGTCAGCCAGATATACTCCTTCCCTGTCAGATGCATCTGCTGGTATATTGCCCATATAATTACTAAATCTCATTGGCAATGCTGCGACAATCTTCCACCTATTTGCAAGCTCCTGCAGCAACAGGATAGCTTTTGCAGCTCTTGGCCAGCGTGTTTGCATGACTTCCAGAGCCTCCAGGCAGATCCTCAGTTTATTAATTGCCTGCGTAGCAAGTTCGGACCGCGAATCTGTAGCTCTAAGCAGATGCATAATCGCTGCTGTTAAAATATGGTGTATAATAAAAGGCGGTGCTGTATCAAAACCGGAAACCTTGCGAAATATGAATAAGAGCCGGGTTATAATAGATGCACTGATGGTCATAGCGCGTACAGCAAGACGAAATGAAGTACTGTCTGTTGGCCCCCGAAGGTATGGGCGGTGTATAAGAATGGTAGACATCTGATATGACATCTGTAAGAAAATGGCACTATTTGGCATATTGGATCTTTGAAATTGAAGGCGCCTATCAGTATTACGATAGAAGGTAAGAAGGCTTTGTCGAGCCTCCAAGAGGAGTTTACTTTGTTTGCAGGCTTCCACCTCAGATGGCTCAAACGCGTAGCTACGTTCATAAGTCAGTGTTGGACACTCTCTTAAGAGCACACATAGGGTGGATTTCTAACATCTGCTCCATATATTTGTCATGAATGAACCATAGAGTGCAGTGATGATCAAAAGCAATCTCATCCAAACTGGCATCAGCAGCTAAAATGCTACCTAGTGATGGTGTGTCTACTCGTTGCCACGGAATCGTGCAGTGTCTGCCAAACAACGTGACTAGTACTCTAATAAGAAAGTTAGCTTTCCTTTTCATTTTGACATGCAAAATGGGTATGTGGATGGATGTAGCGAAACAGACAATATTTCATTACGATGGTATCAATTCATAGCAACATACCTCTCCACAAAAAGAAATGTCCAAAATGTTCTGATGCGTATGTTATGTTCGTTTGGATCTGCTGCGATTGTTGGTCCTGCCAAATTCCTCACGCCCATGGCATGAAGACCAAGACTAATAGTGAGACCACCAGCCATAGCTGTGACATTAGGTAAGCACTTTCCCAATATTTGCCTAACTTAGGAATTAGTAGATATGACGTACATGTATATATCCAGGCCATGCTGTCATGACCCTCATTCAACTCTCGCCAGCATAGAATGCTGAGCGCTTGTACAACTTTGACAGAGGGACATGTCTTACAACACTTTAGTGCAGTAGTTTCAGCATGGTCCATTAACACGTCCGAAAGTCCTTCCGACCCATCGATTACAGAATAGCGCAGTGCTGCAGCAAAGATGGCAGTATGTAGGAGCCGCAAGCCAGGGTCCGCATGCGGATAATTTTCCACAGAAAGAATTGTCCCTGGCTGCAAGAAAAGATGAACAGGGTTTACATAAAGCATGAAGAGCTCTGCAAGGAGTTGCTTCATTCCTAAGTCTTGTGACAATTCAGTAAAGGTGGTTTGATGCCTGGTTTCGCGAAGGGACAGAAGATATCTTGTGTTCGTAGCTGGAGCACTGGCATGGGATAGATGGAAGTTTCCAGATGGTCCGGTAAAAGATGGTTCTCCGGATTGTCCTATATTCATCTTCCACATCATGGCACCCATTTCGTCGATTGCTCGCATCGACTGCTTACCCACAATGTCCTCCTCATCATATGAGTCACGTGATATATGATATATCGCTCCTATACCTGGGGCTCCAGCTTCATCAGAGGCTTCTCTGTGCTCGGATAGGCTTGAGACAGCTTGAGAAGTCTCTAAATCTTGCGCATACGCTTTCCACGCAGCGACTTGAGCTTCCAGGTCGGTGACATAGTCGTCGCTCCATTTCTTCCTCCTGCCAAATCTTTGTCAGATCTTTGTACTGCACAATCCGGAAGAGTACATCGTACTTGCGAGTTTCTATTTCCGAGGTAAAGTGGCAGGGTCGAGACAAGCTCCGGCATGAGGTGCATATAGGTTTTGTTCCATCGCACTTGCGTTTTCGTCGCCTGCATTCTTCACAAGCTACTGCGGTCCGCTTCGAAGCGGGGTCTGTCTCCATCGAATCGACCAGGGTGCTGTTAGAGAAACCCTTCAGGCGGGAGCATATACGATGCGGAAGAGCAGATTGGGTAAGAAGAGATGGTCACCACAACGGAGTTTTCTTGGAAATCAACGACAATTCTTCATGACGCGGTTGAGTTCAGACCTAGAGGCCTCACGATCAAGGCCGCCAAGGGCAGGATAAGGCACACAGCCGGAAGCAGGCTAGTCAGGAAGTGCAACTAATCACAGTGGCCGCAAGCACGTGCGGGAACAGAGAGCCTTGATAAGTAAGAGGCTTCAAAAATAGATAGCTCCTTCGCATGCCCCTGTGTCATATTTCACTCCAAGTGCCGGCGTTGATGCCACCGCTGAAACTGGTTCCTGGGTTCAAAGCCCGCGCAGTTCCTTATCACTCGACCCAATCTGCAGCGGATTTAGGGAGCCGCCGCTAATCCCAATCTGGCTCCCGCCAAGCCAAGATTGGGCGATTCTTACAGCTATCAGACGGTGATTGTAATCAACTATGTTAACACACCACTCACAATTAAGCCGTATGATGCATCTCGGGGTTTGCTTGTGTACCAGCGATGAGGGGCGTGTTTCCATGAGTCGTGGCGCTTAGCTGCAAATGCATGCGGCCTACTTTGTACGAATGGCCGTTCTACAATTTGGTCATCTCTATTGAATATAGATTCAACAACCTGAGATTGTGTTCAGACTGGTCTCGTGGCTTTTAGCTGGCCCATAATGATAAATGGCAGCTTGCGAGTTATTGACTGAGATTGCTAAAGTCTAAGAGTCAAATCCGGAAGTGGACTTTGAATTTTTGTGGAGATATGCCATTATCTTCAAGTAGTGATGCCGAGGCACTTCTATATTCTCCCATTCCTCCTTTATAGCATTAGTAGAACTACAAACAGACATAATTTGAACACAATCTGAATGAGTAGCCATTGTTAAGCCCAGGCTGAAAGTCCTTGCAACGATGACACCACCCTATCCATGCCACACGACTACCTTCCCCAAGTATACTTCTCCAAGGTCCTTAGTGGAATGTACAGGATAATGCTAAGACAGAAGCCAACTTCAATGCCAAGGTCTCCCGTGTGTACCGCGATCGGGCCAGCATACCAAGCAGAGTCCATGCAAGGAATAATCAGTGCAAAACTTAATGCTCCTGCAGACAAAGCAGCAACCCCTATCGGTAGTTTACTTCCTATATCCCAATTGTCCATGTCATAATTATTCGTGTTTCCTTTGCGGAAGAAGTGGTGCTGTGAACCACAGCGACAATAAACCGTGTCCTGTCTTGTCGGTTCGTTCTTCGAGAGGCACGGGGTCAATACCACGGAGCTCAACCCCCAAAGTCAAAAGCCTTTGAACCCAGGAGGGTTTGCCCACGTTAGAAGTGCCTTCTTTGACCGATTCTGCACGCGTGCTAGCCGCATCCTTTTCCAAGTCTTTTGCAGCGTGGTCCATGGCAACCAAATGTTCTTGAGGAAAGTTCTCCATCACTTCTATGTAGCAAGCAAAGAGTACATCAATGACTAGAGATGTTTTCTCTCTTATAAATTACTACGGCTTATAGGTCAGCACCTGTCTGCCTCGATACCATAGATAAGCAATCTTTAGTGATCGTATGTTCAAACTTCTACTCAACCACCTCAATTCAGACCATGATAAGCATGGAAAGTATACGCATAGGAAAGGAGCGAACTTAAAATACCGCTAAAACAGGTGTAGGCAGCTCCAGTCTGATAGGTAGGCACAAGGATGGGCTCACGCGTAATTTCATCACGAGTTGAATTATGATTCCGCCAGCTACGCCACTCCTCGAGTCAGGGAAGTTCGTGGTGGATAAATGTCTACGAGGGATGAATCCTCTCGATATGAACCCAGCTGCTGACCAAGCGTAGGTACTTATCGCCGACTGATGGATATGCAGCGATCGTCGGCCGACCCTACACAACTGTTGATAGAATTACATTATTCCGCTATTTGCTCGCCCACCCGCATTACGTTCGCTTCGCGAGGCCAAAGCTGAGACTCCTCGGCCAGCATATAAAGTTAGACTCGACACCACAAGTCCTTTCTCTATCGCACAAGCAACTCTTTTCCCACACGCCAACTACTCCTTACCTTTGCGAACCTCTTATTATCACTCGTTTCCAGGCACCATGTCGCATCTCAAGTTCTACGCATACGCGGGAAAGGGCGAAGCCAACCTGAAGGTGTTCGGCTACCAACAGGCTGTTCGAGTAGGAGATCGCATTGAATGCTCTGGGCAGGGTAAGGCGCTCTAGACAAGTAGCCCATGGGCATACATTTGATAGCTGACATTCGCGGCGTAGGCGGCTGGCACCACGAGACCGGTGTCTTCAACACCGATATCAATGCGCAAATCGACCAGGCATTTGAGAATGTCGACCGCAACCTAAAAGACGCGGGTGGCAAAGGCTGGCCGCAAGTTTTCCGCGTGAATTCGTACCACGTGCCCATCAACGACGAGGCGCTCGTCGCCATGGTTCGGAATTTCAAGAAATGGATGCCTGATCACCAACCTATCTGGACTTGCGTCGGTGTTCCAAGGCTTGGGGAAGATGATATGCGGGTCGAGATTGAGGTGTCGGCACATGATCCGGAAGGTGCAAAAGTGGAAGCGGCAAAGTCGGCTTGAAATGCTGTAGCATAATACTAAGAAAGTTAAAATCAGCAGATTCATTGCCTGAACCGCTGCGTCAAGAGATTGTTTTGGGTGATTTATTGTGCAGAGATCAAGTCCATATTGGAATCAGTAAAATGGATGAAGCCTATGGTGAGATTCAAGATAGTGAAAAAGAGTAAAAGGCTTGTCAGAATCACCCAAAAGTGGTAGGATATTTCAGCGAGTTACTTTACTTTCACTGTAACTGGGCACACCATCGAAAGGTGATATTATATTTGAGGAGCTATTATGATGCTCATAATTGGGAAAAAAACTCATCAACTTGCTGCTCGCTAACCGTCGCCAAAGTATAGCACTGAAGGATTCAAACCTGTGGGGCCGAGATGCTGGGCCTCCTTATGGAAAGATCAGGCCCGGCTCGACGGGAAGTGGGAAAGAGGGCCCTGATCACCATGCGCGTGGGTTTAACCCCCCTCTCTCCTCCCCTAGCTCTCCCGGCCTTGGCCCATACATACACGTGATCAATCAAGATACACTATTGTACCTATTTTACGGCAAGACCAAAACAATAGAATGGGAACTAATAGAATATGGAGTATAGCGCAGTTTCACGGGTTTGATTACTGTAAAAGTGGACTTACTGCAGAAGTAGACGGCTTTTCCCCTTCTTCGCCGCTTTCACTTGAGAGGACCTGTAGCACAAAACATGAACGGAGTATCGATAGTAGATCATTATAACAGTTTTTGAGTGGAATGGGGCATATATCAGGATGTCCAGAGTTTGTGTGAATATCGAATCGATTTGAAGGAACATCACATGCGCTACCGTGGAGTACATCAAGTGAGGAGCACCAAGTTCAGCAGACCAATTAGTAGACTTTGGCAGCGGCTGACATCTGGGAGTTCTAAGCTGAATTCAAAACTGTGGAAGTACAGCTCATAAGATCATGGGAAGCTTGCACGTTGGAGAACCGAGATCGACGAGCACGATGAATTCCGGAATGGCAGTCTGGCTCTTTCCTACTCTTGAGTCGCAAATCTGCCCAGACCACGATTCCATTTCAGGATCTAACTGAATTTATGCCATCTTGGAATCACACTCTACCATGAGTTTTTGATGGGTAAATCTACACACGTGGAGGGAGTTTGTAAAACGGAGGTAGGCACCGGCCAGGCGGTAGAACGTGAACTTGCCACCTGCCTCAGTCGGACTAGCGGCTGATAGAAATACCTTACACCGTAGTCAGCGTACAGCACTCTTAGGATAAATCAACCTCTGCCTGCTTTGTTACCGCAAGGGAATTTGGCGAATACGTTGATGAGCATCGTCGAGACATGGGGGTTCCATCCCCAAAATATTGTTTTGTCGTTATCTAATCGATCTCAGCCTACATACTGTATGACACCTCGGCTCCAGTAAGGATTCTCGGTATCGAAAGAGGTCGGCGTTCTCTCTGTAATCCAGAACCTCGGTGGTTATAGGCAAAGTCATAGCCATCCGGAGGTCGGTGTCAAGGGAGAATGTAGATGTATGGACAAGTTCGGACCCGGGCCTTGGGGGGCTCGGGCCGATCAGATCCGGCCCAAATAAGAAGGTGGGGCGGGGAGGGCGCGCGACGACATTGATGTTGCTTCGGAGGGCGTGACAGCACAGACTGTCCGCCGGCCCGTTCCCGATCGTCCGACCTTAAGTATCGCTCGCGTCGTTCCCTTTCCTGGCCGCGAATACATGCAAGACGTGTTGACGCTCACTCAAAGATGGCCGAACCAGCGCATATTACCATGGACGATATCACGGCGGTCCAGCCGCCGCCGCCGAACTCTGAGCCGGGCGCTGATGCGGACCCCGATGAGAGCCGCGACGCCAATGTGCGTCCGAAGCTGCGCACCTATGCCATCTTAGTCTCGCTCTATGTGAGCTGCCCCTCCTTCCCGCCCAGCTGTGGCTAACCTTCCTAGCTGGTGCTCTTCGTCGCAGCGCTCGACCAAACCATCGTAGCCACATCCATCCCCACCATCTCCGCCGCCCTGCACTCGGCTTCCGGCTACGTCTGGATTGGCGGCGCCTACTTGTTGGCCAATGCCGCCGCCGGCCCGATCTGGGCCAAATGCAGCGATATTTGGGGCCGGAAGCCTGCGCTCTTAATCGCCGTCGCCATTTTCGCCGTCGCCAGCATGCTGGCGGCCCTGAGTACCAGTATGCGTATGTTGATTGCCGCGCGAGCGTTGCAGGGAACCTGTGGCGGGGGCCTGATGCAGTTGGTGGCCATTACCATTTCGGATCTCTTCAGTATGCGGAGCCGTGCGTTGTATATCGGATTGCTGGGCATGATTTGGGCCGTTGCCGGATCTGCGGGTCCTCTGGTGGGCGGAGCGTTCACGCAGCTCGTGAGCTGGCGGTGGTGCTTTTGGATCAACCTTCCGGTAAGCGGGGTCGCCTTCGTGGTCTTGCTGCTTTTCCTGGATGTGCACAACCCCCACACCAAGCTTCGGGATGGCCTTCGGGCGGTGGACTGGTTCGGCACGCTTTCGATCATAGCTGTAACTCTTCTCCTACTCCTCGGACTGGACTTCGGCGGCGCGACATACCCCTGGGACAGTCCGAAAGTCATCTGCTTGATTGTATTTGGAACGTTGATGATCGGCTTCTTTATCTTCAGCCAACAACGCCTAGCCAAATACCCCCTAATGCCACTGGGTGTATTTAAGACTTGGTCGAACAACGCTGTCTTCCTTGTTTCCTTTGCCCATAGCATGGTCTCTATCGGTATCGAGTTTTACCTACCTTTGTATTTTCAAAGCGTAAAGCAAGCCTCCCCGCTTCGGAGCGGTATTCTAATACTGCCAATGATGGTCACGGAGGCGGCGGCGGACATAGCGGTTGGAATATTAATCCATCGGACCGGCCGCTACCGTGAAATCATCTGGGCAGGAGCAACGATCATGACACTAGGGACAGGACTGTACATTAGTTTTCGAACCGACACATCGATCGCGCAGATAATCGGGTTTGAAATCATTGGCGGCATCGGCACGGCCCTTCTATTTCAGACCCCCACGATTGCGATACAGAACACAGTCAGCCAGGCCGATACCGCGTCAGCTACAGCGACTTTGGGTTTCATCCGTAACTTGGCAACATCATTGTCCGTCGTTCTCGGTGGAGTGGTTTTCCAGAATAGTATGAATGCTCGCCAATCATCTCTGGCTGCTAGTGGTCTGAGCCAGTCGGTCCTTAATGCGTTGTCCGGCGAAAACGCCGCGGCAAATGTGGATATCGTGAAGTCGATCCAGGACATTGCGCAGCGTCAGGTTGTACAAGAAGCTTTTGCGTGGAGTCTAAGGAATATGTTTATAATGTACACCTGTTTGGCGGCGGTTACGATCGTAGGCAGCCTTTTCATCAAGCATCGACATATGAGCACGGAGCACACCGAAACGAAGACAGGAATAAAGCAATTGACGGAGAGGGCAACTTGAGGGTGAGGTGGGAGTCAAGTTGTAACCCAGAGAGCCCGTTATGGGGGTTACAGCACCGTAATTCTTCCAAAATCAGACTTCTGCGACTGCTGCTTGGTGTTGAGCTCGAAGAACCAGAACTCAGACATTTGCCTACCTGAGCTGCTACTCTCACGCATAACACACATCGCTTTAAGAAGTTGACGCTATCACTTGGGAGGAACTTATATGTTCCAGCCCAATGGTCTAAGCTTTTCATGGTCGCGATAACGTTAGACCACAAGAAGGTACTTTGCATTCATGGAAGAGTGCTAAGGGATCACAGTAATCCTGTATTGCACTTTGGATCAGATCTAAAGTCAACAGAAACCTAAGATTGAGGAGGTTTCTTACAATTAATATACTCATTCAGGCTGCGTGGAACAGGCCAAAGACTCAGCTTTTTTGAACTTATGCACCCGAAGGATTTCTTTGAACTAGCTACTGCCAGTCTATTCCTGAACGGAGATTAGTTATCTCCTGAAAGGACAATAATGACCCCGTAGATTTGCTCTAGACTGTAGATACATTTGACCACTTTTTCGCCGAAAAGTAGCTTATCTGACCCCAATCTAAATATACGCCCATGAAAACCTTATCAACCACATGAACAACAAGCGAATGATGCTCAATATGTTAGTGGATAGCCGAATAGCTCAAGAGATCTACTTCCATGGTTTACATAACATCACCACTTACGCTGAAAAAGAGACCATTCCCAATGATAGTACGACTAGTACCAAAGCAATTTGGTCAACTAGCTGGTATAACTACGCGTCAAGCAGCAAGTTCTTATAAAAAACACATTGTCCTTCAGTTCGCCATCTGCTGGCGACTGCTCAAACTTTGGAATAACCCCGCCCTGTGAGGGTCAGATACTCGTCAGATACTCAGGATGACTCCGGCGAATAGAATTCACGTACTTTCATCCAGCTTCGTCTGGGATAGACATTCTCGACTGGGCTGCTCACCTTTGTATCTAGAAGCTGCATTTGTCAGCCAATTCTTCCGCTTTCCTATACTATACCTCGAGTAATGTGTCCACCAAGAGGGTCAATCCCCACTCTCTTGCTTCTTTCTCCAGCTTGCCCACCAGTTGCTTCGCAATGACTCTCCCCCTAAAATTCGGCCTAACGAGCAGCTTGGAAACTCCGCCCCGGAACCGTCCGCCTTCATTTTTACTTCCTTCATTCGCAAATATCACCACGCCGGCAACCTCGGGCTTCCCGGTGGATGGGTCGATGGTTAACTGGACAATGATCTTCCATTCGGAGCCCTTGCTGTGATTGTCCCACCAAAGCGTTATCTTCTGCTGTGACAGCGGCGGCAGGAAGGTCGCGATTGCGCCGCCTATGGGTATGCAGGCCATGTGAACGGCGGCAATGGCTGGGAGAATGGAAAGGTGTTTGGTGTTATCGAACACAACGGCTCCTGATGCGTCTTTGATGCGTCTTCCATGATGTAGTGGACTTGAACCGAGAAAGCTAAATTCAAACAACGAGCCGTACTGTATATACATGTAGAGCCTTATCCCTTTATCAGCGGTGTTCTGAGTTTGAAACGGAATCTTGAGTTCAGCACTACCATGCGCCCTACGTTTGTTCTTGCCACCGTTTGATGGGAAATCCCTAGGTAATAACCGCCCGTCCAACGACGGTGAAAGGGGTGAACTAATACCCACTACCCGAAACCACTGCTACCCTCACCCCGCCCCTCATCCAAACACCCAGCTTGTGTAATTCCCCATCCAAAGCCTATATATAGAGCTTCAGAGCTTCCAGAGCTATAGAGCTGATAGGATCTTCATCTTCTGAGCCCTAGAACCCCTAGAGCTTTCAGACCTACCTTTAGGCGTGCATTACTAGGCAGCTAGGTCTTCCATGTTCTCCAATCGCCCAGAGATCGGTTCACCAGTTAGGTTGAATTGAAGTGGTCGTCCTAACAAATATGGATGGACTCACTATCAAGCTTCATCCGTTCACCACTAAATATCAACATAAATGCAGGTGGTTCATTTCTACATGAAAGTTAACTGTCATTGTAAGGTAGGTACTCAATCCGCTCACTAGTCTCGTCTATATATCCTCTATCTATCATTGAAACCCGGTTTCTCAGCCCATACCGTGTCTATGAACGCTTTTATGCCTTCTGAGCAGTCCAAATCTGATACATTTCGTCAATGTCTCTCTTATAATCCTGTTCAATCTCTGCTCTCTTCAATGTCATTTTTAATGTCCGCTGAAAGGGTCTCGTCGGATCTGCCAACATGACTGTTTGTCTCGGAATTTTAACTTCAACGATATCATCCTCAATTGCCTGGCCAACAACGCTGTCATAAATCTCATCAACCATCTTCCTCTGCTCCTCCACTGTCAACTTTTCCAGCTCGCCGACAGGCTGGATGATGACAAATGGGACTTCACGACCGTTTCCGCCCACGAAGACCGCCTGGACAGCAGGATGCTTCGTAATGGTCTTCTCGATGTCCGCAGCATGGAACTTTGCCAGCCAGCTCAGCTTAGTCAGATCATCCTTACGGCAGGTCAGAACCCATCGCGTCTTCCCATCCGCATCTATCACAGGCGTGTAGAGCTCGCTCGTCGCATGTGTGTTGCGGTCGGGAAAGGTGTGGAAGGCGCCTTGGAAGATGTTGTACTGATTGGGCGGGTCGCGGTCAAAATGGAGCTCGTACAGTTCGTCCGTGACCTTTTCAAATCGCGGCCCAATTTCTGGGACAAAGTCGAAGCTGTTCCAATTCCGGGGGTCGACGGGATTGAGTGATGGTGAGGGTCCTGCCTCGGTTGAGCCCAGGAATGGACGTACGTTGGTGAACTCGCAGAGGTTGTCGCCTGTGGTCTTGTCGAGCGCCGCACCGGCATAGCAGAGGGAATCGAGACTTTTCAGCAAAGAGAGCCCTTCCGGAAGCTGATAGAGTTCTTCGATGAGATGAGGAGGAGTGAACACCAAAGTGACTTTGTTTTCGGTTATGATCTTCATGGTCTTGGATAGGTCCAGGGGATGCGTCATGTCCGCTGGGAGGAGAACAGTACAGCAATCTAGAAAGAGGGGGGTTACCGTCATCGCGAACAGTCCTGCGATCCATTGCGGTGGGCAGCAGCTAAGCAGGCATGATCCGATGACATCGTCGAATATGATACCTCGCGGCTGATGATTTTGCGAGATTACGCGAAAGGAGTCCATAGTACAAAACCATCCAGTGGTAAGAAATATCGGCTTCGGTGACCCTTTCGCGGATGTTAGTTCACGAATGATAGTCTGATCAATGGGGCGGCGGAGGGTCTTTCCTACCGGTAGTTCCAGACGTATGTATTACAACAACTCTATCATACTTGACTTCTTCGAATGTTTTGAGAAAAGGATAGCTGGGTGTTTCTTGACTGTCGAGGAAGTATTCTAGCGAGGGGATGGATACAATGGGAAGTCCATGCATTTTTGCGGTGGGAGTATTATCCTCTGTGGTTATGAACACCCCGCAGTCAGACTGCGCAAACAGGTCTGCCAATCCTTGTGATGAGACTCGACCATCGGGGATAAGTAGCTGTCGCAAAGTTAGTAGTAGACTGAGTATTCATGAAAATGATGCGGATGACGAAAATCCTGGATATGTTTTCGGTATACAAAGGGGTAGGACGCTAACTTGAAGGTAACTAATCGCCATGTGCGTGACTTACTGCTCGATTTGTCTTCATGGCAGCATTCATTAGAAAAGCATATCTTAGATCATTCGGGCCCCAGTAGGCGAATGTTTCCGGACTAGGAGTGGTAGACTTTCCTAGTTTCTGGTCGAGCCAGAATGCAGTTTTGTTGACGGCATCGGCGTATTGCTTCCAAGTCACGCTACGATAGCCGTTGTTTTCCCAGTCCGGCTCGGCATAGCGTATGGCCACATCATTAGGACGGTGTTGTGCATGGCTGTCGATCAGATGGACAGGCAGGGTTGCCCCGTGGGTGCGTTCCATTGTTACTTGTTGGGCGATAGAAGTAGGTGAGACGTTGTAGAAGGCACTCTGATAATGCCACAAACGGGGACGGAGGGTCTACCTCTACATATATATATTTCATCTTTGCCTTGTCAGAAAACGGAAGTCGGGCAGTACGTGGTCGTCAGTTCGAAGTATCCTGGTGGTCGGCTATTAAAGCACGTGGGGGCGTAGGAATACAATACTCTTGGGACAAACAAACTCATGCCCTGTAGTCCCGCCGGCTATGATTCTCATCAACTTACTGGCCAAATTGCCTTGAAGCGAAGTACCATGCAGAGGTTTGTTTGTCCTGGGAGTATCGTACATGTTGATGCCCGAGGGCGCGTCTGATTTGTTAGATGTTCGACTAGTGTCCACTTTGTTGTACCTGCGACTCATGCCGAGGCAATCTCACCGGTATCAGCACTAGTAGTGACCGAATTCGTGTACCCTATTCGATGGCGAAATGTAATACAAATCACTCCTGGTCGATATACTATCAACAGCCATCCATGTACTGGGGTTTTTGAAAATGACGCGTAATTTCTGGCCTTACAATCTTGCCTGAGTTGGAGACCATCGTCGGTACTCTTCTTAAAATATCGTGGGGCGAGACTCGTCCTTCGAGTGAAACCGAGAAGTCATATCATGAATGTCAGGACATATGTGAGATAAATACCTAGAGGACTCCATAAATCTTGGTTTGTATTTTGCGAATATACTGGCAATTCATATCCCGATACAATTTTTGCATTCTTCTACCACAAGGCGTGGGAGGGTTTGAACCAGCTTTATTGTTTTGGCAAGAAACAATTCTATATAGTAGGGGAAATGGAACTATAATTGTTTCTTGACGACAGACAAAAGTGTTTAACGGTAATATCTGAAGCCGGCGTTGTGACGAAAATGATGTTGATATCAGGCATCACGGCAACCACCTTTTGTTCCTACCCTCGTCAGATCACTTTTAAGGTTCATCTTTAATGGGTAATTGTAAAATCATTTGGCACTGGTCACCTGGCAAGCAGATTTCTATATCAGGCTTTGGATAAGATAGTGCTGGTATGATTAGCTGGATTTGGCATATCTGTTTGTTTTTAATGCCGACCCCCATTTTATCAGAATTTTGATTGTAATCTCTTTCATCAGCTAGCTAGCCTATTACTCTATTTAAGCGTAAAGCTAGCCCTATGTGCGGAGCGCCCTACGTTCTGAAAGCCGTTTCAAGCAAACGCGGAGGAGCTTGATCATTTCTAGATCCTGAAAAAATTATGAAATCTTACATCAGACTGCTTAGAGATTCGAACCGGATTGATATTCTCAAGTTGGGATTCTGGAAGTCCGGAGCAGCACTTCGGTATCCAGAATAAAGACCGAAGTGCCGCCACTAACTTTTGTGCACAAAGTTTGGTTTGGAAGGCGCATGCCAACAGAATAAGCTTAGCTAACAGCGCATCTTACCGTAAGCTTAGCCAACAGCGCATCTCACCGTAAGCTTACATATGCTTTAGATGCAATTTGGACAAATAACCACAGAGCAGGAAAGAAAGACTTACTGACTAGTATCAACCCTTGTCCTTATCCACATTACGACAATAATAGCAATGGCAATTCTCCGATGTCCTTTGCCCGAAAGACGTTGCCGCCGCATCAGTACGATATTCAACCACAAGATATCTCTTTCGTGTCTAAGAATGCACGAAGTGAATTGCAGAGTTGGATTCGTCAAGTGATTTCGAAGAGACACTTGTCAGTGGCAACTCCGATCCTTTTCAGAATCACGATAATAGCAATGGCAATCAATTTTACACTAGAGCGTACGAGCACATATACGAAGATAACAGCAGAGATAAGTTCCAGTTACAATCAAAACCAAACACCCCAGTCTCAAATTACAGATTCCAGCTCTAGGACATCAGACGAACTCGTTGAGGAAGCAAGATCTCCAAGGGGCGCCAGTGTACGATCGACCCTTTCCTTAAGCCTTAGGTAAACTTAGCAAATCACATAGCTAACATGCTAATATGGAACAATAGTGGCCAGGCCTGGACTGAAGCATCTGATGGGTTTGATATATATGGTGCAGTTGAACGATTCTCATGAACAAGTGCGGCGTTTTAATTTTTCAAGAGCAGGAATTATGAGCAGAGGAACATGCGGGCAATGGAAGGAATGTCGGCGAATAATCTGCACGTGCAGTAGCGCTTTGATAACTAGATATTTAACCACCTTGTATATAATTTTATTCAAATTTCAAAGATATGGTTTACCATTCTGTCCTTCCCAACAACCAGCCTTGATTCTCCCTCCTCAGTAATTGTCCTGGCCGAAGAACCCTACCTCAGCTTCTTGGTGCAAAGTTCATATGCCGAATGATAGCCTTCGAAGAATATGACAACCTGTTCATCTGGCAAGGTTGTACGCTTGCTATGTAGGAGGCGCCTGCACAGCAAAGGTACTACGAAGAGCTGAAGCGCTGCCGATTCTTGTAAAGCAGGTAGCAGGATACAAGCATGCAGACACGGGCGCTGATTCCGGATCGTTTCAGAAGATCCGTTGGCCTTGAATATTGGAAACCCAACCAAAATGGGGACTCGCTCACTCTTTGAGATATGTGCGTTGAAATCGCATGTTGTCCACTGAAGTGAGATGTACTTGGTTCCTCAAGCACCCACCCGTTAGACCAATGGCCAGTGGAACCCGAGTGTGTTGAAATTTCAAGGTTTTGATTTGGAGATTGTACGAACTGAGTAAAAGGTGCAATAGCCTATAGCAAAAGCCACTAGGACTCCTTGGGACACAGTTCGCTAAATTTGGGTATTGGCCTATACAGAATCTAATATTGGCCCTTCTGGTTCCTGACTAGGTAGTAATTCTTTGGTTGTGGGCACACCATTCGTATAGCCTATCCCGATCAAATACCTCAAAACCTGCTGCACGATTTGAGGATGGGGTCATTTTGGCCGAAAGCGTGGCCAAGGCGTGAAGCGATATAGCCTATCTTCTGCAGCAGCAATATTTGCGATAGTATAATCAGCTAATCGTCGGACCCACTTCTGGACACTCCCTACGGCGCTTCGCTTCTAGTCGGGGAAAGCAAGTGACACATGAAAGGGAGATGACACAGCCTAAATTTACGCCAAAATTACTACTTTTCAACTCCAATCCCCTCTTTCTGCACCACTTTTAGGTCTGAATTATATGATATTGGCCTCAACCAGATGGACTCTACTACTATTTACCATCAAAAAGCGATTTAGAACCATTTATTATATTTATAGTAAATAGTTTACTTACAGTAGTGGGCTTGGAGGTGGTATATAGTAGTAAGGAGGGTGTAATGGTTGAAAAGTAGCCATTTTGGTACAGAATTTGGGGTGTGTCAACTTCCTTTCATGTGTCACTTGCTTTCCCCGACTAGAAGCGAAGCGCCGTAGGGAGTGTCCAGAAGTGGGTCCGACGATTAGACCCTAGTAATACTAGTCAGCCCGGAGAATCTTACCGCTCCCGGAAATCTGAGATATCGCAGAGCTAGGTGAACTGTGCATATTGTACTGCAGACCTTTTTCTAAAACCAGTAAGTATGCTACTCCTTGCCTCGTCAAGGTTTGGCCCACAGATTTGTAAGCTGTAAGCCATGTTCTTCTCGGGTATTATATGTCTCAAACACTGCACCATGTGCATTTGTTTGTCCTGCCGCACTATTTATTGGAACTTCCATCATTCACCACGTTGTTCAAATCCTCAACCATTGGTGATTTAGGAATACGGTCACCATGGCGTCAATGCTCCTAGTCGAAACTTCGCTTCTCTTGCTTGCCCTTTATATATTCAAAAGTGTATTTTTTGATAAGAAGAAGAAGAATGCCGCGTTGCTCCCACCAGGACCAAGTGGTCTGCCGTTTGTTGGAAATATTGCAGATCTGCCGCCTGCGGGGATCCCAGAGTATCAGCATTGGCTGAAACATAAAGATTTGTACGGTCCAATAAGCTCGGTCACAGTCCTAGGTCAGACGATGATCATCATACACGACAAGGATTTGGCGCTCGAGTTGATGGAAAAGCGTTCTGCCATATACTCAAGCAGGCCAAGGATGGTATTTGCCTTCGAGATGTAGGTCATCTTTACCTTCCGACTCAAAATCGGGAACACTTCCTAACAATCCTCATTTAGGTGTGGGTGGATAAACACGATATCCAGCCAGCCAAACAACAGCAGACACAGACTATATCGCAAGTATGCTCACCAAACCATTGGCACTAAGGCAGCAGTATCACAGCTCTCTGAGATACAGGAGGCTGAAGTGGGTCGGTTTCTTCAGCGGCTGAAACAGACTCCAGATAAACTGGTTGCGCATATTAGGACGTAAGAGGGCCTTTCTGATGATAACTATGTGGATGTAAAAAGTAACCTGAAGTACAGCGAGGCTGGGGCAATTATCCTCAAGATTACTTACGACTATAATATTGAGCAACATAAAGAAGACCCACTTGTCAAGATCGCTGATACAGCTCTGGACCAGTTTTCTGCCGCAGTAGTCCCAGGGGCATGGATCGTGGACGTTCTTCCCTTCTTAAGGCATCTTCCAGAGTGGCTACCGGGCGCTGGTTTTAAGCGCACCTCTCGTTTGTGGAAGAAGACTATCACGGATGTGGCCGACATTCCGTATAACTATGTCAAGAGACAGATTTCTAATCAGTCGAACCATGATTCCTATGTATCAAGGCTGGTGGAACAAAACTCGAGTACTCTTGGACCGGAAGAAGAGCACGCGATTAAGTGGAGCGCTGCATCGTTATACACAGGCGGGGCGGACACAAGCGTCTCAACGATGGGCTCGTTTTTCCTTGCCATGAGCATTACTCCTGAAGTCCAACGCAAAGCACAGGAGGAAATCGACAGGGTCGTGGGATCATCAAGACTGCCAACGTTCAGTGATCGGGAAAATTTACCTTATGTGGACGCGATTGTTAAAGAAGCTTTACGATGGCACCCCATTGGTCCTATGGGGCTTCCTCATGTGGTAGATCAGGATGACATGTGCAATGGATACTTGATCCCCAAAGGCTCTTTGATTCTGCCTGCTATCTGGTGGTTCACGCACGATCCTAAAACCTACCATGACCCGATGGCATTCAAACCAGAACGCTATTTTGAGCCATTTTCTGAACCTTCGCCGAACGATGTTGTCTGGGGCTTTGGGAGACGAATCTGTCCAGGTCGTGTGCTGGCCGATTCAAATATCTACCTTGCTTTTGCACAAACTCTAGCGGCGTTCAAAATCCAGAAAGCTGTCGATGAGAAGGGAGCCGAGATCCAGCCAGAGATTGGCTTTACCGCAGGGATTATCAGTCATCCAATGCCATTCAAGTGCAGAATATCACCACGCAGCAATGCGCACGAGAAACTGATAGATGAAATTGAAGAAAGGTATCCTTGGACAGAAAGTGATGCACAACGTCTTTGAGAGGTCGGAGCCCTTGATGGGTTGAACTGGAGCAAAATCACTTTATTACTGGAGAAATTGTCTGCATCGTGTAGAGTACATACAGAAGTGCAACGTTTGAGAACGCGCAGTCGAGTGTGAATTACTGAATTACGGAATTACAAAATTCTCTCTTGGCTATGGAGAGAAAACGAGAACAATCAGGCTAACAAGAAACGCATTTGTGAAATAAAACAGCAATTGTCTTATAGTACCAGCCGCGCAAAGAACATATATATCAGGATTCGATGAAGCTAAGCAAGTCCTGATTTACCTTGTCTGTTTCCGTGTTGGGCAAAGCATGAGCCCCGCCTGGATACTCCTTGAAAGTAGTGTTCTTTAACAACTTAACAGCGGCATGCGCACTTGCTCCAATGGGTACGATCTGATCATCCCCCCCATGTAGAATCAATACTGGAAGATCAAGGTTCTTTAGATCTTCGGTGAAATCGGTCTCAGAGAAGGCCTTGATACAATCATAAGCACCTTTGAATCCGCACATCATTCCCTGCTCCCACCAACTTTGAATCAAGCCCTGGCTGGCTTTTGCGCCGGGGCGGTTGAATCCAAAGAACGGGCCCGTAGGCACATCCAGGAAGAATTGAGCGCGATCCTTCTCCATTGCAGCCCGAAACCCATCAAAGACCTCAATTGGAAGTCCGTCAGGGTTGCTCTCCTTTTGCACCATGACCGGTGTGACAGCACTAATAAGCACCGCCTTCGACACTCTCCCAGCACCGTAACGGGCGAGATAGCGGGCCACTTCGCCACCGCCGGTTGAATGCCCTACCATGGTTACATTCTTCAGATCCAGATGCTCGAATAGGACAGCCAAGTCATCCGCGTATGTGTCCATGTCGTTACCGTTCCAAGGTTGGCCTGAACGTCCGTGACCACGACGGTCGTGTGCGATGCAGCGGTACCCATGGTTCGCGAGGAAAAACATTTGATTCTCAAAGTTGTCGCTGTTGAGGGGCCAGCCATGTGAGAAGGTGACAACGAGGCCATTTGGGTTGCCCCAGTCTTTGTAAAATATTTCTGTGTCGTCTTTGGTCTTTATGAACGGCATGATGGATGGAAGGGAGAGGCTAAATAAGATTACGATCTAAAGGACGATTCTAATACGCTGAGAATGGCGGGACCAAGTCAACTCAGCTTTTCAGCTATTCCAATGTTAAAGATGGCAATGAATGGGAGGATGAAGGCATACTTATAGATACTCTCTGTTAAATGGGTACGGGACGGAACTTTAGTAAGCACTCCTTAGTAATCGTTCTGCATATCGTTTTGATCTTCCAGAGCCTATAGCGAGAGATTCTTTCGTTCCATTGGTCTTTGTTCGGTCAAGTTAAGAAAACTATGGTGTTCTGTGGGAATTCAATGGAAAAACCCTTGTGTTTGTGGAGTGCATGGTTTGATTAAGTTGGTGTTCACAACTTTATGCACAGCCATGTCGGCAAGCAGTTTTTGTAAGTTTCCAAGCATAACTATAATATTTACAATCTGAATCGTAATCCAGCCGCCATCAGCTATCCAAATATGGCCTACCGCTGTTATTAAACCCTTTGAATCTTCTTCGTGATGCTACGGCGTCCAGAATCCGAGTACTCTTCCCCCACCTTGGCAGATCAAAAACAGGCATTGGCTCGCGTAGTCCTGGGGTGAGGGGCATCGCGGCCCAACCTCCTCGGTATCGTTACATGTAAGCAGTTCTGTTATGCAATGCGGAGTAATATCAGCCGTATCTACATACGTCATGAGGGATGCAATAACACGGCGTCTTTTCTGTCTTCATATGGCGAAGCGTCCTCCTAGCAGTCTCCTCGGCCATCTGTTTGGTTCTTGATCAATGACGCTGCGTTGTGCTTGACAGGGTACCTCATGCGAACCATCCACACCAGCAAGGGTCCCTCAATGACGAGGTATCAGAAAGCCCCATATAGGACCAGCTAGATGTTCTCTCGTGGCCCAGCAGTCGACGACAGAAGCCTCTTAGACTCACCATGCTTAAGCACCGTGTATTTGATGGGAACGCAGCAGAGTACAGGGATGTGTTTGGCATGGGCATACCTGCCATTTAATCAAAGAAGCCCAGGTCGGTGTGGATAACAGCCCGAGAAGCATTTTCTGCAAATAAGTAGCCGAACGACGCTGTTTACACTGCTGAAGTTGCTTTCCCTCTCCCGAGCATTTATAAATCTTGCAGCCAAACCACATCCGCATCTTACGACTTGATGGCATTGTCCATATTGACGACCAAGTCTCGACCTCCGTGAAGATATCGCATTGCCAAGCCTAGAAACTGTACCCTTGGAGAGTGTGCGAAGCGGCAGTGAAAAGTTTACAGCACTTTCATACTGCTGGAAGGGGCCGGGATTTAGCAAAAATGAGGATTGTTACCTACATATGGTGCGATGACTGGATTATCTCAGTTCTTCCAAATCTTCATGTATGCCCTGTGGCAGTTTCTGGAACAAGAAGATGGCCCCAGAGCTATCTAGGCCGACGCCTTATGCATTGAACAAACAGAAATCTAGCCAGGTCTCAATGACGGGAAAACTCTACCGAAGTATGGCCTCTGTCATCGTATGACTCGGTCCTGACGCCGAAAGCGTGAGGGAGCTCTTCGCATAATTATCATCAGCATCATCATCCGCACTATCACATAGCAAACTACACAGAACGCGTCGAAACATTGGAAGAATTCGCAGTAACGATATTCACCGTGGATCAAATTTCTTACGGTATTGTATTTGATTCCAGCGTGCATGGACTTTCCAGGAGATCTGCCTTACTAAAACTGCAACTGTCCAGGCGGAGGCGGAATAGTTTAGTTGGAATAAACTAAGTAAGGGCTGTTTCCCTGAACTACGGGTTTGATGACTACAGAAATCTGAGCCGGGAAATATACTTCGTCGGGAAGACAAACACAACAACCATCAGTTGCCATTTCTGCTGAATTACATCTGGAGCAGAGAGGCCACAGATTCAAAAGATAAGGCGTCTGCCATCCTAGGGTTATACCACGGCACTGTGTTTACGGCGACTTTGAGATACGATGAGCACAACTAAAATATCTTTTACATTTGCCCATGAAAAGGCATATTTCGATATCGATATTCCTTGTTTAAAGTCTGAAGTATAGCTGGAAGGAAATATATAGAAAGAATAAGATTTACTGAAGCTAATAAGTGTGTTAGGTCTGTAATCGATCTGTCTTTCATGGTTATCCAAAGGTCTTAGTAACGCGAACGTAACTCTCTTATTGTTATCTTAATATATCTATCCTCCTCTAATTTACAAGATAATCCTTGTAATGGTATAACTAAGCTTTAGCTGTTGTATGTAGAGGGAACTTTGATGTATCAAGACTGCCCCTACGCTCAGAAGACATTCAACTTTGGCAGGGTGGACATTGGCCGTTGGCCGGTTAAGTTCAAGCTAGGGGTATATGTCCCCAATAACTCGAGGTCTATTGCAGAGTATTCGTGCATTCCATCGTCAAGCGCCAAACAGAGCCTTCGTAGTATCATAAGTGTACTTCAGCTCCAGCTGCCAATAATTTGGAGTCTCGGCCTTCGCAACTAGCCATGCCTGATCCAAGGCATTTACTACATCTTCTGGTAACGGGCCCTTTTCGCAACCCTGCAGATTTTGGTCCAATTGTTCCATGTTACTGACACCAATGACTATACCATCAGTACCATTGATAACATTGAGTGCGGAGTGGTGAACCAGCCACCGCAGCCCGA
The DNA here is from genome assembly GCA_003369665.1 of Coleophoma cylindrospora. Taxonomy (NCBI): domain Eukaryota; kingdom Fungi; phylum Ascomycota; class Leotiomycetes; order Helotiales; family Dermateaceae; genus Coleophoma; species Coleophoma cylindrospora. The sequence continues at coordinate 888,103 of PDLM01000013.1, forward strand.
TCTCAACCAGCGTCAAGCCATGTTCTTTTGCCACCGGCTCAACAATGGACAGCGCTTCAAACATACTGTCGCGGAAGTATCGTTTGCGATAACTCGCGCCTAGCAGCTGGTTGACATTCGAGAAGCGTCCTTCGCTTGGCACATCTGTAGGTTTGTACTTCCCCGTTAAAATGCCTCCCGCTAACGGATTGTAGACGACCACTTCCAAGCCATATCTCCTACAGGCTGGGATCAATTCATGCTCGAGCGACCGCGTGAGCGCGTTATACATTCCCTGGAAAATGGTGGGGCGCACCCAGTTGTTGTATTTACATGTCATCACTATCTCGGCCAACTCAAATGCCGTGTAGTTGCTAAGGCCAAGTTGCACGAATTTGCCAGCTTTGTGAAGCTTGTCCACAGCTTCGAGGGTCTCGGCGAACGGTACGGAGCGGTCTGCAGCGTGCAGATAGAAAATATCCACGCAGTCGGTGCCGAGCTCTCTCAAGGACGTCTCGAACTCGGCCGTCAAAGCCTCGGGTTTGTGTGTCCCAGCCACTTTAGGATATGATTTCGTCGCCAGCTTTAATCCTCGTTCTTTCCATTGGGCTTCTCGAGTGAACGCTTCTTGTGCGCCACCAATATAGCTCCGAGCTGTGTCGACTTCATTATACCCCGCGCTCTGAAAGCGATCGAGGAAGGTGTTGTATGTTGCTGGAATTTCCGTCAGTAAATAATATCCCAAAGCAGATTTGGGACAAGCTACCCAAGGAAGTTATTCTGGCTCCTTTGGAGGGGTCGAGGCCAAAAGTCATCAGACCTAGGATCACCCGCGGTTTGCGCGTGGAACTTGGGGCCGACATATTGGGTAGTAGCTATGGTTACAATAGAGAAGCAAATCGAAACAGTAAGTAGACGGTAGCGACCAGTATCACGCAAGCAGTTAACAGTGAGGTAGGATGGTGTACAAACAAGGAAATTAGCTAGGAATTGTTTTTTTCGCAAAGCTTCCTTCGGCTTATGCTACAGCGCGGCGAATTTCGCGATAAGAGATAAAGCTTCTCAGGTTGGCCGGCCGGTTGGATCAACGGGGAATAACCTGAACGATCAGGGACGTCGTGGTAAGTGGGAGGTTCCAATTGCAACTCCCTGACCGGACCCGGGAAGAGGCCGGTTGGCAGATGTGGGGCGGTAACTCTGACCCGCACTCCACATTGCCTTCGGCACCGCTGAGCGTTGATGGAGATGGAATCCTGGAAAGCAGCTTCTCCATTCTACAAACTAATCATAGCCACTCGTTTGGTTTGCGTTACATTTTGTCTTTGCCTATGTTCTGGTCTCAAAAATGGATGATGTCTACGAGTTTGGCAGTTAACAATGAGGAGTAGATTTGCGTTTTGTATCTACTTTTTCTGAATAGGATAAAATGGTGGTTGACACAGCAGAGAACTTAGCGGAAAGGGCCAGGATAGAGGCACCTGTAGAGTCACTGACTCAAACGATATCGGAAAATGCAGTTGAGAAGCACTCCAATCAACATCACCGTTCCGACCTCGACCTTCAAAATGTAGTTTCTGATGGAGAAAACAGCGAAAGTCCAGAGCCTACAGATCTCAAGACCGAAGAGATGCCATCCCTAGAGAGTTTGGAACTTAACGAGAAGGTTCTCGCAGAAGTTGTCACGGGAGTTCCGAATTCGCAGGACTTGGAGGCGGGAACAGAGATTGTTAGGGAGCGGACAACAAGTACCAGGAGGAGCTCTACAGACCCAAACCTGGTTGGATGGGCAGGGCCAGCAGACCCTGATAATCCAAAAAATTGGCTTCCACGAAGGAAATGGGCAGCTACTCTTGTCATGTCATCATTCACTTTTATTACGCCAGTGGCCTCCTCCATAGTCGCACCAGCCTTCAACGCCATAGGATCCGAGTTTCATGTACGCTTTTATCCTTGCACTTCTTCGTTCCTAGTCTCAATTCACTGATGCCTCAAAGATTTCCTCTCAACTCGAGCTTAGTTTGATGCTTTCCATATTCATCCTTGCATACGCCGTGGGGCCGTTGTTCTTGGGACCGCTTAGTGAAATCTACGGAAGAGTCATTGTTCTACAGTTGAGCAATCTTGTGTTTCTTGTTTTCAACTTGGGATGCGGGTTGGCCACGTCAAAGAATCAAATGCTAGCTTTCCGGTTCATGTCAGGCCTTGGAGGGTCAGCACCACTTGCCATAGGAGGAGGAGTGCTCAGTGATCTCTTTACCTCTGATGAACGTGGCAAAGCGGTCAGCATCTATAGTCTCGCTCCTTTGCTAGGCCCAGCCATAGCGCCCATTGCCGGAGGATTCATGGTTGAAAAGACCTCATGGAGATGGATTTTCCACGCAACTACCATTGCCGACGCTCTCATCCAAGTGCTCGGCGTATTTCTTCTTCAAGAGACCTATCCACCAGTTCTCCTTGACCGCAAGAAGAAATCCCTAATAAAAGAGACAGGAAACCTAGAACTGTACACCGAATTCGATCACCCCAACCGGACGATCTGGAAAACGCTTCGGATATCCCTCACTCGGCCCTTCATACTTTTGGGTACGCAAGCCATCATGCAAGTTCTGGCCATATATGTCGCATATCTATTCGGACTTATGTACCTGGTTCTCAGTACCTTCCCCAAGCTCTGGGAAACGCGATACAACGAGCCTGTTGGCATCGCTGGGCTCAACTACATCTCTCTGGGACTGGGATTCTTCCTCGGCACGCAAATCTGTGCACCACTCCAAGACCGCATCTTCCGAATTCTCAAAACCCGCAACAATGGCGTAGGCAAGCCTGAGTTCCGCGTTCCTCTCATGGTTCCAGCATCCATTATGGTCCCCATCGGGCTCTTCTGGTACGGCTGGGCTGCACAAGCGCACACCCACTGGATAGTCCCGAACATTGGCACCACCATTTCCGCAGCGGGAATCTATCTCGGCTTCCTTTGTATCCAGACCTACTTGGTGGACTCTTATCCCAGGTATGCAGCCTCTGCCATTGGCGCCGCAACCGTGCTGAGGAGTTTGGCCGGCTTCGGATTGCCGCTCTTCGCACCATATATGTATAAGGCATTGGACTATGGATGGGGAAATACGCTGCTCGGATTTGTAGCGATTGCGTTGGGTTGGCCAGCTCCGCTCTTGCTGTGGAAGTATGGCGAATCGCTGAGGAATAGAAGTTCTTTTGCTTCGGGATGAGCTGATATGCCTTTTGCAGGGTCTTAGGTCTATTTTGGATATTTGCATTTTGTGACATGGGAAATGCAAAGAGTATCTCGAATAAGATACAGAGATTATAAATATAATAGAGCGTCCGATAGTGAAGCTGTTTCTATGTGTCACTCTGCAACATCATGTATAAATACTGTGCCATGCGTTATGCGTAGGTTGATCCATATGTGTTAGGCCTTACCGTATGATCAAGCCTATTACTTGCTGTCAATCCTTAAGTATCAGCCCCTATCCCAAGAACGCCGGCACTAACACCAAACCACAACATATCTCTACAATAGTGCCTACTAAGCAAAGTTCAGTAACTAGTTCGAGTTACCCCACTTTCGTGCTTTGCCGTGGACTACTGTCTCCACAACAAGATCGGAATTTCAAGACTTTTGTGCATAGGATACGAGACTTGAAACCAGCTCGTTCATATTCATCCCGAGTATGATTTGCTCTCTATGTTTCATTTTATGTTGTTGCTTGAAGAGAAGCTGCTCCAAAATGCATCAAAGAATAGAATTACTATTTCAAAATAGAAATTTACATAATTGGACATTCTCTCGTTCCAAATCGAGGTCTCTCGCGCCTCCAAACTTTCTTTGGTCTCACTCTTTAAAGATGATTCATTGACATTGTCTAATAGTCATTAATCTAACCTCAATAGACCCAGGCACAGCCAGCTTATAAATAATATCAATAATAAATACTCAAGACTTTTATCCTAATGCGATATGATTTCGATCATCGTCCAGTCGTGCCTGCGTAGTCTTGAAAACCATCGGTAAGCCCGTCTCCTCAAAAGTCTTGCCATCCTTCACCATCGACGCGATCGCCTTTGAGGTAAGCAAAATCTCGGGCATGCCATGCCCATTGAAGCCGGCCATGATATACTGGCCGGCCTTCCCTGGAACCTCTCCAACATGGGACGCAAGATCAGTTGTATATCCTTGAACTATGAATCATCAGTACCTTCCCTTGACGATGGTTTGGGTTTCAACTCACTTCCAGACCAGACCTTGTCTGTGTAAGCACCGGTTTCCTCCCAGCCGCGGAAGTTTCGCTGCATATAGCCGTCGAAATGTTGCCTTGCGGGCTCGACGATCTTGGTGTCGTCTACGATGTTGTACCAGAGGTCCTTGCGCACAGAGACAAATGGTTTCGCACCACCCACGACAATGCTCCCATCAGCTCTGGAAACAAAGTAATCTGAGTTTCCGGGTCCGGCTCGCAGACTGTAGGAATTCGGAAGGTGGGGCGCTCGAGCGGGCCCGGGACAAACAATGCGACTACAGATTCCACGGCAAGGAATAATCTTATTGGAGTATTGCGGCAGAATGTAGGCCGTGTAAGCATTCGTTGCGAAGACTACCTTCTTCGCCCTAATCGTCCCGCGAGATGTGGTTACAACCCATGATCCGTCCGCGTCTGGCGCATCAGACACACTGGTCACCGGAGTTGTGGTTTGAAGGTTGACACCCTTTTCAACCACTCGCGAGAGCAAATGCATTACCAATTTGTATGGCCACAAGTGGGCAGCAGGGAAGGTCAGACAGCACTTGGCGCCTTTTACTCCAGAGATCTGGGAAAGTCAGACAGTACGATAACGAGAGGGTCTAAATACACACCTGTTCAGCATCTCTCGCACCAGTGTATTGAACTTGTCTAACACAGGTTGCCCCAGAAGCTTTAATCTTATTAAACGAGGCAGTTACTTGGTCTGCGTATCCCTGGTCGATGAATACATCACAAGCCCTCGTTAGTTGAAAGTCGCAATCGATATTCTCCTTTTCAACGAGGTCCTTGACCGCCAAAACATGCTGAAGTTGGAATTCAGCAATCTCGTTGGCGACCTTATTGCCGTAGATGGCGGCTTGCCGAGGAAAGGCAAAGTAGACAATCGGCTTGACATGGCCGCCTATCTGGAATCAGAATACTGCCTTCTTCTCCAGGGTTCACATACCATTGCGAGCCGTGGCCCCCGAACAGGCTTGCCGAGCCTCGACCATGACAATCGATGGCAGGGGCTTGTCGCCATAGCTCTCGACAAGGTGGTATGCCGTTGAAGCACCCGAGTACCCGGCTCCGATAATCAAAACATCACATGACTCGGGGAGCTCTGGGGTTGAGCGGTGATTGTCGAGCTCATGGAGCTCTGTTCGCCAGAAGGGCAAGGTCTGGTCTGCGGGAAAAGGGTTCGGCGGCAATGAATTGGTTCCATTTCTTAACCAGGCAGTCAGTGCAAGTCAGTCAGGTGATGACTCGCTCCCAATTGACATGAGGAGGGAGAGGGTCACTCACGGCCACAAGGGAACAGATTCGGCGGTAGAGGCTGCCATGGTAAAAAGCGTGTTTGGGTCTAACCGGAGGCAAACACGTGGAGGCAGCTAGGTGATGATCACGATAAAAGGTCTAAGGGCACTTCTCCCATGAACGATTGTAGCCTACTCCGTCTGTACTTATCACGGAGTGGAACAGGACGAGGAACAGCAACAGGCCATGCAAGGGCCCCGACATTGCATTGCATGGCATGACTTGGGATAAAGATGGGGGTTAGTGCTGGGCCAGCATGTCTCGATACCAAAGGTGGAACCGGAGCCGGACCGGAACCGGGTTGGGCAAGTAATACTGGCTGGTAGACTCACGTTGTATCCTTGAAGTCTATTCTCTGAGGATAGTTCGAGATAAAAGAATAAATTAGTCTTGGTGGGTGGTCATGGTTGTCGGAAAATACCCTCTCCACTACCCCACTGTTCCCTATCCCGGTTGCAATTCTTCGATCCGCGCACGACGATAGAGAAGCTCAAAAGTCACCAGCGGCACATGTTGTCAATTCTAGACTTGCTCAATTCACAATACAGCTTATCTCTCCAGCTTTAGATCTTCGCCCTTTGACAACACCCATCGCTTTCGTGGATTTTCTCGGCCTCGCTATTGTATCCGTATCAAGCCTCTTCACACAAATCTATCATCATGGCGCAAGTAATCGACTTCGAGCCCAAATATATCACTTTTGACTGCTATGGCACCCTCACCGACTTCAGTAATATGACGAAACTGACCCGAGAAATCTACGGCGACCGCCTCCAGGGTGCGGAGCTCGAGCGCTTTATTTCTCTCTTTTCTGGCTACCGATTCGACGAGTGCCTCGGCCCCTACCAGCCATATCGCGAGCTGCTCATCAACGCGGTCCGACGCACCTGCACCAAGACGGGAGTGAAGTTCTCAGAGGAGGAAGCTGAGAAATTCTATCTCGCCGTTCCAACCTGGGGTCCGCATCCAGATGTCGCCGAGGGCCTTCGCCGTTTAGCGACCAAGTACAAGCTCGTCATTCTATCCAACGCCTCGGATGAGCACATCATGCAGAATGTGGAGAAGCTCGGAGCCCCGTTCCATGCCGTCTTCACCGCACAGCAGACGAAGGCCTACAAGCCCATGATGCAAGGCTTTGAGTATATGTTTGAGAAGCTCGGATGCGAGCCTGAGGACTGCCTCCATGTATCGGCAAGCTTCAAGCATGACATTCTGACGGTGGAGGCGATGGGGATGAAGCACAAGGTTTTTGTCAACCGGAAGGGTACGGCTGATCCCTCCAGGCCGGACTATGATTGTTACGAGGTCAGGGATATCGGAGAGCTAGCCACGAGATTGGGGTTGTAATGGCTACATCGTCAGGGATATGGGCGATCTAGTAACAAAGTTTGGTACCCTTTGCCTACCGGCGTGAACGCCCCCGCCATAGCAGGGACTGTACGGCTAGCTAGTAGTGCTTGCCACTTTGGGTCAAGGGTGGTGATATTCTACAGTATATCTTTGTCCAATTGACCAAAGCAAGGGCGTGAAGTGCTGAGTGAGTATCGTAGTCAGTACAGCTAGTTATATGCCTTGAGAACCCCAGTTCTCTGTAGCATCAAAGGATCATAAACTTGTATAGCTCGTCCCCAAGAAACATTAACGGATCACTGCCCTTTACCTGTGTGTAACGAAGTCCTTGAATCTTTCTAATGTTATATAATTTTCTCTTCTTTCCACACTTCCTATAGACAACAATTATCACGGTTGCGTTACGCCACCTTTGATTGTGGGCAGCTCATTCCGAGGATGTTTCTTCAGAACAACAATTTACCGGAATCGAATGGTTGGATAGAGGGATCATGAAGACGAGACGAGATAAGAAGCCGCTGTTCTGCACAGACCTGCACTGGTCAACCCCCAGCCCCCGGTTCCACGACTCCACCCGCCGGATGGTTATCTCCAGGCCCACCCAGCCAAGGCGCAAAAGACTACGGCGCAGCGGTCGTAATCCTGCGCGCTATCGGGCACCCCAACTTTACCATTTCGTCAATGTCGGGAATCAGGATGAAATAGTAAGATACACTCAGAAGCATGCTGCTCTTCCCCTACGACAGGCTAGAAGCTCGATATCGCCCACGGGTAATTTAGCCTGGTGAGTGGGGCTCATGATTATTTGGAGATAAGGATGCTTCCCTTTGCTTCGTCACGACCATGCTTATAACGTCGTTGGGACGACTCATACATGAATGTCACAGTTACCCGTGGGGTGAGATTTTTTTCGTTGCATCTCTCCTCTAACATTGTCATTACCTAAGCGTGCCATCATACCCGGAGCACGATGTCTACAACCAACGATGCCATCACAACTGGACACGATCACTCACAGCAACCACTTGATGAGAAGGCCGTAGAGCTTGCCATTGATGAGAAATTGGGTGCCAAGAGCGACACGAACTTCAGCAACGAGGTTGACATATCTGCCGGTGAAATTGACGATGTCATCCATGAGTCTGGTATGATTTCGGGTTCTCAACCCAAATTTCTAGATCTAGAGAGCTGATTGTGGATCTGCAGAGTTTACGGAAGAGGAGTATAAAGCGCTCTTGAGAAAGATCGATCGCTACCTGCTTCCTCTCATGTAAGAAATACGCGTTGCAAACACATCGAAGCCTTTCTAACGACTTTCTTCCTAGGTTCTGTTGCTACGGTATTCAGCAAACCGACAAAACCTCCACTGGTACCCAGGCCGTAAGACATATTATCCTAAATGTCTTAGCGGGTTTTGTCCTAACAGAGTCTTCAGATTTTCGGTCTGCGAACAGATTTGAATCTCCATGGCCAGCAGTATAATTGGTTGACAACTATGTAAGTTCATGAACATACCAGTGTTAAATAGAAAACTAATCAATCACCCAGTTTCTACATTACCTATCTTGTAGGCGAGTTCCCGTCAAACTTCTTGTTGCAACGATGGTCGATCGGTCGTTGTTTGACCATCTATATGATGTGTTGGGGTATGTAAATGCCTCGCTACGAAATATCCTCCCTGCTAAAACATTGTCCAGCAATCTGCCTCATTTGCGTGAGTGCTGTTACCGACTGGTCTCAGCTTATGGCTATTCGTGCGCTTCAAGGCTTCTTTGAGTGCACTATCTCGCCTGGCTTCCTCCTGATCATTGGAACATGGTACCGAACAGAGGAGCAGGCACCTCGCGCTCTCTTCTGGCAAGCCGCCAATGCCTTCTTCCTGATTGTCTGTGACTTGATCATGTACGGTATTGCAGGATACGTGAAAGTCCACGGCGGTATTCAAGCCTGGCGCACGATCTCACTCTTTCTCGGAAGTCTCACTATCGTCCTTGCTATTGCTTCCATCTTTCTCCTCGGTACACCTAACGAGGTTCGATGGTTGACTAAGAGAGAGAAACGTATGGCGTACGTATACCATTTCCCAGGCCTCCAGAATTGTAACTGATTTTTGGGGATAGTCAAGCACGGATCGTGAGAAACAAGGCAGGCCGGGACACTACAGGTCTTGCATGGTCATGGCCACAAGCCGCCGAGACATTTAAGGACCCTCAGCTGTGGTTCAGTTTTGCCAACGCCTTCATCAACAATATTCCCAATGGGTATGTCATGAGTCCTTTATTTCAGTCCTTTACCTGGTTGGCATAGTTCTAAAACTCCTTTTTATAGTGGTTTGACCTCCTTCGGCTCCATTATGTATAATTCCTTCGGTTTCACCAGCATGCAAGTCCTTCTAGTTGGCCTTCCTCGATCTGGTATGTCCTACCTCCTTTTCCCTGATGCTGCTACATAAATCTAAATAGCCTTTGCTAATGAAACTTAGTGATCTCCCTCTTCCTTTTCACGTTTGTTGCCATCTATATCCGTCGAGTACAGAACAGGCGTATGTACATCATGATGTTTGGTTGCGTCACGCCATTTATCGGTTTACTCGCCATGTCATTACTGCCAGACACTCCCGAGTTGAAGTGGATTAAATGGGGGTTATATATCATGACAATGCCTTTTGTCTTCCCTATCTTCCTAGCTTGGTCTTTGCGTACGTTCTCTCTTTACAGCAAAAGAAGTTTATCATCCGCTAACACTCGTGCAGTTCCTTCTAACGTCGCTGGTCGTACCAAGAAGACTGTTGTGTCATCTATGACCTTTCTAGCGTACTGTATTGGAAATATCGCAGGCTCCTTCGTTTTCAAGACTTCGGACGCTCCTAGATACGTTTCAGGCACTATCGCCTGTTCTATCTGCTTCGCTCTTGAGTTCGGGATCATCCTCGCATGGCGATTTTGGTACATGTATGAGAACAACCGCCGCGACAAGGCCGCTGCTGCCAGTGGTCTCACCAAGGAGGAGCAGGAAGCTGAAGGTCGCTTGTTGGGAGAGCAAGACGTGACGGATATGATGAACCCTCACTTTAGGTACACCATGTAAACGCCAGCTTTCGTTGTGTTTGCGTAGTCTGTGGTTTGAATCTACAGGAATCGAACTGCGGTTGTCTTACGGCCGTCATTACAGATCTCGATCTATTCTTCTATACCTACCTTTGCAATTGCTTGTGGGAAAGATTCGGCTAGTGTCTATGGTAGCAACATAGTATAGTACGAAAAATGGATTATAATTTATATTCTAATGCTTCCCAATTTACCTAACCTTGAGTGTGCTATCCACTACTGCTGCTTGAGATAGATCAAAACTCAATAATCTTTCAACACGTGTAGGTTGGTGAGAAATGGCATCGCTAGCTCAAAGCTCAAAGCTCTTGCGCTTTCTGTAGATTTTGGTAGCATTTGATCCAAATCAATCAAATTGAAGCTATCCAATCCATGTAGAATGTGTTTCTCTGTGCAGTACCGAATCACAGGAACCCTGAGTCAAGTAAGCGCAAAAGTTAACGTCGAACCGGGAAGCGACCGGTTCGGGGATGAGCGCGGCATTCTTATCTCGTCTATAGATCTCTGTGGCATTCCCCTGACCCATGAGTGTTGGACCGGCTTGGATCCGGCTGTAAGTAACAGCTGATTTACCTATGGCAAAATGACGTTCGATACTGGACCGGAAGCGAGCTCTTTGAGTCCAAGATAGCATAGGCATCAAACCGCAATATCCAGCTTCGATTTAGTAGACCGCTTAGATCTACCTTTTTAGGATGACATTTGGTCCTAGAAATATCTAAGTTATACAAAAATATTCAACAATCTTGGATACAGCAGTATGTTTACACCTCCTATGAAGCTCGTTTGCCGTGCACTTCCTAACGAAACTGTCATGGCATATCTATGTATATTGGACAAGGAGCGGAGCAAGAAGCATGTAATTAAAGTTTCAGTACTTTGACGGAAACTATAGAATGTTTAAGAACACAGGGTATGCCTATACCGATAAAATTCTTCGAGAGCTCTTTCAGCTGCAGACGTGATACCCATGCAGCAGTTGCGTCTCGGGTTGTATATCGGCCCCTTTAAGAACTCCAAAGCCCATTCATATTATATCCGAAATATCTCCTGTATCTCATTACACATCCATAATACTGCATCCTTACTTTCAAATATTACCTCCCCAGTATTTAGAATCGCTACCGCTGCGGAGCAGTGAGATCTGCCATACCATTGATCGGATTCCGTGAATTGGACAGGCTTTTTTTGCGGGAGTCCTTAAAGCAGGATTTATGCATCATCATTGAGGCATTTGATATCCCATCCAGCCTGGCTCCAAGCTCAAATTAGGAAGAGTGACAGTGTCGGACTGATAAAGGAAGTTCCCTGGCTGACCGACATCACTTTCACCTATCGGCTGTGAATAAGCAAAGAATGGATCAAGCGCAAAGTTCGACATGTTCGTTTCTGCGGATGACCAAAGCAATTCAGTCACCTCGTCAGTGCTTGGGGTTTCTGTAGGTTGTGGATTCATCTGGATGAGACCATTTTGAGCTTGTGGGGACTGCTGTTTCCAAAGCTGCGCCCAATTCTTGTATTTCTCGTATCCTGAGGGCTGTTGATTGAGAGTGCCTGCTTCAGACATTGGCCGAGCATTCAAACGAGTGATTGCTCTTTCTAGTAGCTCAATTATTGAGAATTCAGACTTTGCTGAATCAATGCCCCTGGTCATGAGTCGCATCAAACTCATCCCATTGGTGAGTGATTTTCGCAGGCGCTTTGTATTTTCGTTCAAGCTATGAGCAAGAAATACAAGCAATGCGGTACGACATGCGCTGAACTCGATATAAGATGCTCTTGCTAAACCGCCATGGTCGTTCAGTAGCTGACAGAGATCTAGGATTTGATGTGCAGCTTGGATACAGTCGGATGCAAGTGTGGCTCGTGCTATAGATGCTCTCGACCTTGTTGATTCGGACGAACCCGAGACTCTACTGTATGTGAACAGAAAAGGACGGCCCATGAATACCTGGGTGAGCAGAAAAGCAAGATTCAAATGCACATTTGCTCGAAACATGCCTTTTTGCGGATCTAAGTCGTTACAGTAGATATCTGATGGCAGGGAAGACCACAATGATTTCAAACCCTCGCTATGCCGCACCAGTTCATCAAGGCGATCAATCTGTAGTGCTTTTGGTGAGTTTCGAAGTCGTATACTGCAATTGTTTTAGTTCCCCATTCGCTGACTAAAGCAACAAATGGAAATATTTGCTTACATAGTTGAGGCAATTGACTCTAGATGTCGATTGAGCATGATTATCGCACGAAGATTTGCGAAATTTGGTGGTTGGAAATTTGGCATGTCCGTAGGTAGCTCAGCATCTATATCAGCACTCGATATTGATAATGGTCTTCCATGGAGAATACAAATTCGTCTGGATAATGTTAGTGTGCGTACAAGAGAGACATGTAGAGTCATACTTTTCAAGGGTATAGACGGTCCACCAAAGTCGTTTTCTGACCTCCAACGCATGCTCATCTAAAGAAATCCCTGAATATCTCCGATGCATACCATTCTGAATAGCCATTTTGATTGCCATTCCAAGATATGTATAAGAAAGACCTGATGTGTCCAAGGGAAGAGTATATACACCCAGAAGTAAGAACGCTTGAACACTCTCCATAGATGCTATAGTCAATACGTCCGGGATTAGCTTGACAGCCTGCTTATATAATGTGACTCCAACGTCGTCCTCAGCCGCAGAATCATCGTGGCTAGGGGAATCAACTGATTGCTCGGAATGCTCGACGGAGTCCAGATCAACAAACTGGGTGCCAATCGCTAAAAGCATCAAAATAATACACCATACTGGAGAGTCGTCACTTGAACCACTGGATTTCTCCTTGTATATTCTTTGCAGCTGTGCCGTAGCCCATTTCTCTTCTACGTAGAAGTAATTGGTCTGGCCATACTTGAAGAAGATAGAAATGAGGAATTCGGCAACCGGCTGAGGAGGGAACCACTGCGTTACAGCGGAGAGGTTTGGGCCAGAGGACTGCAAGTGTTTCGCTCTATAGTATTCTTTCTCGTCGCTCATTTCATGTCGGTCCTGTCTGTTGTTAATATAAATATATAAATGGATCAGTAGCCTTGCCTTATCAACCCCAAGGCTATCGATTTTACGCTGAACTCGTTTTGAAAAGTTCCAATGCGAGAGCTCTCCAGAATAATCTATCATTGGTCAGCCACTTTACCAACACGCACGTTGTTAGGAACTCACGAGCAGCATTCTCAGAAATTTCATTCACAGTGAAAGACTCTTCACCTATTGCTGAATCATCCGAGTCATCTGCCCCCTCATTGCCAACTGAGTCAGGTAACCTTGAATGTTCTCCGTTCAGAGTTTCTGCCACTTTACGAAGGCTATTGATATCACTTGGAACATTGCCAATAAAGTGTCGCAGGATCTGTTCCATGATTCTCAACCTTTCATTTTCAGCTTCTCTGATCAACGACGCTCTCCTGTCATCGTTAGTCTATATGCAGCGGGGGTTTTGGGAGTTTTACCTGCTCGGGTGGTCTTCATCTAGTGAGGCAGTAGTCATCTGGAATTGGCACATGCGACGTAGACGAAGACACCGGAAACAAGGAACGCCTCCCTCGCATCTCTCTTTCTGCCTGCGACATGAATCGCACCTTTACGGCGTCAGTCGAGTTCTACATCACATCACGGGAACATACGCGCGGATGGTCCTTCTCCGGTCCCTTTCGCCGACTCTGGGACGTTTCTGCCGGCCGCTCGGCGACTGTGACCTCAAGGAATCATCTGCCATCGGGATATATTTAGTTGGTAGTCGTGCCTGATACCATCAGGGGCCTGACCCTTCGGGTGGCTGGTGTTGTTTGTTGCGTACACCAAATATAATGTGATAGTACGGGGTCACGAGAGAGATATTGTTACGTGGATACTTGCACAGAATGGTGAAAGAGGCTGGTAGCTTGAATATCATAACATGCAACAAATCATTGTTATCGTGCGAATCCCCATATGAGTCTCATGTTATCTAGAGAATGGGGGAAATAAGGCATGAATTCAGGCCGAAGCACCGTACGCGAGATGGTTCGATGTTGAAACATCACGTGCACTCAGGCTATATGCAACAGCAGGATACATTGAGAAGGTGGAGCAGCGTCCCAGGGCAATTTAACAACAGTATAACGGATACTAAATCCTAATTTTTATCTACTAAGCGACTATAATCACTCAAGACGGTGCATACATCCCATGAAACCGAAGGGCCGCAAACGGAGCATCAACCGCCTCAAGTTACAAGCATTCTGAGACCCATCTACTATCCATTTACATCTCGTACCTCAAGGCTGTCGTGAATCTGCGGTTCCAAGGCAACTGCCTACCTATATGTTATACCTCCTACCTCATTTACTAGCGACTTAAGCGAGCCGTTGCTCTGCGCCCTCTACTCACTATTTCTGACTGCTTCAAGCTAATTAACTTGCTTTCGAGATTTATTGTCTAATAATTCAACATCCCAAAGGCTACATTCGAAATTTCATCCCATAAGGCCTGGGATGCTCATACCGCTAAATATCAAATGACTATATCTAATAGTCCGAGGTAAAGGGATGAATAGAGGCGACTTCTTAACAATATCCCGGAGAAAGATGAAAAAGAACGGATAAAATCGTTGTTTGCAAATTTCCAGTCAAATGTACGCTCACTTTGCAGGCTACTAAACTGGCAAGCGCACAAACAAATGCTAAACGGCATTATACGACCAACTTGGAAGCTCAAAAGAAGCAAAAAGTGATCTAATCCAAAGGCTCTGCTGTGTGCTTTGTGCCTATGCCAGTCTAGCCCAAAGGTGGGGTTCTTCAACGGGTGATTTGTCAGGATGCGAATGACTCAACCTTCCTCTTCGGATAACCAGCCAGTTCAGTCAGCAGCAACGGGTGCAATTTGAAATCAGCCAAAGACACACAAAGAGCATAAGACAGTTCTTTTCTAGCTTTTTCTGATAAAACACGTACTTTATGACCTCTGTGGTTCACCATTTCTCCTTCAAATAAACCCATAATGTCGCTCTTAGCGGAAAAGACAGCCCTCATTGTAGTCGATGTCCAGAGTGCGTTTCTCCATCCTACCTACTGGGGGCCTTCTCGAAGCAACCCTGCTTTTGAATCAAATGCCACCTCAATCATCAAGAGTTACCGTCTCCTTATATCTGGAGATGCTTCCTCGTCGCCACACAAAATCATCCACGTAGCACATGCTTCACTTTCTACTAGCTCTCCACTACATCGCTCATCTCCCGGTTTCAAGTTCCAGAAATTCGCAGAACCGCAAGGTGACGAACTAGTCATTGAAAAGAGCGTCAACTCCGCATTCATCGGTACAAACCTCGAAGAGGTCCTCAGAGATCATTTCAAGGGAAGCAAGGGAACCATGTTTCTTCTAGGATTGACAACAGACCACTGCGTCAGTACAACAACGCGCATGGCGAGCAACTTGAAGGTCTGTGACGGTCTAGATGGAGAGAATGGAGAGGTGGTTTTTATTGAGGATGCTACTGCAGCTTGGAAGAAAAGCAATGACGGGTTTGACGCGGAGTTGGTTCACGCTGTGAACGCTGAAAGCCTGCAAGAATTCGCAAGTGTTCGAAAGACTGCCGAAGTACTGGAATCTTGGAAGGGTTTGCTAGAGTCAAAAGCTTGAGTCAATATTCGAAAAGAAAAGGCTTGTACAAACATACCAAAGCTTACTTTTGCTCTGGATATTCTCTTAAAATAATAATACTGTAGAAAAGAAAGTCCCTTCTGCCCAGTCTTTTGATTATTGAGATTTTGGCCAATGGCTAAAACGAGAATTGACATAAATGAGATGCATTGCAGGATTTTGTCTACCCCACTTCATTCAGTACCCTTTCTCTGCAAGTTAATGCACAAAAAATAAAATTCATGCAAGCAAATACTCTAATGCATGTATCGCTGCCTTTCATCCTTGTTTATCATAAGCGTTCAAAATTACGCCGCTAAGTTATTCCAGTACGTAATTAGTGCCATCCCTCTTCATCCCACGGAGTAACGTATCAGACTTCGGATTTATTTAAATTGTTATTAGTAGTATAATCACCACATGTGCATAGGGCACCAACTGAATATAGCTCGTACCAATTCCACAGGATAGCAATACGGTAATGCAATAGTTAAACATCCAAGAGCTATAGGGAAAGCTTAAAACTGTCTTCGAATATATCCATTGATCGACGAAAACAATAACTAGAAAGGAATCATCTTAAGAATATGCAACGAGTTTCAGGCTCGCAAAGTAGCCATATTTTGAGGAATATGCGGGCAACATCCACACGGTAAGAGATGCCATGTTCATCTGTTCTCACCAGCCAAGCCACAACAAGCGGGTCATTCTTCTTAGCATATGGCCCAACGACAGACCACCTCATCTGTCCAATAAGAGAGCTTGCTGCGAATCCGACAAAATCATAGGCATCCTCAAGTCCATTTTTCCCTAAATCTGCCGCCATATTGTCCATTCCTTTCACCCCCTCGATAAAACCAGCGAATTCATTTTGTTTCGTGTATAATCGAAGCATCTGACCTCTGATATCACGTTTCCGCACACGAATCTTCAACTTGATGACCTGTGAATAGAATATCAAAGTTGCAGGCTTTAGAACTTTGGAGATTCGAGGCTCTATGGCAGGTAGCTCGTCTTTCATATTTCCTGGAAGCCACTCAGGCGGTGTCTCTGTTGTCCAGGCCCGACCCGACTTGCCGATCCACCAACCTTTATCGTCAATGTGCTGAAGCCCCGAGTTCACTTTAACTGCCTTCGAATTTTTGTCGAGGAGGAAGAACTGAACGAGGCTACGTTCTATAGGAGAATAATATCGCACGGGCCCTACTTGTGAGGTCCAACTCCACGATGGTAGATCCAAACATGATCTCGGCATCGACCTTGACGTATTCCAACTTAACCCTATTTCAAAGAACTTTTCCGGTAGTTCATAGTAGAGACGGGTATTGAAAAAGGCGGTCCACATTGACGCAACACCAGCGAATGCATTTTGTATATCAGATTCTATACTCAGCTGTCGACGGGTGTATCCTTCAACAAGCGAACGATATCCTCCATCGATTAGGTCATCTTCGGAGTTATCCCGCCAATTATCCCAGGGAATATTAGCTGTCTGATCACTTACCCTATTTCTGTTGATCATATTGTTATGTGAGGCATTGGTAGGAATTTGACAGAAGTTTCCAGCTTCTTCTTCAATATACGTTGATGCACATTTCCAATATACGCGCTGACCACAGAAGACTAGGCATCTTCGAGACAATTCTCCTTCTTGAAAAGTCCAACCTCGAGAGTTCCAATAACTTCTTTCGATCATTCTATCTTCCGACGGTGTTAGTGCACCATTTGACCCTTGATCGCGGGTATCTATGCAGAACTCCCGCTGATGGGTATACACCCCCGGTAGACCAGAGTCTGCATCGTCTCCAGCGGCTGCACAAATCGTCCAAATTGCACATGAGTATACCCTGTCCATAGCAGCAATCTGAGCTTGTTTGACCTCATCCTGGTCCTGAACAATGCACAGTGAGTCAACCCAGAGGAACTCTTCCCCTAGTTCCTGGCACAATTTGATCGCGTCGACAATGGTATTCGAAATTGCACCAAATACAAGTTCACCTGGTTCGCTCAGGGCATCGACATTATCTTTCCTGAGTTTCAAACGAAGTGGGGCTTTGCCCCAAACATAGCTCAAAGCAACATATCTGATCCTCGCAGGTGCGGGAACGATACACATTCTACGTACATCGATGACTCGAAAGCCTATTGGGAGATTTTCTGCTGGCTCCGGACCACTGTCTTGGCACTTCCCATGGTGCTGGAAAAGACAAGTTTGAACAAGATCCTTCAACCTACCAATGTTAAGTTTCGCTTCAAGGATCGGGAGGGCCGAACTGCGCTCTAGAATAATCTTGACACCTTGTTGTACTTGATCGTGTTTTCGTGCATCGTAAAATGGGCTTCTCAGATACAGAAGAAATTCCATGCCTGACTTCTCCAACCGAATATCTGAGTCTGACTGTGATTCTGTATCTGACATATCAACCTCGGCTGATTCGTACCGTACCACGAAATCGTAGGTCTCCAGTGCCATCAAAGGATTTACAGCAGTCAATCTTTCAACAACAACATGTCCTACCATATGGCAGAACATACAGTCACTGTGGAGGATCTCAGCAGTAGTGCCAATAGTTGCGCCATATTCTGGAAGCGTAGAAGAATCATCCATGAACCCGTGGAAATTCTCGACCCATTTACAGTTTTGGCATAGCTGAAGCGGTTGATGCGGGACGGTCGGGATGAGCGGGACAGTAGTTTTTGTTTCCCAAAGAATAGCCCATCTGGACCTGATCTTCTGTTTGATCTTCTTTTTCCAAATGGAGAAGCGTTGGGAGCTAAGCATGGCCATAGTCCAGGAATTACCAGGCTGCTGATAATGCAGCTACTCATTCGAGGCCGGACAAAGCTTTGCGAATATAAGCTATAGGTGGGAATTTCAATTTCCTGCAGTCGCGATCAGAGCCCCGGCAACATAGTCAAGACTCGACAACAATGGGCCAGAGTATCAACACAGTATACTAAAGGAAGACAGATCTCGAGCTGCAGTGAGATTTAAGGTTCGTCAGCGACGGATAACACAAGTCAAGGATCTTAGATAAGCAGTCCTAACTAGGAAGGTACTGTACACCTGCTGTTGATCCTCCGCAATCTTACCAAAGTGTAAAAACGTAAATACTGTACTTACCATACCAATATACCACAGCTTTACCTAGACTGGGCTATAAGCTCAACCTATAATATTTATCATTCCATTCAGCCATTAACCTAACTTCACACTTTACAATCTAGCTTAAAATAACTTCAATAGAATAGACACTTTGTTAACCTGTTTAAAGTCAAATTGTTGAAACCCCTTACAAATGTCTCCACCTGTACATTAAGGCAAGCATAAAAGTATTAAGAGTTGCAATAAGCCAACATGCAAACCCAAATGCGCCTTGAAAATCATGTTTGTAGATAGTCCACATAGTAGCAAACACCCCGCTCATGAATAAACAGATAAAGTTGAACCAAAGGAAGAATCTGTAATCTGGGCCCTCGTCAATGTGTACACCCCATCCAAAAGCTGCCGAAGCAATCCCATCTTCTAGTATACGCGTACTAAGCTTCCGAGGCATTCGATGTAACCAGAAAAGATTCCGTGACCGCTGGCTGCACTGTAGATAATGAAGAAAAAGATGCTCGGCAATTGGAGGATCACCATCCAATGGACATGGGTTGTAGATCCATCGCTTTGAATCTACTTCAGATTTGGGCGGAACTGCAAGCGGTTTCTGCAAAATACCAATACGGTGGCGTTGCTCCACGGAGAACTAGTCCCATGTTAGGAGATGTTGCAGAAATAGCTCAATAAATACCTACACGAACATATGATATCCTAGCAGGCTTTAAAAACCAAAGTTTGGAGCGAAACCCCCGAATTTGGAGATAACGTTCTTGAACAGCTCCGAAAAGATCTCCATCACATGTCGCGCTTGTCAAATCAATTTCTCCTAGTTCCTTGAGATGCTCGCCAGTATTAACACAAAGCTCCAAGAATTGTGGCGTAGACATATTCGAACTTGAAAGGCTTGAGAGGTCGGTGGTCGATGATATACCATATCTGGTTGAGCTCTGAGACCCTGCTCCTGAAAATATGGATGTTGAAGAGCTAGATCTCCTCGTGTGATTTGGTGTTAAGAAGCTGTTTGCCGGAATCTGTAATTGGGATGGACTTTGTGTTGTTGGAGAAAGGGCGGGTGCATATACCGTATGTAACATCGTTTTCATCCTGCGTATAGTATCTTTATCTTTATTTCTGAAATCTGCGTAAAGTGCCTCGCCACATCCCTGAGATTTTAATGAGTTAATATGCTAACGTACTGTATTCACTGCATCTTAGTTTATACTTACACATATCCACTCGATTCTCTGGCTTCCCACTGGCAATTTAGGGCGGAGAAATCTTCTCACTCTAGTTCCCAAGCCAAATATCCATGTATTCAATCTATGATGAAGAGGCAGAATTGAGCTTTGTTCCCATGCAAGATATGGGGTTTCTCCAGGGATATTTTGTTGATCTGAGTGGATAAGGCCGCCTTCGCTCAGAGTACCTAAATCCTTTTCTGTATGATGATAACCATACTCCATATCGTACCCATCACTATCAGGAAGGCTATGCATGACTTCCAGATCAGATTGGATACTCATTGGCGTTGATGCATCTTCTCTTATCGTAGGGGATTGAATATCGCTCATGGCCCCAAGTAAAGCATTTTCATTCGTGGCAGTATCTCTTGTTTCAGAAGAAAGCTTAACTCGTGCGTTTGACTCGGTAAATTTTAAGTTCGGTGAGTTTAAAATATTTTCATCTCCAAAACTTAAAGATGGCAAATTTGATGGCGTACCACTAGATAATGTCAGTAGATACGATGTTAGCTTAGGTTTGCTTTAGGCTTACTGTTCATGTGTATTTTGGACAAGAAGCTCAACGCCGTTGAATGTCTTGGGACAGTCGTAGAGATTATATTCATGGACTTGTTCCTGGTCACTAAGAAGATCGGGCCTAGGAGCGTATCAGTGTGACTCTACATTATCTCTTGGACTGGGATCCAAATATTAGAGCATACCTCGAGGTAAATGAATATTCAGATGACTAGATAACCATCAGTGTTTTTCAATGATACTTGACCATATTGAGGAATACCTCTGAGTTCAAAAAGCTATCGAAAATGCAGGGAATGGTTTCAGTCTGCTGTGTACTCCATTCTCCGGCTGTATTTGGAGGGGTATCGTCAATCTGTTTCGGATTGATGACTTTGGATATTATCTCAACACTTTTCATAAAATTACCGTTCCCTTCTCCAATGCAATCGTCGAAAATGTCCAGATCTTCAGAGCTATAAGGGTCGAAGGTGACCCGTTTCCCTGGGAGACGACACTGACCTAGCTTGGTAGTTTCCATCTCCTCGATTTCCGGAAGCAGTTTTGTTATTTCCGGGTGTTTACCACTTACAGCATATACGTTTCGCAACAAACCTTGCTTAGAGATACTTAATGGTGTCCCAGAACTTTCAGAGGATGGCCCTTGACTATCGTCCAAATTACTGGCATTTTCAGGGATGGAACTTTGAATCCGCTTCCCTTTTCGAATGATTTCCCGTAGCTCTTTCTCATTTATCTCGTTGTTATCCAAAAAAGCATACGAATCGGATCCCTTCGGGTCTCCTCCACTATCAAAGGGCATTGAAAGACTTGATTCAGCGCCTGTGTCATTTTCTGCCGAGGAATCCAGAGATATCAATGGCTCTTCTGATATGTTTTTTGGAGCATCTTTTTGATGGTTTTTAGACCTTTTAACCAAGGTACATTCGGTACCGGCAGCAAGATGAGTTTCAGACCCTCCAAATCTCACGATGGCCGCTCCTGTGACGATCATCATACTGACAGTAGTATTGGTCTCGTTATCGTTTGTCGTTATTGGGACACTATCAATAGAGATGTTATCCTCTTTGGTAGACACGAGTGTTATATGCTTTGGGCTCTCTCCTTCGTCCACGCTATCCACACTTGTGTTTTGAGAGCTATATGAAGATCTTCTGATGCCAGTACTTCTACTACTTCGAGTAGGATTGCTGCTTCCGGTCGCCGTACTACTAGATGGCGCAATCCGGCGTGAAGCACGTAACCTTTGAGGCTGCAGAAGCTTTTTCTCCTCTATAAATCCATTAGAAGCTGTTGCATTGGCTTGACCTACTATGTCGCTACATAGATGAGGAGACGTACTGTCTATATTGTCTTTTCGCAGTTCTACTGTCTTTTTGTCTTCGTTCTCAGATGAGACTGTTGAGTCGTCGCTACTTTCCTGGTGGATTACTTCTTTGCTATTACTACTTTCTGACCCTGAGTGATATCTAGCGTGATATCTTGCGTGGGTATCTTTGACACCCTCTTGACCAAGATGGGTTGATTGAAGTACCCGTTCTTTAGGAGATGCCTCAGGAGTACCATCTGGCGGTAGCCGTGGTTCCTGATAGAATGATGGTGAAATGTTATCACCATATGGTTTTGATAAGGAGGGCGCAACTTTCTTATCATGCACATTATGCTGATGGGCGACATCATGACGCGCCCGCAAACCTGCAAAATCAACATATTGATTAAACATTGATGGGTTCGCAATAGTTGGGAGTCTCTGTATGTGATCGGCATCAACTCTGTAGCTGCTAAGCATAGGATTTGGCGAAGGTCGAGGGCGTTGGTAGGAATGAGAGTTACGAGCTGTTGACTCGAGCTGAGGATCGGGTCTAGGAGATCCGGAAGGCAGTGTCGAGAAGCGCACCTGCTGCGATCCAACTGAAGCCACAGAGACTGGAGGTCTCTGTGCCTCAAGAGAGCTACAGGAGGGCAATGTCGAGGGACGGGGAACGGCTGGTTGTATTTGTTCCGCTGAATTGCTTGCTTTGCTTGAGCTGATGTCCTTGAGTTGAGCATCATCGGGTTGAAATTGGTGACGTGTGCTCGAGCTTGTAGATTTTGAATGCTGTGTAGACCAAGACGGTTCGCAAAACCCACTATCAGCATTACTGCTGATTGTTGTGGCCATAACCTGTGAAAATTATATGGAACATGCGCTGCGGAGTGCTTTTTCAACAAGCGCCCAAGGTTTTCTGGAAATTCAGAGTGTTTATGAGACGTCCTATAATAGCTACAGGCAGCTTCTACTGGTCATAATTCGAGAAACAGGTCTGCAAACCCACAAGCGCTGTTGAGACATAGGAGGAAAGGATACGTACAGCAATCTCGATAGAGGTTTTGAACAAGGCTCCATAGATACCCCGCACTTGCAGTTTTTCTACCTTGATAAAAAGTGAGGCTGTAGTACGTAGTGATTGGTAGCATGATATGCACAAAGTAGAAAAGGCGATCATGCTTATTTGCGTGCGATATGAGCGAATGGGCTTTCTACTACTAGATACCGGCCCCGATAATCTAAAGAATATACTACTTGCATATGACTAACTAAGAAAAGTTTCCATTAGGACCATTTATTAACGTTTTATATAACTTAGTTCTATATAATATCTTAAAGCAGTAAATAGGTGGAGGGTCGGGACACTTGCTTATGAATTTGTTTGGTAGATAAGTATCCCAATTAGGAAGATAAGCCTAGCTATCCAATATATTTACGGTAATTTCTATATAAATATTGCTTCGCGCTTAGCGAAACCAGCCGTCCACTTATAGTCAACCACGCCCTTTGCATACACTAACTTAGTCGATGCTTGGCAGTGTGCTAGACTTTGTCTAATATGTGACACTTTTACTATATGTAGAGACATAATCTCCCTTACCCTACAGCTTGCACGATTTGCTTTGAGGATATTCACGACTAAGCTCAATCAACATGGCGCAATCCATAGAAGCCACTCAGCATGGCCTCTTACCGGCTAACGGCGCAGTGGCACTGGTAACTTTACCTAAAACCCCACGCAAAGGCGAGCCAGAATCCTCCGAGGTCCACAACCTTCCACCAAATCCCCCGCTTATAGAGGAATCAGAAAGCGGTCGTCTACCGAAAGGACGAGTTATCATTACAGTAGCGACATTAACCGGGGTGAACTTCTTAAGCAGCCTAAGCACTGGGCTATTGACTGTTGGTCTTCCACGCATGGCTGCAGATGTGGAATTGGCAGAGCATCTACTTTTATGGTAATATATTCACTTTAATAACTCTTTACCGTCCATATTTGTAGGAACTACTGTACCCAAGACAATCAGTGATGGTGCAGAGAAGAAAATGTTGATCAGAAGCTGACATTCTCATAATAGGCCCTCATCTGTATATGCGTGAGTCCTCTACTTACACACGCCTTTATAATTAAATACCAGAATTTCTAACAATGCCACCCAAAGATTAACCAGTGGTTCATGTCTACTTCTGGCTGGCTCAATTGCGGATGTTGTGGGAAATCGCATTGTCAATTTAGTGGGATGCCTCACCGTAGGCTGCTTCATCCTCGCTTGCGGGCTTGCAAGAAGTGGAATTGAGTTGATAATGTTCCGAGCGCTACAGGGCATTGCCGTATCTCTTTGCCTCCCTACTTCTGTCGCTATTGTTGCAAATGCATTACCGAGTGGGCGAGCACGCAATGTTGGTTTCTCCTGCTTGGGCCTGGTCCAACCTATCGGCTTTTCTATGGGTCTGATTCTGGCCGGAGTTTTCCTAGATACCGTGGGCTGGAGATTTGGCTACTTCCTATGTGGTGGTTTGACCTTAGTGCTCTTTTTCATGAGCATATGGGCTCTACCGCCAGATAAAGTCATGGAGGCTTCAATCCTGTCTAGACTCAAGACTGAAATCGATTGGATTGGGGCAATAATAGCCTGCGCTAGTCTGTCTCTATTGTCGTATGTACTTGCGTAAGTTATTACCCGTATTTTCCGTGTTCATTTGTGTTTATGAAATCCCATAGAAACTTGACGAATGATGTTTCTAACATCCGGCGGCCGTCCAATATCGTGGTGCTCATCATCAGTATAGCTCTCATGCCGATTTTCATCTACTGGGAAAGTCGACAAGAGCGACGAGGGAGACCAATGCTAATCCCCAATTTCCTGTGGAAAAACAAAGTTTTCACGAGCATTTGCTTGATGGTACTGTCTTCCTACGCGGTATTAAATTCCATGGAAATGTTCTGTAGTCTCTTGTGGGTTTGCAATTTTCCCCAGTGAATTTAAAATCTTCTGCGTTATAGCAGCATTTAAAGGTGATCTGTGGTTTGAATACTGCTGACAGTCACAAGCTTCCAAGGAGTACAGAACCTCTCGGCTCTTCAGGCTTCAATTCGAATACTACCAAGCTTGGTAGTTGGAGCAATCCTTCAAATGGCCACAGGTCTGTTGATCGATCGAATCTCAGCATTCTACCTCGTCGTTGGGTCGCTGGTTTTGAGTGCCGGATCACCACTTTTGATGGCCGTGATCCACGTGCAATGGCCATATTGGTACGATGCATTTTTCGCGCAGCTCTTAACGCCCATCAGTGCCGATATCCTATTTACTGTGGGCCTACTTGTGGTTTCCGAGGTCTTTCCCGCGCACACACAAGCCCTCGCCGGCGCAGTTTTCAACACGGTCGCTCAATTCGGAAATTCGATCGGGCTAACAGTCATGGCAATCATTTCATCTTCTGCTACAAGGCGTTCCAGCATAACAGATAAATCGTCGCCCAGTGCGCTCATGGTGGGCTACCGAGCAAGCTTTTGGACAGCATTTGCATGGATGATCGTGGCTTGTGCTGTAGGGAGTTTTGGTCTACGGAGAATGGGAAAGGTTGGTATAAAGCGGGACTAGGTTGTTTCCTTATACGAGATCCATGTCTGCAGTGATACTTCATAAGCTGTCACCACCTTTGGAGAAAATATATACACTCCCACAAGCGGTATTGCAGGACACACTATGCGATAACCTTGTAATTAAGTTAGATTTGAAGATCAATTGATTCTCAATGACGGTGGGCGGAATGCAGAGTGTGTCATGGCTCGATGGGTATTGGCGCCATTGTTTCAAGATCGCAATTGTACGAACGCCTCCAATGATTATACTTGGAATTGTTGAATGAGTTTCAATCATGCCCGGATCTTAAATGCCTAGTATGTATAGGATGCTGTATTTATCTTTATGACTATTGATAAGACCAATTAAATGTTTATTGCCGTTGAGGAAAGGGGTAGCCGAAGCTGCTTTTGGAGGTCGAAAGACGTTTGGCCAATATACTACACTATGATTTCTCACAGAGATATCCATTGAACTAGATATGACGAAGACAGTCCATACCAAATATCTTTAAAAACATCTAAGTATGATTAATCCATCTAGGAATGGATATCATAGCAAACATGAAACCAATTCTCGCCACAACGCTCATTAAACACCTTCGCTGCAAAACATTCAACTGCCAACTTCTATATCTGCGAACGACTTTCCCAATATGCTGCACTTGCGCGCTGGTCTTTACTGTCCAACACTTGTGACTCCACCGTCACTTCTTGCCGCTTGTATATGCCATTAGGATCCCCTTTCGTAGGATTGAGCTCGACGTCACTACCATTCTCATCTGCAAGGTGCCCCATGGAACGACTTGCACTGTAGTTTCCCGACGTAATTGATCCCAGCTTTCGATGCGTCCCTCTACTTCCTAATCCACTCGCACTCGCATAATGGGAATTGGGTGGGTACGATTGATTCGTAGAAGCTTGGCCGCGTCGAGTAAGGAGAGAACTCAGGGCTGGAAGCGAGACGACAATAATGGCTACGGCCATTTCAGCCATGGACCATACATCTGGAAGGATGTATCAGTAAGAAACACTTCTCGCAAAGTCACAGAGAAATGTTGGAGGGGCAATAATATTTTAGAAGCTGGGTAGAGAAAGATGAGTTGCAATTTACATAGAGTGTTGTACAAGCTCGTAGCTTGTACTGAGATGAAGCGCGCAATGCTGATAGCCATGGTTATTGCACCCAGGGCAAATGTGATTGCGAGACCGATGATCTGACGAGGCTTCAATCTGAGTTCTCGCAGAAGTGGGAATGGAAGCAAGAAAACTAGGAAGATTCAAGTCAGCAACTACACGTCCCAGGTATGCCTACACTAGAAACAGGAGTATGGTTACTCACTCATGACATCTGATGTTATATTTGTTGACCAATCAATCTGGAAGACCGCGAGGGAGTTGAAAGTAGAGCAAGCATCTGCCTCTGTTGACCAGTTGCTAGCCACGTCGGAACCACACCAGAAGGTATCGAGAAATGCCGTACAGACAAAGGCGCTGGCAGTAAACGTGAAAACCGCATACAAGGCCTTGCGTAGTCTAGGTTTTGTGACGGGAAATAGCTTTAGATAGAACGTTAAGATCGTGAACTTTGGAAAGTATATCCCGCTGTCATAAAAGTAATTCGAGGCGAAGGAGTACTAGCGTTCATCATGTTAGCCTTATGACCATTTTCGATGATTTGTTTCTCCTATATTGAATCTATAGTGGTAAATAAAAAGGTGCTTCTTTAATATTTGTGAACGAACCTTGGACAAAGTAACTTCTTGTTGAAGCTCGGCAGCACCCGAGTCTGCACTGGTAAAGGCACTGCCACCCATGGCACCGAGTCTATATGACTGCGTGTCGCATATTATGAGCCCCATAGCATCTATCACCGAAACAACAAGAAAGATATCAGAAAGGAGAAGCTTCCTTCGCTGTATTCTGACCCGAACAATTAATCGTATCGTAACCATAATAACCGCAAGAGTGAACAAAGCCCACTCAAAGCCCTACAGTGCCAGGTTAGCGACCGAGGTCGGCATCCGCGTGAATAATACATGTACACAGATCCTCTTACCATCACGGCTGGCCCTGATAAATCGGCTACCATAGTTGAGGTTGTTGATCAGTGCGTGATTGAATCTGTTGATCACTGACTGCCCAAAGCACAAAACTCCACGAAAGATTCTAGCCAAGGAAGACAAAGACAAGCACAGATACCTCGAGTGATCGTGGAGTGCCGCACCCACCGGAGGCAGGCCATATACAAAAGATCCACAAGGCATCTTTTGTAAGCCTGTGATCTCACCACACTGGCATTCATATGTAGTCATGAAACTCTTTCCACGCACGCAGCACGGCAAATGAAGTATAATATAACAACCCCTCCCCAGTGTGTAACATTATTCGTCCCCGAAAACGATTGCGACTCCAACAGATGTGTACTCGCCACCAATCGCAACAACGTGCAGCGACATACTAGCCAGCGATTCAGCGGTTTTCTCGTCAGCTTGGCATAATTGCTTATGAGAAGTTCGCAAGATCCCTGAAGATTGCGCCGCCCGATTGTCCGCGTTAGCGACAGTACGAGCTGCGCGTAGAGTAGCTACCCATCGAGCGGTTTTCTCGACCTGCCGTCCTCGGTTTCCCTCGCCTGACTTTCATTAACGGCCCCCCGGGCCTCGGAATGCGTGCCGGCATCCAAAACCCACCGCGGCCCACAAAACAAACACTCTACTGCCGAGTATAGTACTGTGCAGGCTGCACCCGTCCTGATATGTACACTGTGCAGTCTTTGGTAAATTGGTTCGATACTAAACCAACGTCCTGTTCGGCGTCCGGAGTTATCCTCACACCTGTTCTCGCTGACCAACCCGTTATTGCTCCGTTTTTCATTCGTTTGCACACTGCGGAGCGATGAGGCGGAAGCTGACCAGGGCGCTCACACCACGTCCAACGTGCAGACCGGGTGGGGTAATTGCGCCCAATGGGATTTCGAACGGTTTGAAACCCCATTTGCAGTAGGTGGCAGTTGTTGTCCTTATCATTGCCACGATTAATCTGCTCCTGATATCACGACCGGTCCAGCTTCAACTTCCATACGGCAGTGTGTTGTGTACGTGTGGTTGATGGCATGTTCGGCTCGGTAAATGCTTTGCCGCAGGCCGTAGATTTGCTCTGCAGCAAGTGCAACGTCGGAGGCCAGGGTGGGCCAGGGGACACCCCAGAAATCAGAAGCATCAGTGGAGCACGCACCACAGGTAGGCATTAGATGCTTGCAAACACCCGGCTTTAGCTTGGAGCAGTGTGCCTTGCCGTGCTTGCCTTACTGGTTGAGTGGAGACATGTCGTTCGATTCCCACAGACGTACATGAAGTATCTACCTTACTATATATCCCTCTTGCATCCGACCAGTAAGTCGCACGGCATGTTTGCGATTGTCGGAAGCTGCCTTCCATCGTGCTCCGGCCTTCACTACAACGGTTTTTTGATTGGCCTTCTGTAAAGGAATTGCAGTCTTAGGTTCTTGGTCAAGATGAGTTTCCTTACTGGCCGCGATGATATGGTGAGTCGTAGCACGGCTCTATTTCCATCATATTTTAGGAGTTATGTATTAACTTGAAGCAGATCGCAGAATGGATTCTCCTCACGGTTGCTCTGGCCTTGATTGTCCTCCGAATATATGTTAGATTGTTCCGAGAGCGCACGAAACTCTTTCTATCAGATATCATTCTGATCATTGCCGGGCTCGATGGCATCGCTTTAATCATAACTGATACCCTGACTTTCCACGTCGGTGCGATGGATAATGATGTCTACTCCGTTGAGTTGTCCAAGGTGGGTGGAACCTTGATTACTATATGCTATTTACTCGGCAACGCCAATAGAAATGACTAATCCTCGATTTCTAGATATCTTTTGCCTCGAACTACTTCTATGATGTCGGTATGGGCTTTCCAAAAATGAGCATGTTGGCCTTCTACTGGGGAATCTTTCCTGCCAGTCGACCAAAGCTCCGATGGGCCCTATACACTGTGACAGCCTACGTCTACGCATGTTATCTCACCATCCTTTTCGACGATACATTCTATTGTGGTGGAAATGTTTCTGTTCAGTGGTCCCAAGCCGATGGCGCATGCAATGTTTTCTATGCTCCCGATCCATTCTACATCAACTTTGCGTTGAACCTCTCCTGTTATATCTTTGGTAGGCATCTTTCCACTCATCAGTTTTGAGTTCATGTGTGGTCATGAATACTAATGATTTATGTCATGCATAGTCTACGCTCTACCTCTGTTCCTCCTCAAGGACGTCGCAAAAGATTTGAAGATTGGAATCCTAGCCACTTTCTTCATGGGATTCGCTACTCTGGTGATTTGTGCGGTTCGCTTTGCGACTCTCGAAACAGTTTACTCGCAGCCCAACTTTGTTTGTGAGTATAACACAACTCTGTTGAATACTTTTCGCATCTTTTCCATAGACTGACATCCTGAAGATCTATTTAGCATGCTAGAGATGGCATTGGCTTTGATAACAACAACACTTCCGGGTCTCAAATCGCTTCTTAAAAGAGGAACTTCGATTGAGGATCCTGAATCTTCTGGTGGAGATAGCCACGACGATAAGATTACAGAGAACTAGTTTCATCATACTTATTAAATTATCCCTCAGTATATAAAATACCTGCCTTACATACCAATAACACTACGCTTACAGTTGCTGATTTGGTTGCACACAGTTGCCTTAATCTTCTAGTGGAGATATCCACGTTGAAAGGTTAGAGAGAATTAGATTCATCATACTTGTTGGATTCTCCTTTAGTATATAGGACTTCAGTATATAGGATACCTGCCTAACACAACAACAATACTACGCTTGCTGTTGTTGATTTGTGCACACAGCTGCCTTCAATCTACTCAATAGCGCTCGTCAGTAGATGCATTGTTATGGTATTTTGATATTGCCCTCACGTGAAAATTCACGTTAGATTTCACTAAGGATGAAATAATGTTCACGTGAAGTTCTTTATCTTATTTTTTTTGTTTATGTACTATATTTAAATATGGCCCGTGTGTCAACCTCTGTCATTGATCGACAACATCGACACTAGTGTCCGTACTGTTCTCGCGATGTTTTTCCGTCGGTGCTAACGACTTCTGCGAGCAATCCTCAACATCTACGTCTACAGTTCTGGACTCACTGGTCCTGTTCTCGGTGTGTTTAGTTTCACCCTGTGAACGTGACGTTGCTAGGTTAGACAATGACTTAAATAATGGACGTAACGTCACGACATTTCCTGCTATCAGCCCAACACCGCCTTCGACAGAGGAGAAGACGACGAGGTTAACACATGTGTCTATTTTCAGTTAGAATGAAGTTAACGAGTTGCAGCCGAAGATTGAACCTACAGAGAAAATCGGCTTTTGAGGAATCCAAGATCTTTATCACGGGTATTCTAACGATCGTTGCAGTGCTTCCGCTGTTTCCCAATATATTAGTTCTGGACACAGCAGTATATTTAACGACTGGAGATGGGAGGAGAGGACTTACATAGCACCAAAGGCAACGGTGCAGACAGCAAGTATTTTCGAGCGCCGGTCCAAATAGCTTGCCATGATGATCTGGATTGGCAAGGCGACCAGAATCCAGTCCGAGATAACACTTATAGCCGAGTGGGTGTATGTGAGGTCGGATATGATGCGGCCAGCGATGCAGGTATTTCCAGTGTCTAATTTGTTCCAGAAATCTGAGATAGGGTGACACTGGAACATTGCCACGAAGAAGAATGCCACACCATAAACTGTTGACACGACCATGACGATTCGGATGATCAGGATGTGAGTTCGATCCATCGCAACTCGTAGGATCAATGTCCCCAGTGCCAGTTTCAGAAGGGTGGTGGTGGCAATGTATCCGAGTTCAGACCCCCAGAACATCTGGATAGAAGAGTGCGGTCAGCCTCAATCCTTAGCTATGAAGCAGCTCACTTACAGCTAGGGCGGTGTGAATCTGAGGCAATGTGAGGTCTTTCATGTGTCGTCCAACCCCATAGTGTATGCCGATCAACTGGTCGATGTGCCAGAATGTGTTGGAAGCCTTATAACCCATGAGCGAGTGAGGTGGACACGAGGGTTGTATGCTTACCAGGGTGATGGCCATGAGCCAGTCATCAATCCAAAATGCCTTCAGTATGAAGTACCGGACGTAGAATCTCAAAATACTCGTTATCCATGTCAAAGCAATGAGAACTGACAGTAAAACTGCGAGTCCTGGCCCCTTGTTTTCCATCACCAAGCACTGCTCCGTATGCGAAGCCCTGATCTTGATGCTGCAACGCAGTGGGAAGAGTATGTCTTCAGGTATCCGACGTATTGGAGACCAGACTCACAGATTTGTGAATGAAACGGGGTATCACCTGAGAAGGAAGGAGGGAGGATGGATGGAAGGGCGATCCGGTCATATATCTCGTTTCCATTATTGATGAACCTTATTTTGATGCGGAAGAGGTTAAGAAGCCATAACGCCATGCTTACCTCTGCTTTCAGATTATCTGGGTCAAACGGTAGTCTGGAATTTCGCCTTGTAGCTGGGGAAATCTGCTCGATGAGCCAATCCTGGCGACAGATCCGCAATGTGGGCGAGACTGCTACGAATGCACTTGGCCACGAGTTGCCACAAGGCTTGCAATCGCATAGCAACCAGTGAAAGTGCTGCAACGAAGCTTCTAACTTTCCAACCACGTCTCGATGCATGCAATCTATGATTTCTGGAAGCGATCTTTCCAAACCGTCCACGACATCGCCGGATTTGGCTAACCCGGGAAGACTAGAGACACCCCTCAATGATGAAAATAGCAAGCTTTGGATAAATCGAGACCTCGAGAAACGTGGGGCTGAGCTTACTTTTCCTTGGATTACTTTCGTGGCGTGTTTGGAATTGATAGACCAACGCCGAAGGGTGGTATCAACACTGCCATCACGTGGATCTCCAAAGTTTATCTGGGCGATTGCCATTCCCATCTGGAGCTGATCGGCACGGCTCTCGGTCATATTCGATCCAAGTACTACAGCCTGTCATCGATAACGTGAAAGTACAGACCTTTCAGGGTCTTCGGATCAGGGTGCTATACCTCTCATCGGGCGGGATCCGAAGTGGGGACTCCGGGAGATGATTGGAAGTGAGCTGTTCAATGTCACGCGATTATCCGGGCTGGAGGAACCATTGTCGGTTGCGAGTTTTATCCCTAGTAGGGGAGTCGTCGTGTACAGTTTCCTGTGAGTAATAGTGTATACAATAACCAAGCCGTCCATGTCCTCCCGACATGTTTAGCTCTTACTTGTATAGTGCTTGGCCTGGGATTTGTATCCTGGCCTCTGTTTAATCTTATCTCGTATCACCACACCAAAAAAGGGAGCTAGCTAGTTCCGGAATGCATGCTTCAGAACATATGCTTTTCCATTCTCCAGAATGCTAGGATGTACACCAAAAAATGTGCAAAGATTCCTTGTAGCCTTTTATCTCCAAGACATCTTTGCTAACTATTTCCTTTCACCGACTCCTTGTCAAGGCCCATCCAACTTTGAAACTTGTAGGAAATAGACATAGTGTCAAATTAATGTTTTTGGCGCTGTGAGACAGTTCCTTGTATGATATGCCATACTGCCAGAGCATGGTATAACAGTAGTCTTTATAGAAATCAAAGTCGGCCTCTGTCCGAGGCACGCTTTTCCGCCACCACGTGGGTGGGAAACATAGTCCAGCATCTATCTTAGCGTATAACGTATCTACATGAAGCTAGCAAATCTCAGGGCTGTAACATGATTCCAGCTCTGTCCTGCAACCTTTTCCCCTGCTTCTCGAATTGAGTCTCCATATATAGACCGATTATCGAATGTCGGGGACGGCCCCACCACAATAATCTAGTTACAAGCCAGAGTATTTTGGAAGTTCCCCAGATAATATACAGCTGTGACATTAAATATGTCCAAGTGGTTCTCACTTTGCATGGAGAATACCCACCGGGAAGGCCGGACTTTTCCCTCGTGGATAATTGAACTGGGGTGACGAATCCGATTGAGCGAAGAAACCGGTGGAATCGTCTGCGTCAGAGGGTCTGGAGTAGGCGTATACATTGATAGAACCCTTCTGCCAAGATGATCGGTGATATGATTGCAAAAGGAGCATTTCAACCAAATCCTGCCGATCCTATCCCGTAGGAATTTCGACAACTTGCCATTCAGGCATAACGCAAAGGGGAGGCTGCAGTTGGTGCCACTTTATCTGATTAGCACCCCCCCCCCAGCCGGTGTTATCCATAGCCACGCCATATTAGCGCAAACAGCAACCATAAGTTACACTTTGGCAGTTATGATTAGAGACCGCAAAAGCTTATACAAGTTACTACAACAACCACCAAACAAAAAGAAAATTAAACGTAACGGTTACAGCTGATACCAGTAAGGCAGGGTCCGATCATAACGTTCTGGATTTTGATGGCTCCTTACAACCGAAACTTGATCTTCTTGTTAGAATTAAGATGAGTGCGCTTATTACTTAATAAGAATTATGTTCTATCAAATATAAAAGTTGATCTTCTCTTTATAATGGTCACTCTCGAGATACAAGGAAATTCAAGGCATGACTAAGTTTTATTCTGTATTAAAACTTATAATTTGGCCTTGAAGACTGGTTCCTCGCTCCAAATCTGCCTTATAATCTCCCAGTATCGTTTACTGTCCCTTGACATGTGGCTAACATGGGGTGATTCCTCCCAAAGCTCCAATCTTACCTTCCCAGAAGTCACATCCCGAGCATTCTCTGCATGCCGCTCCACGTACTCCCACTGGGTAATAGCATCCGCCTTACTATAAATATACACCCTACCTCGCGCAGACTGAAAACATTGCTCATCATTCAAATCCTTCCTGAGCCGCTGGATAAAGTGCTCGTCGCGTGTAATCACCTCCTTTGCCGTAATGACTCCCACCAGTCCGTAGATGATCAAAGAGAGTATCTCCTTCACAACAGGCGTGGACGGCATCCCGGCAATGAACCCATCGGTAATGCCCCGGTATGTATTCGTCCCGGGAGTGCTGTCCAAAACCATTGCACCCACTTTCAGACCCGTACCGGTCTTGGAGCGATGCGCGTGCGCGAGCTGGCATGCTGTGTGTGCACCGGAGTTGCTAAATATGTGGAGCAGGATTGCGTGATCCGGGTGTTGGGAGTGTTTTGCAACAATTGGGAGTGCGGGGTAGAGGTTCGTTTGCTGGACCGAGTATGGCCGATATACCATATCGGGGACGGAGGTTTGTAGGATTAGAATATCGGTGCCTGGGAACATGTTCTGGTACGTCGTGACGTATCTTGAGATATGCCGAGGTTGAGCGGCGAACCAGGTTGCTAGGATCACGAGTGTTGGAGACTTGTCGGTGGTGGGGACGGGCGTGGTAGACTCGTAGAAGGAAATACCATCTCCAAGAGATTGGAACCCTTCAAGGGATTTATCTAGTGCTTGCCCAGAAGGCATGACGTGCCTCTGTATCATTGAAAGGATGATGAGGGGGAACAACCAGTTCAGCGATGCGATCTGAGGTTAAACCGAGGATACTGTAAATGTACCAAATCACGAGGTGAGCCAAGCTAACCGCATTAGTAGCAGCAGTCTTTCGTATCAAATCATTTAGTACTACAATGCTCATTTATGTATGAGTATGACAACCAAGCTCAGCTGGTTTTACAGTGTCTCCCCCTCGATAGTTGACAAAAAGAAACTCAGACATTGGCCCAGCTCTCTTGGTAACGCCTATCATCCGACTCCACAACATGTGGCTGGTCGAATCGCACGACCGTTTCTGTTACCTTGCGGATCTTTCCCAGCTCAATCGCGTGGTCTGCGCTAGTGGTCGAGACAATCCCTTTCTGGCTATCGCTATCGGTGTCCGTGGCATCCACGCCGTTACTGCTGCGCAGGTATCCATGCTTCGACCGTGTGACACTTCTGGACGTCCCCGGCGTGGCTTTGGTATTGCTAGTCGTCGTATCGCCGTAGCTGGTGAGCTTGCTACGGAAACCTAACTTGTATGATATCATCTTGAGGATTGGCTGCAGCGCTGGGAAGCAAGCCACCCAATAGCCAACATGGCTCTCCAGATCCGTCCAAAGGCCGATAGTAGACATCTTATAGGTGGAATCATTCGCGAAGTTGAGAGTCACGATCAAATAGAGCCGAACAACACCGGTTATGACAACGAAGATTCCGACGGTAAAGACGAGAATGATCTGGATGACCTGTCTGCTCAAGATCATTTTTTTATAGATGACCACGATTGGAAGGATGATGAGCGTTAGGTCGACAAGGATGCCTATGACGCTGTGCCCAATCATCATGCCGTTATTAGCTGCAGTGGAAACGCAATTGAGGCCCGGCTGGAATGGCGGCGCCCATACATCTTTGATCGGCGTACACTCGGTCAGCTTGTAGAAGAAACAAACGACGGTTTGCACAAAGATCACCCCGCCAACAGAATAGACCGAGTAGAGATACCACCCTAGATGTTGCACTTGGGTCAGTCATGACGCCCGTGGTAGGGAGGGGATGCACTGACTGTCTTTGTTGAGACGAGGAAGGAACGCGACGATGGAAAGACGTACTACCGCCACAACCCAGAAGTACAGAAGGTTCTGGGTAGCCAGAAACTATATTGGTTCATGTCAGTGGACCCAAATTTTGTCTTTTGCCAGTCTCAAGACGCACCGAAAAGAACTTGATGAGGGTGGCTAATGGAACAAGCTCAGTATGCGCCCCCGAGCCAAACCGTACACTGATGAAGTCAAATCCTGCTAAGACCACAACAAATGCCTACGAACACTCGGTCAGAACTAGGGAGACAGTGCTTGCGTAGGAAAATTTACCCAAGCCACGACCGACATTATATCATCGACGCCTCCCGTCTTCGTCATGATCAGTCTCGTGTACAGACGCAAACCGCAGACGACGGTCGAGATGACCGTGAGACAGATATTGAGGTTTCTCATCTCAATCCCTTTATAGTCGGGCGTCTCCCAGAAGGTCGTCCCGGGCGGGTAGGTGGTGGTGGGAGCAGCCATCGCAAGCCACGGAGCGCATTCGATTTGAATTCGAGGAGGTAGAAGCCACGGCGAAATAAATATACAGAACAGACATTTTACATGTGCATCGGCAGCGGAGGAGTGCAACTTCCAAATAGGAGGAGGTCAAACTCCCCAAGGGATGATAACAACCTTAGCATGAATGCGAATGCCGAGTGGCTTGTTCCAAGTATCGAGGTTGGCACCGCTGGTGGCGGCGTGCGAGTACCATGGAACACCCAGGCGTTACGATTCTTCCCCTGATCCACCAGGTTGTGCATCTTGACAAAGGACGCACAACTTAATGCGGCAGGTTGCACCGGGTGGCTTATCCCGTGCATCTGATTCCGGTACTGGAGGCATGTAGGCGGGGGGATTTCAGCTTTCCCAAAGCGTCGCCGTGCGTGTGACGGCGTATGAAGGGGAGTTGTTCCGGCAGGCTTCTAGATTGTTCATCAAACATTCTAGATTAATTCGGGAGGCTTTGGTTCATGATATAATGGAGGACCCAATATGCAATTAAAAATAAAACGTTTGCATGATGTTTCGTACAGTATCGTCGCCGGTCGGGTCGAGGTGGTGCCATGTGTTGGTTAGGCTCGGGACGAAGGTGAGATTCAGTCCGTCGTCCACGTTCTCACTGGTCCCCTGCCACGACGGCCGCCTAAAACCGTTGGAGATTCACGTAGTGGAATGCTTGATCTTAGTAACGTACTCTTGACTCGAGTATTGACAATCTGTCTTAACTCTACTGGCTCGATACCAATACCAGTATTTTTCTAGACTAATATGGATCTCGATTGAGGCGGGAATAAGAAAATTCGAAGGGCAAGACTAGTCACAAAGGGAAAGTCGAGAATGACAAGAGAGCT
Organism: Coleophoma cylindrospora; assembly: GCA_003369665.1. NCBI lineage: Eukaryota > Fungi > Ascomycota > Leotiomycetes > Helotiales > Dermateaceae > Coleophoma > Coleophoma cylindrospora. The sequence continues at coordinate 925,472 of PDLM01000013.1, forward strand.
TTGTCTGATTAGTTGTTATTCAGAGTAAGACCATAATAGCGTGAGGGAAGTGTGTCCCTGGCTCGTCCAACCCATCGGTTCGCCGGAGGACATCCGTTTAGGAAGGATGCTAGGCTCCGAACCCAGGACTCTTCCCCGGGGTAACAAATCAGCCGGGATATCCACGGACTCCTGGGCCTGAGCTGGGCTGCAATGCGTACGACGACTCCCAAGTGTTTTCTGTCGGGACCGCCACCATTCTCTAGCCAGGTCCGCTCACATTTGTTTTCCTCCCCCATTCTTGACGGATAGATTCTTTGTTGAGGCTTCCCGAACGAAAACCATGACGGGTGAAAACCAAATAAAGTTTAACGTTAAGTGGAACGTGACCCCATCGCAAGTCAAGCTTAACTCAGCGCTCCTCTCCCGCTGTTGAACAAGAGTTGGTGCTCCTGTCTCGTCCCGCTCCCACTCTCCGGCCAGGCAGTAGCGTTTCCGCGCGCACGGTCAGTCGCTCGGGGAACAGAAGCCGAATACACCCTTTGCTCATTCTCCGCTATTACTCAGTCTTGGCGGCTGCTTTCAACCTTCTCACGATAGACAAACCCCTGCCTGGTCGTTCGCCTCAAGGGGCGTTGGCCAATAGGGTGAGGAGAGCGTCCTAGGCGAGACGACAGGGCCTGGGTTTGCTTACCCCAACTGTGCTGCCCTCTCCACTATCTTATTCCTGTTATGACTGGGATGCCCGTCGGGTTCAGATTGGCAGCATCGTTGCATGTTCCGTCGTACGTAGGGGTCTCGTTAGCCCGCGACATTTTCGAATGCTGGAAATGTCACCGGTACTTAACTAAGCCTCTTGCTTCTCGTTAATCTCCGAATGGCTTGCGAGTGGTTTCCCAGGCGGCCATGTCCATCGCCGCAAGTTGTACTGTAGCTAGCGACCTGATCCATGACGAACCGCTGCGGCCAGAGCCACCACTCAACGGCCCTGGCGTTCAGGTCTTATCGGGATGCTATCGGATGCATTGCTCAGATCCTGGACTGATTCACTTCGGAATACGCCTGGTAACGGTGCTACCGCCCTGCGATGCAGGTTGCATTTCCCGACCCCAGCTCAGGAACAGAAGGCTTAGCACGGTCGTTAGCAATTGGCTATTGGCTGTCGACTGGTGTTGCCTGCGGACTGGTCCGAACCAGAAGAGCCGTGATATTCTGCTTCTCTTGGGCCTGGTCGTATCTATTGATACTTCCAAAGAGGCTTAGATGGAGCGGGGTCCAACAAATCCGGCCATTTAATCTCGTTCTCATTACTTTGAGGACACTAGCCGGTTGGAATATGTGGGTTGATGGCGGCCAGTTTGCTCTCTGCCATGATCCCGTCTTAGTATATGAAGACCGCTACGGTACCTCCTCAGTTTTCTTGGCAGCCACGTCCTAGCAGCCACGTCCGAACCAGTATCAGTATACCAGCATTGAATCGACAGAAGAAAGAGAGTGACCTCTACCATGCAGCTCCTTCCAACTCTATCAGTGGCTGTGGCGGCGTTGGCCCAATTGACTGCTGCCGCTCCTACCGCCAACGGATCCCCTGTTCTTGTGAGACACGAATGGTCAGTAACTCCCCGTTCATACCCAATCACGTGTGTTTTCTTTGCTGACTTGCTCTGTAGGAGAACTCTCAGCAAGGTTCAGCAGCTTGAGTACCTCAGTGCTGTCAAATGCATGCAAAACACCCCTCCGAGGACCAAAGCGTTGTACTCGGGTGTGCAGAACCGCTACGATGATTTCGTGGCGTTGCACATCAACATGACTGACCAGATTCACTTTGTCGTAAGTGCATCGGCATCTCCCGGTCTGCCTGTTCTAAACCGTTAGGGACAATTCCTACCATACCACCGCGGCTTGCTGGCTCTCTTCGAGGCCGACCTGAAGAACACATGCGGCTACAAGGGTGCCGTCCCGTGAGTCAATCCCTTCCTCTCAAGTCCATAGCGAAGCTAACTAGTTGTGTTAGATACTGGGGTTTGTTTCCCGGACACCCATCGTGACCATCGTGACACCGCTGACATGCTTCACAGACTGGAGTTTGGACAGCACAAGCGTGGATTCATTTGCTCAATCCCCCATCTTTGACGCCACCTACGGCTTCGGAGGCAATGGACAGTACCTCACCGATGCGGAAAAGGCTTTATTAGTAGACACTGCCGCTTTGGTTATTCCCAATACCACCGGTGGAGGTTAGAAAACCCCAAGATCACGTTGGTCTGAAAGGATGAAGGCTAACCTTCCAACAGGATGTGTCACCACTGGCCCTTTCGCTAACGTGAATGCCTCCATGGGACCCGGTAGCAGCACCGACTATACTCCCCACTGCTTGCGCCGTGACTTTTCGGGAGACTTTGCCTCCCAGTCTCTCAATTCCAGTCTTGTAGATATCATTTTGTCCACGCCCGACTTTCTCCTTTTGGACCGCCGCTTCCAGTCTCTGGAACTCGACTTGGCCGGTGTTTGGATTCATGGCGGTGGTCACTTCAGTGTTGGTGGCAACACTGGTGATGTAAGACTCCTTTGATAAACCCGTCACGAGATGGTACGCTGACCACTACCCAGATGTCCGATATGTGGTCTTCCCCCAGTGACCCTCTATTTTGGTCGCATCATGCTATGCTTGACAATGTCTGGAACCAATGGCAGCGACTAAGTAAGCTCCCACTGCGCTATATTCCTTGAATATGCATACTGACCGCGTTCCAGACTGGACTGTGCGCAAGGCTGAGATCACGGGCCCTGACACCATGTGGGCATACCCCTACAACTACTTCGGAGACGTCCCCTACAAGAACATCACTCTAGCCTTTGAGCTTGCCTACGGCCAACTCGGCGAGACGGTCAACATCAGCCAGGTTATGGATACGACCAACATGCCCTGTGACGTCAACAGCTACACCTACGCGTAGTCAACCTGCAGGCGTATTGGATATGGTGAGCATCGGAGACGAAGGGTCGTTGTGGAGACGAGCAATTCTGTGCAGAAAACGTTCATATGTTATATAGACTAAACAATTGTAATTCCGAGGCGAAGCTAAAAAAGCTAGCCATTTAGTGTCTGCCACCGAACCTGCGGTGCATCCTTTAGCGCTAGGTGAGAAGCCATACTTCGTGAAACCAAAACGAGCTAGATTAAGAGGTAGTCTACTACTATTTTATCTGAGAGGTTAGGACGTGGAAGACAGGATTGTATATACTTGAACTGATATATTTCTCATAGCATATAACTCGATGACGAAGGATTAAAACCAAAACCAGTCTACGCTAGCTCATTATACTAAGGGATGCTTCCCTATTTTGTTTTACTTAGGAGATTATTACGAAGCTAAAGCTGTCGATGATGACTAACCCACTCGATAGGGTCGCCAATCTGAAGCTCGTCCGACCTGGTGCTCTCACTGATCAGCCAATGTGCGAGAATTCGCTTACGATACTGTGGAATCACAGCCGCTCCCTGGTCATTCCAATTCCACGGATACTGTACGTCCCTTTAGCTTCAAGACCTCCATCGCAAACAACAACAGGCGTCTATCGAAACATACGTTAGTGGCAACCAAGCAACCTCCAGCGAGCAATTCAAATCCACGATCTTCACAATCGCGACACCCATCCTCATATGCCTTCCTAACTCCATCGCAAATCCATAGCAAATCATGGCGTCCCCTCTCGTTCCGGTAGGCAGGGGCCAGCTTCTCCATTTGATACTGCAAGGCCAAAACCAGTGGAGCGAGACACACACTGATGGATCGGTCATGATTTTGCTGGACGTCGGAACGGGGTTGACAGCGGATCAGCTGCGATGCGAGCCAACGCCCGCACGCCATCCGACCGTTGGGGAAAAGATCACCCGCTTTCAGCCCGCCACGAAAACCACCCACGCCAATAATGTTGATCAAGCGTGTCAATGAAGCATTGCAACGCCGTGCAATACGACTCTCGACTAACAATATAAATTCCGATGAAGACTTCATTTTTTCCGTCCCTTCAACCATCACCTTTTTTTCAATCATCTGCCCGCCATGGCTTCAGCACTTGCAGCCTTCTACGCACCGTTTACAACAACCACGCTCCCGTGCGGAACCACGTACCGCTACTTACACGTCCCTCCCACGGCCCCCACCAAGCCGTACCTCTTCTTCATCCACGGCTTCCCCTCCGGCGCGTGGGACTGGCGCCATCAGATCCAACACTTCCTCGCGCAGGGCTATGGCCTCATTGTGCCCGACCTGCTTGGCTACGGCGGCACAGACAAACCGAGCGACCCAGCCGCATACCTGATGAAAAAGATGGCCGCCGAGCTGGTCGAGCTTCTAGACCACTTGTCCGTCCAGACGGTCATCGGCATCGGCCATGATTGGTAGGCCGCCGTCCCCCGCCCCGACTTTTGTCCGAACCAGTCAAACTAAGTGCTGGCAGGGGCTGCAACATGCTCTCCGGGCTCGCGAACCACCATCGCGACCGGCTGCAGGCCATGGCTTTTCTCGATGTCGGCTACACGGCGCCCATGCCGGACTTTGACTTGCATGAGGTGTGCGCGCAGATCGAGTCGATCATTGGCTATGTGAATTATGGGTACTGGTTGTTTCACAACGAGGATGATGCGGGGAAGGTCATTGATGAACATGTGCGGTTTGGGAGGTCCCCTTTTGGTGCGGTTGGCTGACGATGGAAAGGCCGAATCTTATCGCAGTATCGTTTATTGTGCGGATCCCGATCTGTGGCGCACGAATTTGGGGCCGTATGGCGTTCTCAAGGAGTGGACTGTGAACGACCGGATGTGTCCGATGGCCTCCTGGTTTGAGGGCGAGGTAAGTACGTCCGTTGGTAAGAGGTTGGAGGGAGGATAGGAACAGTGATTGATGATTGTATAGGCCAAAGACGTGCATGCTGAGCTGTTCAGCCCGGCGAATGGCGGCTATGGGCCCCCAACGAACTGGTACAAAGTCATCACACGCAAACTCAACAACCCCGACGAAGCAGGTATTGTGATTCTTCGTCTTGATTGTCTTTCGATCCAATTACTAATATCAAGCAGAGTGCGCCAAGACCCATACACCCATTAAACAGCCCGTTCTGCTCGTGACCGCCGCTCAGGATCGGATTTGCGTTGCAGCGATCCAAGAGGCCATCACCAAGCCACATACTGAAGATCTGAGAATTGAGAGTCTAGATACTGCCCATTGGGTGCAGCTAGAGAAGCCGGATGAGACAAATACTGTGCTGGAGAGCTTTTTCGAAGAGGTCATGGCAAAGAGTCTAGCATAAGAGTATAGATCTCAGTTTGACTCCGCTAGTATAAATTCTCTGCTATAGGATAGCAAGGGAACGACGGATTACTAACTCCATCCACTTTGGAAGCACCACTCGTTGAATTTTCATCGGTAAGTTCTCTTTGGTGGTAGGTGATGGGTGTGGTACAATCAGTTTGGGAACCACTCTCTATAGATTCTCCTTAACAAACTCGCTTCTCCGCCAACCCACAGGAGGGAATACAAACTAAAATCAATCTTCCTCGAATTCTTTCTTGTGGTCGGTGATAATCCTTCTTGAATGGCGGTTGGCATGATATTAATAAGCGCCATCATCGTACGTGCTGATTTAGGTTTGGCGAGCGGACCGGGTTGCCCCTCGTCCTCACCCATATAGCCACGCGCCGATCGCTTTTCCCTCAACCCGTGCACAAACTAAACCCGGCACTCAACAGCCATGAACTCAAACGCATGTATCTTCTGCAAGCGGGGGAAGCGAAAATGCAGCCGAGAGAGGCCAGCGTGCGGAAACTGTGCTCGGTAGGTGCTCCGGACGCTTGAGATGCTCGGCATGGGGATGACGAACCGTCGTGTAGGTTGGGCAAAAACTGTGCCTATATAGAAGACAACACCGAAACGCGTTTCGCAACGGGGCGCCTGCTGGATAGACTCAAGCTGGCCCCTCTCCCCTTCGCGAACTCCTCCGTCTTCGTTGACAATACCAGCCATGAAACCCTACAGCAATCCGCCGTCGATTTGGCACTCCAGACGTTTGGCTCCCTCGACAACCTCCAGACCATAGCAACCGAGTTCTTCACAGGCACACACCAACGAATCTCCGCACTATCACGGCTCAGATTCAACCACAACCTTCAAGCGCTGGCCTCGCGGCCTCGCGCCGACTTTGCCGCGTTGTGCTTGAGTATTCTCCTGATGCAGCAGATGCCGGCCGGGAAGACGAGTACCATGCAGTCACCGCTGTACTTCAACGTGAAGGATTTGATTGGTCGGCTGGAAGCAGCCGACGGCCTCTCCCTTGACCTTCTGCACTGCCGCGTTCTGGTCGCTTTCTACGAGCTGGGCCATGCTCTTCACACAGCGGCGTATATCTCCATCGCCGTGTGTGCGCGATCCGCGCGTGCGCTGGGTCTCCATCGGAAGGCGTGGCGTCACGTCGACGCCGCAAGTGACCGGTTGCTCATGGAGGAGCAAAAGCGGATCTGGTGGACGATTATTAACATGGAAAGATTCGTGAGTCTTACTAATGGGGATGCTTTGTTTATGATGCAGGATCCAGAACGAACGGATGCTCTTCCGATTGAGGACTTGATTTGGGCAGAGTCTTCCCGTCCTGCGGACCTTGAACGTCTTATTGCTGCGCCTCCGGCTCTGGACACGCCGTTTAATATCACGGTGGGGCAGTTGGCGCGAGAGTGTCAGATCTTCCACCTCGTAGGACGAGTTGTCCGACACGTCTTTGATCCAACCCCAGATCCTGCCTTCAATGCCGAAGAGGCTGCCCAGCTCGAGCGTACGCTAATAGCGTACCTTCCCCTACTTGCGAATGAAGAGTTGAAGATTGGCAAGTACTGCGGAGCGTTCGGGGCGTGTAACAGGTCCGTAGCCATCGCTCACCCCATGCACGAATCGGCTAATAAATACAGTGCTCTTTTCGCGCTCTATGAGTATCTGCTCCAACACGGTATGGAAGACGCAACCGAGAGACAGCGAATCTTGGAGTCCATAGAGAAAACATCATTGCGCGCCATCACTTTCGCCGAAGCAGCGTATCAAGACCGGGAGGGGGATTACACCCCCGACACCTACTCACCCTATCTCTCTTACTCCCTTTGCCAATCGGCAATTGTACAGTACCGTCTGTGGAAGCAACACGGTGATCTAAGCCACAAGCGGCATCTGGATTCGCTACGAAGCATCCTCTTGGAAATCACCAAGCGGTGGAAGGTAGCATGTATGTGAATCCCGATCAAATGGAATTTTGCAATAATGGAGTACTGGATTTTTAATTCTGTAACAGGGCAATATCTCGAGATCATAGATAACCTTCAGGGGAGCTGGCCGCCGTTGATGATTCCGCTCCAAGGATATTTCATCGGTGTAGAAGTACTTTGACAAGGATGCATGTACTGGGTCTCACCAAAACCCCTGAATTGCACATTCCTTAGGCTGTGTAACAGTGACCTGTCCTATGTACTTGGTAGACAAATATACTAATCATTATACTGAAGAGTTAGACCAGTCTTATCCTATATTTGGTGATATGTTAAGCAAATAAGTTAAAGAGGGGGGGTTGAGAAACTAAAATAAGTATTTTGATATCGACATAACTGACTTCCAGCCAGATTTATGATTTCGACGAGATATGGTACTATTACAAATCCAGAAAGCTTGTCGTTGTACAAACCCCCCAGCATATTGCTACAGTGGCAGGATGAGATTTGAAATTTCGCTTGTACTTACCTCGTGTAGACTAGGCTATACGTCTTATTCTTTCATATTAGGGCCAAGAGCATTATTAAGCCAATATCGTCTTAACCAATGCCATTTGATGTAAGAAAGTAAGTTAGAGCATAGGCGGAAAATACTGTGTAACGGCAGAACAAAGTTAATGGCAGAGTGCCGAGTTGGCAGGGGAGATGGGGAACGATCCGACCCCGCACTAGCTTCCGCTCCCTTCGCACCAAGCCAAGGAAAGGTACACACTCGATACAAGCGGCGAGTCCTTAAGCAACAGAAGATATACAATAAAGGAACGTTCAAATGTTCGACAAGATGTACCAACGAAGTCTGTCGACCGAGCTCAATCAGGAAGGTAGAGCCGTGACCGAAAGGAAGGCTGAATAATCTGCAAACAGCTTCCAACCATATGGATTACAAACATCCCGGTGACGACGGAGTAAGGTCGAAGACACGCCTTCATGCAGGGCGGCGACAGCTGTAAAGCTTTGCTATTTGCACGGCGTGAGAATGCAGCTGGGAAAGTTCAGAATTGTACGTCGAAGTGGTTAGACGAACGCGCGAGCGGACCAGGATCATACCCTGGACCGCTCCCGCTCGTAGAGTTCACAACATCCTGGTCCGCACGCTACGCGAGAACGTCTTCATGAGCAACGCATCCCGTAGCCATAGCTGACTCAGTACATCGGCGTACAACTTCTATCGGGGATTGGAAATCCTCTGCTCCTATGACGTCGTATTCATCATGTCTCCTATTCATTGCTGCTATATAATATACAGCTTTCCGCTGGTGACTATGGAACCATTCTTCAAAGCATCGCACGTGGAGTACCTGGTCCACAACAACCCAGTAATATCCTACAATCAGAATATCTTGACCTTAGCAAATAGCCGAGCGGTATCCTACTATCTTAATTTCTGGTCCTTACAAAAGAAATCCCTGAGCAGCTTGCGACAATTATTCCATCTTGTCCGGAACCAGTTGTATCGGAAACACAGCCTACAATATGCTTGATCTCATCCGAGAGGCGCCGATAGGCCAGGCCATACGTTTCCTTTCTCGAAACAGACTCCTCCAGCACCCCGAAGAAAAACCCGACTTCAAGCTGCCGGCACAGTACATTGCTCTCCTCAAAGGCGACGATCCAAAGCCGAAGCGTCGTCTCCCCGAGAACGAAAAGGAAGACGATGAAGCCCAGAGCCAAGCGGAGACTGGTCCTTCAAGATCTGATACCGCAGACCGCAGCGAGGACCCAGATCTCGAAGCCCTCGAAGTGACGAGAACACTAGAAAGCGTGCGCACAGCACCGTACACCAACGAACGCCTCCGCGCCGAGCAAATGCTCGAGATCGAAAAGACAAAAACCATCCCCATCGTGCCGCAGAAGACCTCCGACGGCGTGGTTCTCGTCGACTGGTACACCACCGACGACCCCGCCAATCCGCAGAACTGGTCCGGGGGAAAGAAAAGCTTCGTCGTGTTCATTCTCTGCTTCTACACCTCGACCGTCTACTGCGCCGGCCCGATCTACTCCACCGCCACCGAGGGGATCGTCAACCACTTTGGCATCAGCCCCGTAGCTGCTTCGCTGGGTCTCGCGCTCTATGTGCTTGCGTACGGCATTGGAGATCTGCTTTTCGCGCCGCTGACTGAGATTCCCATCGTGGGGCGAAACCACGTCTACTACCTGACAGCCATTGTCTTCTGGGTTCTCTCCTTCCCCGCAGCGGTAGTGAATAACTTCGGCGGGCTCCTCGCCCTGCGATTCTGGATGGGGTTCTTCGGCAGTCCCGCCTTAGCCAACGGCGGGGCGACGGTCGGCGACCTGTACGCTCTCATCTACGTTCCCTATGGGCTTTCCTGGTGGGTGCTCTCCGCGTGGTGTGGGCCGGCGATTGGGCCGTTGATAGGAGGCTTTGCTGCGATGACGAAGGGGTGGCGATGGCCGTTGTGGGAGATTGTATGGATGGCGTCTGGGGTGCTGGTTTTTCTGCTCGGCTTCATGCCCGAGACTTCGGCGGCGAATATCTTGCTGAGGCGTGCGCAGCGGCTGCGGAAGCTGACGGGGGATACAAGGCTTCGGTCGCAGGGTGAGATCGATCAGAGCAATTTGTCGGCGTCGAGTATCCTGTTTTCGACGCTCGTCCGCCCGATGGAGATTATGATGAAGGATCCGTCCATCTTTTTTGTGAATCTCTACACGGGCTACTTCTATGGGGTGTTCTATACCTTCTTTGAAGTCTTCCCCCTGGTCTTCCCACCTATGTATGGGTTCTCCCTCGGCCAAACCGGACTTGCCTTTTTGTCATGTTTTGTCGGTGTTCTGGTCGGTCTTGTTTCCTACATGGCATACTTGAGATGGTATATGATACCCGACAATATTCGCAACGGCCTGCGCGAGCAAGAACATCGTCTGGTCCCAGCCATCTTCGGCTCGTGTCTGTTACCGATCGGACTGATAATCTTCGCATGGACTTCGAATCCGAGCATCCACTGGGCGGTTCCACTTCTCGGCGTGGGCATCTTTTGCATGGGGCACTTTTTTACCATGCAATCCCTGTTTATATACATCCCATTCTCATATCCCAAGTACGCGGCTTCCCTCTTCGCAGGAAATAGCGTATGGAGATCCGGTACGGCGGGTGGTAGCGTCGTCTTCGCACGGCCGCTGTTCATCAATCTGGGGGTTGGGAGGGGGGTGACCCTTCTTGCGGGCTTGAGCACGGCGGGAATTATTGGAACCGTTGCTCTTTACAAATTCGGCAAGAAGCTGCGGGCCAGATCCAAGTTCGCGCAGAGCTGAACCGGCGGGCGGATCACTAAAAGAGAGAAAAGTTTTGGAATTTGTTTGGGAGACGTATTGACTGTATAAAAACTAGGCGTTGTATAATTTGTCCCACTTCTGTCCTAATATTATTCTTGCCTTCATTACATAGCAATAGAGTCTCTTTTTAGCGTAGTTGTCCAACGTATTTAATATAGAGTTAGATGAGTTTATCCTTCAAGCGCTCGTGGCTAGGTTTTCTGTTTATCAACGAAATCCTGCTTCGAAAAACTCGAGGACTGGCGGAGGCATAGGACGATATTGACCCAATTTCCCCTTGAGAATTAAATCCTCTAAGGAAGATTTCTCATAGCCTTCCACCTCCCAGAGATCTTTCCCAACCATCCCCACTTGCTTTCCACTACCCCAAATCTTCCGACAATAAAACGCCAACGTGAAAGGATTCTTTTCTTCCAAGCCAGTTTTGACTTCTGCATCGATCTTCTCGGAGCTGTGCACCACTTTCAAGGGCGCTCTCCCATGTTTCTTCTCAAACGCATCAGCGATCTCATTGCCCGTCGGCTTCAGCTCTGATAAGCCAATACAGCGGTTGGATAACTGCGATATGGGTGTCGAAGCAAAGATCGAGGCATAAGCAGCTCCGACATAGTCTCTCGTGCTATCAAGGCGAGAATAAAATCAGTGAATATTGTTCAGACAAGCCGCGGAATGGAGTGCAGGACCCACCAAAGATTAATCGGCTGCGTAGCGCTTTCTCCTGTGAAGATAATTCGATTACCAGGATAGTCAACTCCCAGAGCACTAACGACGTTGAAAACCGATCATCAGTCTCATTGAATCTCCAGGGTGTGATCTGATGAGAAACCTACTACGTATTGATGGCAAACTCAGCGAAGTTACCGGTAAGGACCACCGTGGTTGGGATTCCTGCCTCCTGTGCAGCTTTCTCCACTGCGTCCTTTTCGGCGTTGACACCAATCCGCAGGCCTTCCTCTTCGTATCTTGCGGCGAGATCAGAGGGCGAGAACAGCTTCACGGCGGTTTTGGGAATTGCTTTGATGAAAGCATGTTGTCTTGTGACTCCTTCGTGGCCAACGAGAGAGCTGCAGGCTTACTATTAGTTTCTTCTACAACTCAGGCATGCCGTATGGCAGGGGTGAAGCCGAATAGAAGATAGGACTTACATCACAATATCGATTCCCTGTAGAGCAGCAACCAGGGCGGCTTCGTCGTTCACATCCACCTCAATTTTAGCCACGTTTGATGGCAGGCTCGAGATATCGGAGCCTGAACGGTACAGGACCTTAATGGGGGCGCTCGAAGCTGCAAGGGCGCTGACGACTTTAGAACTCGCCCAGCCGCGATGGCCATAGACTGCGATACTGTTGTGAGACATTTTGAAAGTGATATTCTAGAGCCTAGCTTTTTCTAGGAGGTTCCAAGTATAAATCTCGGATTGGCTGAAGACAGGCTTGAGAGAAGCAGGACCATGAGGTTTTACTTTTATATAGAATGTGAGCATCTTGATCACGATCATTTTAGCTGCTTGATTCTTCATCAAGCACTTACTCATTGAGCGGGGAGATCGGAAGCGATGTCTAAGCGAGGTGGAATGGGACTAAAGTCGGGGAGATCGGGATCGGAATGAAAAAGTGGACGCGAAAGCAACCCGGTTTTTGTATTCTACATTATCAAGTATGAGCCTGTTACTTATGCACACTGTACTTATTAGAATACATATTCTGTTGACGTAATCTATAATGTTCCAGGTTTTGATATTAAGGCCTTGAAAAGTGGCTTACGGCCAGTTATCAAACCCTGTAGTGGCTTGATCTTGAAACCACGATTCACCTAGAGGATCAAAGTTCATGAGATCATAGAAAGCTAGATCTTCTGACGCCGTCCAGTCTACAGGGGGTCCTGACATAGGACCGACTGGAATGGTGTGGCCAAGTTGCTTATCTTGGTCTTTATTTTGATCGCCTGCACAAACTCAGCGTGAGCTACATGAACTTGCCTCAAACCTAGGGTGTAGGCTTACCTTTATGTTTAGCATTTAAGATCTGCGTCCGACAGGCTTCCAGAAGTTCTATACTTGGATTTGTGCAATAGAGTTGGACTTTGTTATAGCTGAGGACCTTGAGAATCTTGTTCCAGTATACTATGTTAACACTTGATTCTAAATCAACACTGATTTCAGGACAGAGTGCCCCAGCTAGAAGAACGGTAGCCGCTGCAAACGAAACTGCCACATCGGAGTAAGCCAGAAGAAAAGAAGCGTGTAGGGTTATGATTTTGTCGAGGAACATAGAGAACATACAGTATACAGCGTGCCAGGTCGCCTTCTGGGGTGGTCTATCGAGGCTATCGCAGAGAATATCAACGATACTCTGCGCTGTAAATACACAGAGCTTTTTGATCTCGATGGAGCTGTTGTGGTCTAGCGGTGTAGAATAGGTCCCGGGGGTCTCCGATGGTTTTGTGTCATTTGGTATCGCAGACAGAAGCCAAGGCCTTAGCATTAGCAGGCGAATATATAGGCATCTAAAAGATTAGCCGATTTCGAATATGTAACGAAAATGCTACGTACCTGCAGTATAGAACTCCTCTTTGTAATTCAAAACATTTTCTAAGACGTTCCTCATAAATCCCTAAATCAGTCTCCATTTTGAGATGACTCGGGATACCATTAACGAGGTCATCCAGCCTTGAATTCATTGTAAGAACGTCGAAGAGCGATTGGAGAGATGTTCTTCGCAGATCGTTCGGGCAAGCGTTTGAGTCGACTGAGCTATTCTGAGAATAGAACGTAGACAACACATCGTCAAGGATATCAAATAAGCCGTACGAGTATGCAGTACATGCCATACGTGCTGGCAGCCCACAGGGCTGTTGCCCCTCGCCTTCTTGTTGTAAAAACTCATCGTCAATAGCTTCAGGAGCATCCCCTATTCCAGGCTTGGAAAGTAGCTTAGGTCGACCGAAGGTCGTTGCTGTGACTCTACTCACGCGATGTTCAGCGAGAAGAAAAGTGGATCAGGAGCTAGCAATAAACAAACAGAAAACTCACTTATCTAAAGCGATACAGCAATACCACACCCTACGCTTCATTTCTCGGGTTAATTGTGACTCATTCTGAGTAGAGTTTCTCTGCTGATGCAGACCAAGGCTCTGTGCTACTCGCAAAGCAACTCCAATCACATTCCAACAGCGGTTTGCATACCTCGTCGATTTGAGATAAACTCCCGTCAATAGAAGCATTTGAAGGATTGAGATGGACAATGTATCCAGGCAGTCAATTGCGGTGAGTTTGCGGGATCGTTCATAAAACTCATGTGCAAGATCTATGGATTTCTCGGGCGAAAATCTATCGTAATACTGGCAGCCTAGGGCGAAAATAATGTTTACGGTTGAATGAAAGACTGCCTTTCCAAATTCGTCATTATAAGGAGTATGATTCTCCTTCTGGCTTGGAAACCAAAGACTCTCGTAGGATCTGAGGAAACTAGGCCAGTGCATGACAGGGAATACAGGATGTATATTCTCCTTGAAGCACTCCACCAGAGCATCGGCGACCTGACGCTCCGGAAGGACAATGAAACTCATCGTTGGCGGCATTTTTAATGTCGAAAGGGCTTCAGGGTCTCCAAGATTGTCCGTAGTATTCGGTCCTTTCTCTCCTGAGCTTTGTGCTGGGAGATTAACTGCATCTTTGACTAGAGATATGAACGCAACATTTGACGAAGCGCCGTGTAATGAGGTTTCTGGGTTCAAGTTGGTACCCGCTAAGGTTTGATTAATGTTGAATGTGGCCGAATTCCCAGAGGCACCGAAGGGACTGTCAGGTGGTATTGAGAGATGTGTTTCGACAGGTAGAGCTGAAGCTTTCTTCGGTTGCTGTTCTGTCTGGTTATGGTTTCCAGCCATGACTCTGGGTAGTTCACCTTGTTCAAGCCGCCTGAGTCGGCTCTCAATCTCAGCAACCGGGCTAGAGACCGTTAATACGAGCCAATCCAGACAGAAGATAAGCTTTTGGGGTTACGCACAGATTAGCTCTGAGAGAGCCCTTCTCATACGAGCACTTGCCCTCCATTCCTCTCGTCTCGCATGATTTGCACACTGGCTGACCTCCATCGCAGCGAGTCTTGCGATCCCGGCATGGGCCGCAGGCCAGTCGTATTTTCCGGCGCTTCTGAGCTTGCATAGCAGGAAATACGACTCCTGGACTGCGAGTATTATGACATAGTATTTGGATGCTGCTCATGATGGTTCGAGCCAGTATTTTTATTTATCCGCGCCTAGTCCGAAACATGATCACGTGAATTATACTCCGATATCCTTAGGACCCTTGAACCATATCAATTGAAGCAAGCTAGTTGCCTTGAAAGGATCGATCATGTTTAAGAACAGAGGTTGTATTTGCCTCAGTTTACTGCTCTTCTACAACAAGTGAAGCTTTAACTGGGCAATATGTTGAAGTAGGCATAGCATTTTCGACATAGCTTTCATTCATCGTTGTTACGGTTACTCTACACAAAGGGAAAATCAAGTATATTGGATTTCTTTGATTTGAAACTGACCTTCTTTCACTCCAGTTGCTCACACCAACCGAACGCTTCCGCTCTCGAGATTTATAAATGAGCTTAATACCGTACATTGGTCAATCACGTGCAAGTCCAAACTCTCCGCGTGAGGCAATACGAAGCGGAACGAAGCGGAACGCAGACGATTCTCATTCTAGAACACCTGTGTAGTCTACCAGTGAGGTGCTTTGTTATTTGTGGGTCTATCACTGGTGTCTAAGGTGAGAACTTGACTTTCTTGAAGTTAGATGTACCGGAAACCGTTGCTCTGTTTAGGAATTGCCCAAATGTTATGCTACAGCCACGGTAGAAATTGGAAGCTGTTGGTCGAAGACGCGTGAAATAGAGATTATGTCACGAGCGCTTTATTGAGCTTAATCTACGAGAATAGAAGATCTTTGAATGATTCCATTGATTTGGAGACGGCTAGCATTCAGCAGGAGATGGTCGGACCGAGCCGTTACAGAGCCGGTGATGCTTCTGAGCTGCCGCGACCATGATTCGACGGCAGACTACGCTGTACAAGAGTCCTCCAGTGGAATTACTCTGCAAATGACGCTTCACAAAATTCTTAAGCTGTAGCCCCCCATCAAACCCGAGCCGAAAAGTTTTAGTCCTACGACTTGTTGCCGCAACCTCCGTATCTCCACCATCGCTTCATTGAGAGCAGCGAGCGGAAGCGCGAGCGGAAGCGTCGGAACATACCCACCAAATAGACAGGCTTGTGTGACAAAGCACAACACGGCCGCCCAGGTTCAGTTCTGTTGCAATACTGTCTATGCTTCTCATGACACTAAGTGCAGATCATACATTTCTAAGCCGCTCAAGTTTTGCAGGCGAATCTCCAGTATCAGCGAGGTTGTACGGGACGCGTAAGACCAAGCTCAGTGTTGCGTCTCGCCTATTTTTTTTATCTGGTGGTTGCGACTGGCACACAGGATACAAAATTAGGCACATGGTAGAGAAAAATGTCGAGGGAGTATGAGGTATGCTTCCGTATGGCAGAAAAAGGCTGGTACCGTACAGCAGTACTGCTTGATTTTGGTTTTATCACAGGCAGTTTTCTGCACGGAATTGGAGTCCAGCTGCTCAGGACTCTGTTGATATCGCTTCGGCCCGGTGCTTGAGGACCTTCCCGCTAACACCCGTCCTTGAGCGATTAGACAATCACTCATCATCAGCCCGACCCTTTCCTACTGTACAACCCCGCTCTCGCGCGAGAAGCTATAGCATTAGGATATCATATATTGAATTAAAACCACGTGACAGCCCACCATGCACTACCGCTGACCAAGGCACACCCTTCATTCCGCGACGCAAGGGCCGCTCGCGAACGACGAAGCTCGCGCGATGCTGACCAAGAGCCTCCTTGATTCCGCGCTGCAGGGGCCAATAACGTGATACGTGGTTCCAAGGCGAAGCTGGATCCGAACATGAATCTGAATATGAATAGAACCATCAAGCACTTTCAATTTCCATTTTCCTCTGACCGTTGATCTGAAGCTCAAACCAAAACCGTGATCATTGGATTCCGCAAGCCCAACGCCGTCACAGCACCACGCCATAACACCGACCCAACCATCAGACCTCCACCATGTCCGCCGTCACGATCCCCGCCGTCAGCCAGCACACCGTGACCATCATTATGGCGCATGGCCTTGGCGACAGCGGCGCCGGGTGGGTGTCGTTAGCTGAGAACTGGCGCCGACAGCAGAAGTTCCCCGGCGTTAAGTTCATCTTCCCCAACGCGCCCAGCATCCCCATCACGATGAACAATGGCATGTCCATGCCGGCCTGGTTCGATATTCGACGACCTCGCATTGCTGTGAGTGACCCTATCCTCCCGAATTGCCCTTTGGCGTCGAGTTTGGGAGACTAATTTGGAGCCCCGTCGCCATGCCGTGTAGCCGAAATTTAGTGATCTTCACATCGGTATGGAGGACCAGGCCGGGATTCTGAAATCGCGGGATTATTTCCACCAGCTGATCCAAGCCGAAATCGACGCGGGGATCCCCTCGTCGTCTATCTTCCTGGGTGGCTTCTCGCAAGGCGGCGCCATGTCCCTGTTCTCCGGCATCACGGCGCCGACGAAGCTCGGCGGCATTTTTGGCCTGTCGTGCTTTCTGCCCCTGCACTCCAAGCTCGAGGACTTCCTCCCTGCCGAGAGCGCTAACCAGGCGACGCCCATCTTCATGGGCCACGGTGACAGTGACCCCATGGTGCGGCTGGACTGGGCGCAGTCGTCGGCGGAGATCTTGGAGAAGGCGGGCTGGAAGGTGGATTTGCAGATCTATCCCGGCATGTCGCATAGTACGACCCCGCAGGAGATTGTCGCGGTGGAGAACTACATCAACGCGAGGCTGGCGGAGTCGACGGCGGCGAATCAGAAATGACTCCCGGGGTTCGCGGGGGTGCTGTTTGCGCTGGCTTTGATGGTGCTGTTGGGTTGGCGAAGATGGACTTCTGGGAGGAAAGCCAGGCCTCTGGTTGTGAAGAGAGAGGAAAAGGTGAAATAGCGCGTAGCATGTAAATAAATCTCCAGCCAATGAGATGGCTTCCCTAGGGAGAGCAATGAATAAATGCTCTTCAGTTTGTATATACGTATTCCTTGCGTATTTCTACAAGAGGCTAACTCTATGTTGTGGTACGTTATCTACGAGCTAGCAATGGAATAGGATGCCCCTGGCCGTTTGCGCAATACCATCACTAAGAACTTCACCAGTCTGAACAACCCACTCTAGGAACTCACATTTTCATATCAAATTATATTTGCCTTGAATGTTAGAAACCATTATTCGTGCTTATTATTGTGAATCGCGGTCTGTGGCTTTCAAACTACACAACACGCACCGTGATTGCAGCTTACTGGCGAAGCAGCATATCCCGACTCTAGCCTATACCAGAACAATCTCTTCCTCTTCCAACTCCGGCACCGGCTCGGAACCATCGCAGCCATACAGGCCATGCCGTCTCCACAAGGAACAATCTCTAGATCCGACCACAGCGAATAAAGTCCTCGCTGCAGCCCCTCTATATCGTGCGGGCAGTTACTAGGCATCTGATCTAAGTACTAAAAGAGCAAAGTAGAAACATCTTTACTAATTTCATACTACGGATTATATGATATAGTCCTAATTCTCACCCTTCGTCAAGAGAGGTAATCCATTGATATCTATTCCCAAAGCTGTCGTGACTTGAATAGCGCCGCTGAAAGTCTTTGGTATTCTTTTCATATATACCACTCGCTGATACTGCTCAAGATTGGCATCGGTCTTTGGTTGAGCTATACAAGCGTATGGCTTCATGTAACGTTGCGAAATCAGCCACGAAACAAGTGACCATACCAGCAAATATGATACGCTCACGATGAGTAAGTTCGGGTGAAACCCAACATGTCGGGTCTATGCTAGTTGTCATCTTGCAGGACAAGTTCCGCGAGAGAGCTCACCTGATTTACACTCTTATGTAAAACTGGGGCCATTCACCTTCGACATGGACCTTTTCCCCAGCTTTCAGCGTCAAATATTCCATGAATGAGGTGGCCCACCTCCCGCGTACGACTGCCGAGTTTCCAAGCGGTTGCGGGGCAGATTATCCCGACTCTTGCTGCGGTCATACTATATGAGACAGGATGACCGGCAATTTCCTCATCGTGAAACATTACTTCGGGGACAAGATAACGAGCGAAGGACGGCAGTTTGTTGGCAGAGCACGACGGACAACAAATGCATAAAGGCATGGCCAGAAGCGAACACCTATAAAAGTTTTGGCCGGCGGGAGTTTCTCGGTACGACCCAGCGAACCAATAAGGTCGTTGTCGCGATCGACAAAATAAGCATTTCATAAAACGTGGTGCTCCGCGAGACAGCCATCATCTGCTGTATCTGGTGGCCGGGACGTCACTTCGGGCTCGTGGTTGGTATCGAAAATATGTCAGCTGCGAATGCTGCTGGAACTAGGATCAAGATTGATACTGTATCTACAGCCGGTGGATAGCCTGCCGCATCTTACAGTGTCTGACGTTGGATATCCTAACTTAACTGAAATTGTCTGACGCTGGATATCTTAACGCATCTGACATTGTCTGACGGTCTCCACTAGTGGGCCTTGCACAATGTCCAATCCATGGATCACGACGCTTCACCAAAAGGCAAGACCCATGGAGGTGACTCCTTATCACCTCCCATGCCCTTGAGTATGATGCCTTTCTCCTCTTAGCAAAAGGCCCGTCAACGGATTCTTGCAAACCGGGTCCAAAGAGCTCTATATAGCCCATCATCCTCGGTCATCTCCTTTCGAGGCTTCTATTCCCTGTCTTCCTGCCCCAAAACCTATACTCGTGCCAGGCTCTCTTGTCTTAACCATTAATTTCATTATGACTAGTATTAGCCAACCAGGCGTTCAAAATGAAGTCCCATATGGAAAGAGGTTGCTCCCCACCGTCCTCGCTGAAATCGCCAAAAACGATCCCAATAGAGTGTTCTCCAGCATAGCCAGAACTTCCAAGATTGGTGATGGTTTCAGAGAGGTCACCTACGAGGAATTCGTGCGCTCGACGAATCGAGCGGCGATGTGGTTAGAGGACCTTTTTGGAAGAAGTTCCTCCTTTGAGACTCTAGGCTATATTGGCCTTTTTGATTTGAGATATTACATCATGGTGCTTGCGGCTAACAAAGTAGGGTTCAAGGTGAGGATCATGCTCTCCCTCCAGGACAGCTCGCATTGCTGATCCGGTGCCAGCTGCTTCTTCCTTCCCCACGCGACAGTGTGGAAGCACAACTTAATCTTTTACGCTTGACGAGTGCAAAGGCGATCATCACGTCACGAGGATATCCTGTGGACCTTCTACCGAAAGCTTCACTGCCGGTGGAATTCGCTCCCGAGCTGGACGACCTACTGGCAAAAGGTGAGGTTCGAGACTACCCGTACACTAAGAGTTTTGAGGAGGGGCGATTCGATCCATGGATGGTGTTGCAAACCTCGGGGTCAACTGGTTTACCCAAGCCCGTTATCCTGACCCAAGGATGGTTTGCGGCTCTGGACTCGTACAATCATTCAGCACTTCTGGATGGAATGCCAGCCATGCCGCTTATGAAGAGGAATAAGAAGATTTGTGGTATAATGCCAACCTTTGGCGTAAGTCATCCTACCGTCATGGAATCTGAATTTCAGGAAATTAACCCCAGAAAGGCAGCCGGTGTTATACTAGGGCTTTGTGCTCCGGTATGCTTCAATGCCCACTTTGTATGGGCACCTGCAGCCAGACCCTTCAACGCAGCCCTTGTGGATGAAATGCTAGAAGTAGTTGATGCGAACATCTGTTTTTTGCCTCCATCTATCATCAACGAGCTCGCACGATCGGCCTCTTCCAGAGCAAAGTTGGAGAAACTCGAAGTACTCGGCTTTGGCGGTGGTGAGTCTTGGTCCTCATGCAAAGCGGTGCCTTGATTTTAATACTGTTAGGTCCTTTGTCTCGTCAGGCCGGAAATTCTCTTTGCCACAGTACCTATATATTGAACGCCATGGGTTCTACCGAGCTCTGTGCTCTCCCAGCTTACAAGACAGCCCCAGAGGATTGGCAATACTTACACTACAGCCCCCACCACAAGGGTATTGAATTTCGACCTGTGGGAGATGGACTTTACGAAATGGTGATTGTTCGTCATCCCTCAACCGATCCCTACCATGCCGCATGGTATTCATTCCCCGACAAGAAAGAACACTCTACAAGTGACCTCTTTACTAAACACCCATCGAAACCGAATCACTGGCTCTACGCCGGAAGAGCCGAAGACCTGATTGTTCTTTCCAACGGCAAGACGCTGAACCCCACGAGCATGGAAGCGACCATTTCTGAACACCTTAGTGTGCAAGGCGTACTAGTGATTGGGCAAGGGCAGTCTACAAGCGCCGCGATTATCGAGCTGAGAGAATCGGCTGCCGCGACAATCAACACGGCGGAAGCACGGGCGCAGGTCATCGATGAGCTCTGGCTGTATATTGCGAAAGCTAACAAAGATACACCGTCTCATGCTCAGCTGGCACGGGACAAGGTTGTTTTAAGCACGCCGGGGAAGCTGTTCTTGAGGGCGGGGAAAGGAACGATACAACGACCGGCGACGCGTAAGGCTTACTCGGATGAAATTGAGCAGTTGTATAAGAGGGGTGAAGAAGGGAAATAAACTTGACGGCTGGATTTGGTGAAGGCGGTGAGCATTATTGTAAGAGTTGAATAGGAGGACGATGGAGATTGTTTCTTTTGGAGAGTGAGGCTTGAGAGAAGCGCGAAGAGGGAGGTAATGTGGGAGAGAATCTGGCGGTGAAGTTATTGGACTTTTACCGAGGAGCGAGGGATGGGGAGCCGGTTTTCAAATTGGACACACGGGAGATGGAGAGTTGGAGTGAGAGTCTGAGGAGATTAGAGGGTATGAATCCGAGCTGGATGAAGTTGTGGTTGGAGCAGTGGAAATTCTGTATTTTGGTTTAGATCTGGTTGAGAGGTCAGCTTTTGGGATCTTGCTGATATGATGATAGAGTGATAGAGGAATGTCTTTGACACAACAAAGATACATTAGTGTGGAAGAAAGATGTCTGTCTCGTAGTTCTCGAAAACTGGCCCCCGGCTTTGAGTTTACGCTGGACATCAGGCTTTCGCTTCTAAAGAGTCACTTACAAATGAATCCAACATGCCCCGAAATCCTTGTCTGACTCTAAGCCAGTACCTTCTTGATCGGCCCTCCCTAATAGCTACTTCCTAACACCCCTAATCTTGCATGCCCATTGTATATTATAGCGGT
Source organism: Coleophoma cylindrospora (assembly GCA_003369665.1). Lineage (NCBI taxonomy): Eukaryota > Fungi > Ascomycota > Leotiomycetes > Helotiales > Dermateaceae > Coleophoma > Coleophoma cylindrospora. The sequence goes on from PDLM01000013.1 coordinate 947,392, forward strand.
CTACACAAGCATCGTCCTCGAGATGGATGCGGTTAAGTAGCTGGCTCATAAAGTTCACACCTTCTTTGCCCAACATCCAGCAGTAGCCTGATACAATCATTATGTCTTTCTCGGTTTCTTGTAGCTTATCTGCTAAGCAGAGTTTGTCATTGGTCCATTAGAGACTCATGAGGTGCGATGACCTCACGTGTAACACCCCACCAATTACAGAATTTTGTCTGAATGGCTGAGCCTTTGTACGGGCCGTCGCGTTGACAGCGGGTATCCTTAGCGAGCCAATGAAAGCCTTCAGCCGAATCTTTAGCGCTTATGGCTTGATAGCCTCGCTGCCTTCTCTATATCTATCGTTACAGTCCCAGCCCCAGAATCCAAGAAGTTCCAATCTCTTACAGCCTCGTAATCCGTCGAATGCGAGCCATCATCGGGTCTCTTGAGTGTGGTCTCCACATTGAGCAGGTCCAATACACGCAAAAAAGCTTCACCTACTTAGCATAAGGCAACAACCTGTTGCGCTTCTTTCCGACCATGGCAACCGGACCACCCCACCGACCAGTCTGTCTACTATCTCTTGGTTGGTAATTTCGTAGCTTGATTTTTGACTGTAAGGATTGACTTTCATTTTAGATGGTGGTGGGATTAAGGGAGTATCTGAGCTTTCCATCCTGCAACACATTATGGTAGGCGTGCAAGGCAGGCGTGGGCTCCTAGAGGAGCCCCGCCCATGTGATTACTTTGATTTGGTTGGTGGTACTAGCACTGGAGGGTAAGTGCAAGGAATTTATTCCCGAATACTTGTCCTGAATTTGTCTAGCCTGATAGCTATTATGCTTGTACGATTACAAATGACAGCTTCTGAGGCACTTCAATCGTACTTCGAACTTTCCGGCAAGATATTCTCGAAGAAGAATACAAAAAGAAAAGGAAAAGAGGGTTCATTCAAGGCGACAACCCTAGAGACATCCATCAAAGAAGTTGTTGGTGCTCAGGAGAAGAACCGTGATAATGGGGAGTGCATGTTACCAACGAAAGATAGCAAGATCAGAGCAAGAGGGCAAGTGGAAAACCTAGTTTGAATGTTCGGCTTGACCTCAAGGCTAATTAAATCTCAGTTTTGTGTGTGCAATGACGGCCGAGATAATGAAGAAACCATATCATCTCAAAACCTATAAAGTGCCAGGAGAGATATCATATGACTGTAAAATATGGGAGGCGGCAAGAGCGACAACAGCAGCTCCAACATATTTCAAAGCCATCTCGATCAAGTGGCCAAACGGCTCTATGAATCGATTCGTGGACGCTGGCTTGGGCTTCAACAATCCTGCCGAGGAAGTCATAGAGGAAGCCGAAGCCTACTTTGGACCTTCGACACCAGTTAAAATCCTGGTTAGTGTTGGCTGTGGGGTTAAGTCTTCAATTCGATATACCGCACCCTCGAAATTGGACAAGTACCTCCCGCTTAATGCTATAGAGACGGTCAAAAACATCGCCTCCGACTGTGAGAAAGTTTCTCAGAAATTGGAACGCTGTTTTAAAAACCACCAGAACGTATATTTCCGCTTCAACATACCCGAGATCGGTGACATAGGACTCTCGGAGGTTGATCAGTCGACGCTTGATCGAATAACTAGTAGCACAAAAGCCTTCTTTGATGTTGGTTTCCCAGGACATACAATGTTGGCACCAGTAGTAGAGCTTCTTTGCGAGGCTTTTGATGTCAACTCAGTACCAAAGCATGGCATTACGTTGGGAAAGATCCGTACGTTATAGTAAAGTTTAATGAAACTTCAAGTGAACAGAACAACTCAAGTTAAGCTAATATATTTCGTGAAGTTGCGATTGAAAAGCATGATTTAGCACCTGGTGCGTAATTTATCTACAATGTCAAAGAGAGATTTAGCTGATGAAAACTTCCTAACTATGTTAAGGGCATCTGGTGCTACCATTCCCGCGTAACATGAACTTTGTTGGGCGGGAATCCTACCTAAACGAGTTACTCACAAAATTCGACCCTAGGTGTCTGATTACCACAAGTCCATGGATGGCACTAGATGGCCTTGGTGGAGTTGGCAAGACTCAGATAGCCTTACAATTCGCCTACAGGGTTCAAGAGATATCGCCAGAGTGCTCCGTCTTCTGGGTTCAGGCTATAGATACTATAAGTTTTAATAACTCGTATCGTGAAGTTGCACGAAAATTAAAGATACCTGGGCTGGAGGATGATAACGTAGATGTGAAGCAGTTAGTCTTCACAGCACTCCAGGACCTTCCTAACCCATGGTTGCTGATTGTCGACAACGCTGATGATTACGCGGTGCTTGATAATACTGACAAGGGAACTTCGTCACGCACACTGATTGAATACCTCCCACGTCATGGCAATGGAGCGATCCTCTTTACAACTCGAGATCATAAGGCTGCTACAAAGCTTGCTGGGGTGAATGTGATCAGCGTCAAAAGGATGAGTAGAGATGAATCGACAAGCCTTCTTGCAAGTATCCTCCAAAATCAGCATCAAGTTCTGCTTAACGATAAAGCTAGTATAACGAAACTCTTAGATTTGCTTCTGGATCTTCCGCTGGCGGTTAGACAAGCGGCGACTTTCATTAACGAAACCTCAACCCCCATCTCAGAATACCTATCCTTTTATAACAAGAGCGAGCAAGATATAATTGACGTTCTTAGCGAAGATTTTCAAGACCGCGGGAGGTACCGTAGCCAAAAAAATCCAATTGCAACGACCTGGTTCATCTCGTTCAAGCAAATACGACGTGATGACTCTCTTGCTGCTGATTATCTATCATTCATAGGGGTTGTACTTCGAGATAACATCCCTATATCGCTATTACCACCGGGAAAATCTGTACTGGAACAGAGGAAAGCAATCGGAACTCTGATAGCGTATTCATTCGTGACTGAACGTGCAGGAGAGTCAGCGTTATATGTGCATCGACTTGTTCATTTAGCCACCCGTAATTGGCTAAGAAAGGAGAATAAGCTATCTATATGGGCCGAAACTGCACTGCATAGATTGCTAGAGGTTATCCCGGCAGGTGGTCATGATAACCATCGAATATGGATCTACTATTTACCACATGGGGCCCACGTTGTAAATGACAATGAGTTTTCTCAGAATATACAATCAAAAGCCCAGATTTTAGGTAACATAGGGCGGTGTTATACTAGTATTGGCCAATACTTCGAAGGCGAGAAAATGCACCGGCGATCGCTAGCATTGAGGGAGAAGTTGCTCGGGAAGGATCACCCTGAGACGCTCACAAGTATGAACGAGGTCGGAGTGGTATTGTGGTATCAGGGGAAGTACAGTGAGGCCGAGACGCTGCACCGGCAGGCGCTGGCCTTGAAGGAGAAGGTGCTTGGGGCGGAGCACCCTGACACGCTCACGAGCATGAACAATCTCGCGGGGGTGTTGGGGGATCAGGGGAAGCACAGCGAGGCCGAGACGGTGCACCGGCAGGCGCTGGCCTTGAGGGAGAAGGTGCTTGGGGCGGAGCACCCTTCGACGCTCACGAGCATAAACAATCTCGCGCTGGTGTTGGGGTATCAGGGGAAGCACAGTGAGGCCGNTGCTTGGGGCGGAGCACCCTTCGACGCTCACGAGCATAAACAATCTCGCGCTGGTGTTGGGGTATCAGGGGAAGCACAGTGAGGCCGAGACGCTGTACCGGCAGGCGCTGGCCTTGAGGGAGAAGGTGCTTGGGGCGGAGCACCCTTCGACGCTCACGAGCATGGGCAATCTCGCGCGGGTGTTGGGGGATCAGGGGAAGCACAGCGAGGCCGAGACGCTGTACCGGCAGGCGCTGGCCTTGTACGAGAAGGTGCTTGGGGCGGAGCACCCTTCGACGCTCACGAGCATGGGCAATCTCGCGCGGGTGTTGGGGGATCAGGGGAAGTACAGCGAGGCCGAGACGATGCACCGGCAGGCGCTGGCCTTGTACGAGAAGGTGCTTGGGGCGGAGCACCCTTCGACGCTCACGAGCATGAACAATCTCGCGCGGGTGTTGGGGCTTCAGGGGAAGTACAGCGAGGCCGAGACGATGCACTGGCAAGCGCTGGCCTTGAGGGAGAAGGTGCTCGGGCCAGAACATCCATTAACGCAACAGAGTAGGGATGACCTTGAGTTTGTGATTAGCTATAGAGCTGCTGCATAGTCAAAGACCTAGTAGTAAATAGACATTCATGTTCTGCACCAGACCACCCCACCTCCCACCTTTCTTCCTTTGTCTTTATATGTAGTATATTATATATTTGTAGAATCTTCTAGAGATCGAAAGCTGATTTGTAATCCCTTGGTTTAGTAGTGGCAACTAGTTATTTCTAAGCGCTAACACTTGTATGACAAACAACCATTCTGATTTTCCTCTGCTTAGGGTATCTTCTATTGAAGTAATGTCTATCTCAATTGAAAATAATAGAGAGGAAGCTTAGACAATGCCGACACCTCCCACATAAGATATAGGTGGGAACTTTGTCTAGAATCAAGGTCTACTCTAACGTGATGTGGTTAGCGAATTGCTCCACTGTGCGCTCTATATTAGGGTGTTCCAAAGTACGTACAAAGCAAGAAGTTTGCAGCATAGAAGTTAGACATTAGGGCCAGAAAGCTGTTCAACGACATTTCCGTGGCAAATTAGAGTATTGCAACTGCTTTAGCTATAACTGCTCGTTACGAGCCGGGTCTCATAAGTCTGTGGAATACAGGCTTTATTTCCACACCCCCCACCCTAAGCGAACACCCCGAACGAAACACGACAAAAATGAATAGAATCAGTATTTAATTAGGTGTAGACCACCCACGACGCTCATTTAATACATGTACGAAGTGTTCATGACGGATAACTAGCTCATTGATCTATAACTGTGGGATTTTCTCCCATTCTTCTGTTACAGCCTCTTGCATCTCTACTTCAGTATTCGGTTGGTGTTTTCGCCTATGTAGAGCTTGTTTTATCTGCCTCTAACACTTCTTAGTTGGATTCATATCTGGGCTTGTAGATGGATGTGGAAGTAATTCGATATTATAAGCCTTTCGAAAGCGAGCACAAGGGTTCGTAGAGGACTTATGGCCGTGGGCAGAGTTTCCATCTTCTATAAATAAAGGAGTAAAACCTGATTTCTCAGTGACTTTGCCAAAGCTAGAAAGAATATCCTGGATATATAGCTCAAGAACCTATCCTAGGTAGTCCTTTTATGTAAAAGCACTATTCTTCCTAGAGCCTTTGATAAAGAGTAAAGGAGACTTGAAATTCTAGCCTATTGCTCCCTAAGCATTTACTAGAGTTGTACGTCCTCGGTGGAGTTGATGTTGAACATAGGTTAGATGATATCGCTCTCCTCTCTTCCGATAGATTTTCTCCTTGGCTATATGACCTCTAATTAGAAAAGTAACCTCATCTGACCAAAGGACTCTCCTCTATTCCAAATGCTAGAAAAGAAACTTAAAAGACTAGAGGAATCGGCCTATAACCTGATCTAGAGTCAAAAAGGGTTTCTAGCAAGCAGTACATCGAAAATAGCCATATTGCTTAAGTCGTCTTTCAAGGGTTTGAACAGAGCATTATAGACCAAATTCCTCGTGTAGCTAATCAGAACTTAGAATCTGATATATCTAAGATTCCGATAGATATTCTATTATTTCATAAACAAGAGAGTCTTTAACCTTGACTTTTGCTCCTTGTCGAGATATCCGAGAACGTTCTGGTTTATCGTACGAGAGTATACGATAGACCGTAGATTTTTCAAGCCTATATTGCTCTGCTATAGTCGAGACTAGTATCTTTGCAAAGCTATGAAGCTGTCTAATAGCTTCCTTGTGCTTTGTAGGTATTTCATAGCCTGGTTGGTGGTCAGGCATAGGTGGTGTGGTAGGTATAATTGAAGCCATTTTGGTGATGATTTCGGTAAAGGAACTATGTGGGTTTTCAGGGTGTTCGCTTAGGGTGGGGGGTGTGGAAATAAAGCCTGTATTCCACAGACTTATGAGACCCGGCTCGTTACCGCCAAAAAGGAAAGCGCCTTTGCAACACCCACATAATAATGGCCAATCGTCATGTTGATATTGATCGTAAAGTATCTATGAATCTATCATCATCAAATTGGGAAAATTCTTGCGTTGTTTAGAGCTAGGAGAAAAGTTGTGCAAGTGTTTCTTAGTCCCTACTATGGCAATACTTAGCCTTATCCATGTTTTATATTCTTCTTACTAGACGAGCAGCTGAAGCTTCTCTGGAACTGCTGTTCGTAGTTGCCGAATGTTTAGGCAAGCCCATTAACCAAGGAGTACTTGTATGTCATGTATCTCTCATAATCAAGGAAATACTAACGGACGGGTCTAGCCGCCTACCATTATTTGATTGCTGATGTTCCGCCGTTTCTGCCGTTGATGAATGTGAAATCATCACGCGAAGATTGCTCATGGCTTGGAAATGTTAAATGGAACCATTTTGCCCCTTTAAAATAGAGCACTATAGCTGCCATAAATGATACAAACAAATAGCTTGCTTTTATATACAAGATTGAGACGAAGAACTTAATGCTTGGCCAGCAGGCTCTAGTTCACGGGGTTTGAGCGAAAGATGTACAAAAAAGTCAGCTGCTAGATTGCCATTCTCAACGGGCTTATTTAGTTAGTTTCAATGACGTATATAGAAGGAAAGTCGAGATTCAGGCTTAACAGATGCAATTAAACCGGGCGTTGATATATTTTACAGAGAAACAAGCACCCTCAGCTCGTTCTTATCTACAGAAATCCGAAGAAATCGCTGGGCACTGTAATGGTCTATAGTATTTACTTTATAGATAGTATGTCGTCAGGATAAGGCTTCTTGCACCTTAGCGGTGAAAGAAAAGGGTACTGCCGAAGAATCGCTAGTCGGCCACTGCCGACAAGGAGATCGGAAATTGGCGCAACCAAGTATGGTCTGCGACAGCGATTGAGGGAGGGTTTTTGTGGAATTCTGTAATAATTCCGTGCCTGCTTCTTTCCCGCTGACAAGAACGGTAGCTTTCCGGACTGTGGTTGGACAATGGCAACATATTAATGGCGGCTGAATGGTCGGAAATAAGGCTGTTGATCCTCTGTCTTCGTAGGGCTTATGTGCTGATAATATGCAGGATTCGAGTCCAACGAGGGACAGAAAATCCCGCGATGACTCATCATATGTACCTCCGGATATATCTACATAAAAGTAGTAGTGTTATCTTTTGAGACCATCATTCTAATTGTTTCTGTGATACCAACCTGACAAGGTCATTGTGGCAGAGCATTTGACAGCCAGCCCAAGGAAATGACCACATAAGGCCGACGGCACGGTTGGGATCGCGGTTAAAATAGAGGACGGAAACTATGATCATCTTTACTCAGCGGTGATGGAGATCCTCGAGCGGCTTGCGATAGGGACGCCGGGCATGCGGGACCAGCTTGGAAGCTTCCATTGTAAGAGCGTCTTCAACACTGCTGGCGTTGTAACGGGTCATGTATCATACCAGTTCAAATTAAGGGAACAAAACTAGCTCTGGTGTTGTGTTGAATGACTTGTGGGAAATGAGATATGAATTGAAGGCTGTACTAAGTATATAGAAGAAAAGGCTAGATTCATAGCAAGATCGTTCACTTGTATGTGGTTATTGTAGGAGTTAACACTCATAACATGACCCTCATCATAACCACTCCGAATATCGGTTTGAGAACTGCGGAAAATTTTAGTTGACAGCTAGCTGGCTAATACTCAAACAGAGTTTAGCGATTAATTGCATTGTTTATAATACCATCCAGCACTACCTACTAATTGTTGTAATTGCAAGAAGTACGAAATCCTTACGCACATGACACGAAAGAAAAAACATTCTTTCCACCATTACAATTTTATTGCGGTAATAGACCTGATTTCATTAAAATCAAATCGCCTAAAACCCGTGACGCACGAGATGCAGATAGGCTATGTACTGCACAACCCCTGTCTATTCCAGGCGCAGTTAAATACTTGTACAATCCTTGACCCCCAAGCTTGTTCCTTTGAACAACATTGAGACAAAAGTTTTTTCTCCGACACAATTCACGCTCATTCGAAGTCATAAAATGAAACATCCCCCCTATCCAGGCCAGAAACTGGAGCTGGACGATTCGTTCCGTCTTGTAGAACTCCAAGGCGGACAGAAGGAGGATGAAATAACCGTCCGCCTTGTGAACTCCCGCCTAGGCGACTCCCGAATCTATGAAGCCCTCTCATACGTCTGGGGCGATGCGTCGCAACCAGTCTCGATCAGTGTTACCGCGGAGGTTGACTCGGGCTACACACCTCTGTCCGTGACCACTAATTGTCACAAAGCTCTCAAACGGTTGCGCAGAGTCGACGGCCCGCGGATGCTCTGGATTGACTCGATCTGCATCAACCAGAACCTAGTACCAGAGCGCAATCACCAAATCAAGCTCATCCCACGCATCTATGATGGCGCGTCGCGCGTTGTAGCGTACCTCGGAGAAGGTGCGGACAACAGCGACACTGCAATGGACTGGATCCGCGAGATTGACGAGCCGTCTGATTTCGGTACGGAGCCAGAGTCCAGAGATGATAAACCCCGGATCCTACGCCCGGATATGGACATGATCGATGCGTTATTCGCGCGGCGCTGGTTCAGCCGCGTATGGGTGTTACAGGAAGTCCGACTTGCACGCGCGGTCATCGTTGTGTGCGGCGAGAGGGAGGTGAGTTGGGACAGCTTCCGGGCTTTCCAATACTGGAACCACAATGCCCGATGGGTGAAGAAGCTGCCGTACGTGGTGCAGTCGTCCGTGTTTCGGATTTCGCCGTGGTACAGAAACTCGACGAGATTCTTGATCCCGTATCCGCAGCGGTTGCTCAAGAAACTCAAGGCTACACGACAGTGTGGCGCAACGGATCCGCGAGACAAACTTTATGCTATCCTTCCGTTGGTGGACTGGGAGGAGCGACAGTTTTATGAAAATACGGACCCGAGTTTGGGTAATGGAGGCCAAGACAAAGCTGCGGTTGACTTGAAAGTGAATTATACCCTTACGCCAATGCAGGTCTACACACAACTGGCTATAAGCCTTATTAATGCAATCGGGCTATCAGTTCTCCGTGAGGTGGTGACCACGACTACCGTCCCTGAGCTCCCGTCCTGGGCGCCGGATTGGAGTGCCAATGCCGCGCATCCGTTTCATGGACAATCACGCCGAGAGGCACGGCTGCACTATATCTCGGATTATTTCAAGGACACGACCTGGGATGAGAACAGCTTAAAGGAAGAAGTTGCCCGGGCCTGGCATTTCTCGGAGTATACCACCTCGAGCGGTGGATCAAGCACTCAGCTCCACGCACGTGCTATGCTCGTGGGAACCATTGCTAAGATTGGGGACATGTGTGATATCTATGAGAACTATTTTCCTGTGCAGCAGTGGGAGAGTCTGATTGAAAATCCCAAGCAGCTGCAAGGTGAGCGCGGTGAGATTTTGCCCGCCGACGCTACTTTCGAAGAACACCGCCAGTGGGATGCCAACCTGCTGCCTCCATTCGTGCGGGCCTTGACGGGCGACAGGATCATCTATGTATCGGCGGTGGAGAGAGCCTACGAAAGGATCCGAGATTACAACGGAGAGAACCAGGACGCGGAAAGTGAAACACTGATACGAACTATGACTGATTCCAGTTCTGATGAGGAAAGCGTGGAAAAGCCTAAAATGCCACTGACGGATATTTTCAGAAACATGGGGCCAAGCTATGAAGACCAGGCGGAGCTCATATTCTACAACTGTCATGGACGGAGGTTCTTCGTGACGGATACGGGGCATATTGGGCTTGCGCCTGAAATATCGGAAGTTGGTGATGTGGTGATGGCATTGGAGACGGATACTGTACTATTTGTGGCCAGACGCACCATTGAAGAGTCGATGGAAAACACCGAAGACAGTGGAAGGATTATGAGGCTCATTGGAGAGGGCTTTGTGCAAGGCCTCTCGGCAGCAGAGGTGTGGGAAGAGAAGACTTCTTTGATACCGAGTGGGGTTATCATTCGTTAAGGTCAAGGGCAGCCGTCTTCTTCTCTTCAAGATGTACAGTACCGTTTGGGTAAGTCGATCAGTCGGCTAGATATTTCTTGCCCCACTCGTGTTAGCTCTCAATGCAAGCTCTCGACCTACCTAAGCAGGGATTGGGATTCCTCCAAGAAAACACCAATGCTCCGAGACTTGGCACCATAGCATCTAGTCAGAATAGTAGTTGTCGCTACAATAAACTGCGAAATTGGTGTCAGGAATCATTTTTGGTTTGGCTCCGATACAGTCGTCCGAGTTACAGGGCCGATAACCCGCACCCCTCCGAGTCATTACACGTGAGATATCCCATGACGCGCCGAGCTGACACGGCAGCCTTCACAATCAACATGTACATCCACCGTGGTACCTTTACCCCACAGGCCACTTTATATAGGCTTACTAAATCCCAGATTTCCTAGCGAGCAGTATCGAACCAGAATCCTCTCAATGAAATATGAAGGAGACAGCCACGGGCCAGCCCAAGACTCGATTCTATCATCGCTGTCTCCTGCACGGGACACCGCTGTTGTTCTGCAGACAGAACACACACCATGATCGCTATGAATGCATCTTCACTCGATGTCGCCAATGGCTCGATGCTTGTTTGGCTGGTCATCCGGGACGCGGGTCACCCGCAAGTGTCTGCGGGACAGCGCTAGGTTCGGCTCAATTCCACTCGACGTGTCCATCACGCTTGATTGACGTTGGCGTGACGGGCGAAGCCCCGCGGCTGGTGAAATTCGACAGCTTAGATCAGGTTCAGGAGGTGAGTACGCCAGCCAGATATGCGGGCTATGTGACATTGAGCTACTGCTGGGGCCCCAAGAGCGACTATGGGCACCTGCTCCGGCAAGAAAACGAGGCGCAATTCCACCGGGCTCTGCCACCCTTACCGAAAACTATCCAGGACGTCGTCGAGGTCTGCCGAAGGATAGGGGTGAGGTTTCTATGGGTTGACGCCATCTGTATTATACAAGGCGGGCCTGGGGGCGCATCTACAGATTGGGAGCTCGAGTCCGCTCGTGTGGGCTCATACTATGCGAACGCTCTGTTCACCATCGCCGCAGCGAGCGCGGGAGGGAGTGATGAAGGGTGTTTGCCCGATCGTGCCTACTCTTATCACGGGCAGTTGATTTCACATATTTCTTTGCGACACATTTCGTATCTGGGCAACGAATCCCCCAGCCGTAACGCAGCCTTCTATCAATGGTCAACCGTGACATCCGAAAAGGGTAATGTGTTAAGGCGCAGAGGCTGGACGACACAAGAGTTGAGCCTGGCACCGCGCATCCTCTGGCTGGGTCCGTCTGGAGCTGTTTGGTCGTGCCGCACCGAGGACCGAGGTTACTGGGGCGCGACACCCTATAGGAGCGACGTGGGCAAGTTTCATGCCCGCATGAAAAACAATTGGAACCAGCTTCTCGTGTCCTATTCAACAACTGCGTTGTCGTTTCCGGAAGACAGACTTCCTGCGCTTTCTGGGATTTGCAAGTTCCTGGACCCCGATGCTTCAGACCAGTACTTGGCGGGGATTTGGTTGAGTTCTTTATCGGATGGTCTTTTCTGGCTGGTCAATAACATGGTATCACCCCGGGCGGACGTCACAAGATACAAGGATATGAGTTTGCCTTCGTGGTCACCTCTCGCAACTGGCCAGATAATTACTTACCAGACGAGTTGGCCGCAGATTCAGCCAGGCGTGTGCATTGCGAGTGCACCCTGTTTGACTTGTGGCCCGGGAAGACTCGGCCTTGAAAAAAGCTCGGTGAATCTTCGCTACGGTGACATCCACGGAAGGATTGTGTCAGCGTGGCTCGAAATCCGTGCCAAAGTCTATGTTGCGGTTTTCTCCCTTCATGGTATGGTGCGTGGGTCGTCCGATCAGCTATGGTTGGAGAATAGTATGGTCTTATATGGAGGCTTATATCTTGACGAGCCGAAATCACTTCAAAACGATCCCAAGCCATCAGAGCCGGCAAAAGAGTTCTACTCGGTCTTGCTAAGTCATGACGGTGACGATAAGTTCTGTCACCTTAAATTTCTGCTTCTCGAGCTAGCAGCCAAGCCTAACTCTTATCGACGAGTTGGAGCCTTCATGTCAAAGCCCGTGTACCCTACCAGCCCAGAAGCGCAGTTTTTCCAGAAGGCCCAAGTTTTGTCTGAAATACTCCTTGTTTAATAACAAGGCTAGTAAAAGATGTGTTGAGTGGGCGTCCACGGGATAATGAAAATCCATTGAAAGGAAGAAATGGTGCTGGCCTCGAAATTCCAGATCTTGTAGACGATCTGTTTGAATAATGGGTTAACCGGTACACGATTGTCGTTGGAAGAACACTTAGATTGTTGGAAGTCCCCAAGTTCTCTGATTAGCGAAGGCTATGTGTGCAGCAGTCGACTTTGGCAGGCTTATAAGAACCTACTTTGCTTTATCGGTTCTCAGAATGATTAATCGAAGCTAGGGCTTCGGTATAGCTTTGAGTTCTCTATTTAGATTGAACAGAAACAAACTAGTTATAGCTTATACGGTAGTAACACTTCTTTTTACAAATCTATTTCCCTTATCAGATATTCGCTAGCATAGCCAAACTATAGAGCATTTTTCTAACTACAAGTCTAGCCTTTGTAGAGAAATAGCTAAAGAGCAATACGCAACTAATTATAGCATCACTTGTTTACATGGTAGAAATTCATAACTCCCCAAGCCATAAAGTCATTCCGGCTTGCGGGGATAGACGTTTATCGCTTTGCGGCCAACTTAAGTATCCCAACTCCTCTTTTCGGACAGTTTGCTTTGTCGACCTTCCCAAAGAATATACCCACGGGCAGGGACGTGGTTTCGCTTACTCGTTCCCTCGCCGCTGCGGCAAAGCCGAGGAAGGCTCCAGTATTCGGAAGGGGTGTTCCCTGGCCCCCGCCCCCGAGTTCTGGAGGCATGGCCCAGCAAATTCAATGGTGTATATGGCCGCGTGTTCATACTGGAGTTTCGACTTCTGTTAACTTATCGAGTTACCCTCTTAAATGGATCCCTGACCCTTAAAATCATAGAGTGTCCAATATTACGCTAGCACACGCGATCGCAGTGGGATTTCGTGGGAGTCGCTCCAAACCGAGATCAAACCACCGAAATACAACTTACCTTGGCAGCAATCACAAAATCGTGTACTGGGTACGATGTAGAAGCAACAAAGCAGTGATTTGAAGGGGGTTGATAAGCAACTACTATATGCAGGCGCTTATGTAAGCTCGTATTGTCTGTCCACTTACTGTCGACCACTGGCTGTGTTTGCTGGCCAGTAGCCCCGCACGTCCTCCTCTTATCATCCAATCAGTACCCGGGGTATCTTCCTTACTTTTGCTTATATGTCAACCGCTCCTGGTTCTTCGCATCCCGAGTGAGGACGTTCCAATCACCCAACTCGTGGGACTGCACGGGTATTGAGTACTGATCTTTCCGAGACGAGCTCTTGCGCCACCGTAACGATGTCAGGCTCGCCATACTCACTCTCTACCATCGTCTCAACGGCTTTTGCCGCTTGGGTGGTCTACGTCCTTGGACAAGCCATTCATCGGCTGTATTTCAGCCCGGTCGCCAAATTTCCGGGGCCGAAGTTGGCCGCCGTCAGTTTCTGGTGCGTGAATCAGACATTTCCTCTGGTCATCTCCAGCTTCTTTGATACTACTAGGAGACGCTCGCAATAACGATAATTATATTTGGGGCTAATAATACCACAGGTATGAGTTCTACTACGATGTCTATCTCTCCGGGCAGTACACCTTCAAGATTGCGCGCCTACACGAGGAGTACGGGCCCATCATCCGCATCAACCCGTACGAGCTCCATATTCTCACGCCCGAGTTTTATGAGAAGCTGTATGTTGCTGGAGGGAAGCGACGCCATCGCTGGGGCTGGATGACGGCCCAGTTCGGGCTCGACCAGGCCATGTTCGGCACGGTCGATCATGACAAGCACCGCATTCGCCGCGCAGCTCTCAACCCGTTCTTTTCCAAAGCCGCCGTCCGAAACCTGCAACCCATCGTAGATGATCGGGTCGCCGCATTGCTGCGGCGATTCCAGGAATACCAAGCGTCAGGAGAACCTATTATTGCAAACTATGCATTTTCTGCTTACACGAATGGTGCGTTGTTCACTTTCTCTGTTGGTGATATTGAATTGGTTCGCGAGGCTTACTTTGGTTAGATATCGCTCAGGAATATGCTTTTGCAAGATCCGACCATCGGATTGAGCAGGTGGACTTTGAGCCTACATTCCACGATGCTGCCGTCGCGGGGAGCGCAAGTGGTGTTTTGATTAAGCAGTTTCCTTGGCTGCTACCGTTGATGGAATCCCTGCCGCAGTCGTTCATGACTTGGCTTGATCCTAAAATGGCGTCATTCTTTGCCTTAAACAATGTGAGTACAATTTCTCATCTGACTCTAGCTATCCACTGAGTTTTTGCCCTTTCAGAACACCGCGCAGCAAATCTTAGAGATGAAAGCAGGCACGCGAGATGACTCCAAGGACGCAAATCACAAAACCATCTTTTACGAGATCCTTAAGAGCGACCTCCCGCCGGAAGAGAAGTCCGACAAGCGCTTGGCTCAGGATGGGGGCACGGTGGTGATTGCGGGGACCTTGACTACGGCTTGGGCCTTATGCGTGGCGCTCTTCTATCTCCTCTCACAGCCAGAAACCCTTCGGCGCTTGAAGCAGGAACTCAAAACTGTCTCCAGCTCGTCGAAGCACCCCACGATTGCTCAACTGGAGCAACTACCCTACTTGACCGGCTGCATTCAGGAGTGTATTCGATTAAGTTATGGGGTTTCTAGCCGCTTACAACGAATCGCTCCAGACGAGACCCTAATATTCCATGACAAGACTAGTGGAAAAGACTGGGCCATTCCCCCGGGCACACCGGTGGGGATGACGAGTGTTCTCATCCATCACGACGAATCCATCTTCCCCGACTCCAAAAAATTCCTACCCGAGAGATGGATTGGACACCCGCATCTCGACAAGTATCTAGTGTCTTTCTGCAAGGGTTCTCGTATCTGCCTCGGTATCAATCTGGCGTATGCCGAGCTCTATCTTGCGCTGGGGGGGATTTTCGGCGTGTATGGAAGCAAGGATGTGAGGGAGGAGGGCGATGTGGGGTATCTGGAACTGTGGGAGACGACAGAAGCGGATGTGATTATCGCCAAGGATGTTTTCATACCGCTGGCTGCAGATGAATCTAAAGGAGTGCGCATTGTGGTAAAGAAGTGAACTCTCGGGTACATTTTACCTATCAGTAGTATGATTTGCAAATATCACGTTGAGTTAAGAGAGGGTTAAAGAACAAAATAGCCTGTAGCTGATCAGGGTTTGGGAAATATTTGCCCGGAGTCTGGAACGCTTGAGAGGCTAAAATTTAGTCAAACCTTAGAATTCCCACCTACTTGGTTCCTGGGCCTTCGCTGTAAGGGGTATCATATACCTAAATTGTAGATAATCAATTAAGTCTTTATCAAGTAAACGAATGCTACACTTATCCTAGATTTGATGATATAATCACCCTGCGAAATGATAGCAAGGGATAGCTAGTTAACCAAGAAGCCTTAGCTAAGCTAGGATTATCGATTGAGTTGTCTACGGTGTGCTCCTCCGAAATACCGACAGTTAGAGATTGCAGGGCATACGTGACTTAGGCCGATTTCTTGCCTTCATAGAACAAGGCCCATTGGAGGGGTTAAAAATGCCGTCGTTTGAAGTCTATGACTTAAGCCGTCTGATAAAGCTGGTTTACTTTGGAATACCCATTATAATTTACACCAGTAAGTGCTTGACCCGCTCTTTCATACAATAGTATATGTTTTCTTTGCTAATCCTTGAAGACACTGCTCGTATGACTCTATCTCTAACAGACTTTGGTAGCGATAATCTGTAAGTTGTAATGTCGTATAGAATTTATCAGGCGTACGTATACCGAACCTTCCCACACGTTGGTAGACCGGGCGAATATTAGAGATGCCCGATACTGCTTGCTGTTGTACCGTCTCAATAAGGATTGCCGAGGCCTCCTGGCTAGTGAAGCCAAGTACTAAAACGGCGGTGATCTGGCCTGGGTATTGTTTATGGCGGAGTCGATATTCGGCGCAGAATCCACGCTGCCGTTGGGGCTGCTCTAGTAGCTCCAACACTAGTTTCTGGAGACTGGACTGTGGCTCTTCGGTGAAATCACCACCCCACTCACTACTGCCGGCCTCGATGGTAAGCTCTCCTCCTAAGACTGACCCGAAAGGATCATTTTCTCTAGCGAGATCGACATGAACATCAACGATGCGGGCCTCTGGGCCATTTTGACCAGGCCGTGGTAAGTCGGAGGGTAAAAATAGCTCAAACCGGTCGCCCTCCATACTCACCCAACTCCAAGAAGGCCCGTTATTGGTCAACTCCACATCTGTTTCGACAAGCACTATGCCAGGCTGCAATGGAGGAGTGTACTTGTAAATCCGCTCGCGCGCATATGGGCGATGTGCACCATAATGCCACAGTAGGCCACGAATGAGATCGTTCTTCCACAGCCCAGCACAGTAACTATCGCCCGTGATTTCCTGGACAAGCTCGGCCAGACCTGACAAAGCAGGAAGCCTGTCTCCATGTTTTGTGAGCCGTCGTTTGGAATATTCTTGGACCGTCTTATGCCACATCTCGTATGGAGTCGTCTCAGCCCAGTCGGAGATGTCCTGCCGTAACGAGGCCTCTTGATCACTTCCCGAATTTGCTCCCAAGGCAGCCACAGAGCGCTTCCAGTATCGCGATGTAAAATCGCGCGTGCTCTTACGATTGGGACCGCCTCTTTCTGTGATGTGTTCGCCATTCTCTCGCTCGGCATGCTCCAGACACTCCCATGTCATGGTATGCTTGGTAAAAAGCAAAAGCCGTCTCGCCAGAAAGTCTTCTTGCATTGTCCACCCACGGCTCATCCAGCGGGATGCCCTGAATAGTTGATCCTCGTCGAATCGGTTCGTGTTTTGCTTTAGCCGGACGCCTATCTGTTGTCCCTTCTCGTTTGGTATGGGTACACCGTCAGCATCTCGGGTAATCCATGGCAAACGAACAAAGTCTAGGGGTCTCGTTGTGAATATGCCAGCGTTAACATCATCTGATGAGGTTGCGGCCAGGACCAAGTCAGCATTAGAATACACGGCTTTCATCTGCGGTGCTTCCTTTTGCCAGTCCTCTGCAGAGTCTTGGAAAATACACAGCGCGTCGATCCAAATATAAGGAATACCCAAGGCACGCGTAACTAGTAAGGCATCCCGAAGGGTAGGAGGAAATGCATCAAGCTGTATCCCCTGCTTCAGGCTTTGGTAGCTTGCAGCCGTTAACATAAACGAAGCGTCGCTGCCCCAGCAATAGCTAAGGGCGACCCATCGCCCATCCGTAGATCCGGTTTCGTAGAGCCGGGGCATTTGTGTTGCCGACCCTACATCTATAACCCGTGTTGGTAGTCGGCTGCTCTGGCCCAAGGAGCATTGAGCATGCGACGATCTGCATTGCTGCAGCCAATTCGATGCGGTTCCTAGGGTCAGAGGCGAACCTGTACTGGGATCCATATGACGAGATAGGACTGCTAGAACATCTTCGTCGTCTGTGAAGTCAGACCCTAATGGTTGCGAATGTCAGTGTGGGTAGTTTGGGGAGAGGCGCGGAGAGGAGGGGGGAACAGTGGGGGAGAACACTACGTTCACATCGTACCGGCTTCAGGAAAGAATTCCAACGTTTTGGTTTCGTTCGAGCTAATACGAATCTCGAACTTGTGGTCTCGGCTTGCCCAAGCGCCGTAGGTAATTGGAAGCCCATTTACCTGATACGGGTTCCTCAGCGTCATCTCCATTAACCTCATATCAAAGTCGGCCCAAATCATTGAGCACAGTTCGCAGCCACTTAGGGCGCCATCTCGAAATCCTAGCACAGACTGGTGGTAGGGGTGGGGATCTTGCTTGGAGCTTTTACATGCTTGAATTAATAACTGACGCGCATCGATGGTGCTGCAAGCTTTGCAGAGCGTCATTTCACGAATCTATCAAGACGTGAAGATTGTAAGATAAGAACTTCTAACGGATTCCGAGTTGAGATGTGATATTGGGATCAGGTAATCCACCACATATGGCTGGCACGGCGTGTCTTAGACGTGAACTGTCTGACGCATTGGGCTGGGATATCAGCATCACGAGTTAAAGAGAACTTCAGGAATACATAATGGTGCCTGAGGCAGAGATGTGTACGATCCCGAGCCAGTCAGGTTTGACATATTACGGTTTGAAGTCCATGGGCTTAGCCGTTGGGTCAAGCTGCAACAGCAAGGCGCTAAACCCGGATCAAAGAGTCTGATTTAGTTTACGATATATGATGAGGGCGCGTACTTATGGCATAGCTGCGTCTGCCACTGTGAGCCTATCGATCGAGGTCTTTACTGATGCGGCCGCATCAACCATCCTCGACACAACTTGACGTTGCCCATGCAGGTGTTGGCTATTCCTTGTATGGTGTTAAGTTTCATATCCAAGGCTGCAACGTCAAGATATGCAGTGCGATATGTTGTAGGAATCCAACATAGGTCTGGTTTGGAGTAGTGATGATAAAAAACAAAATTCTCCGGAGACATTGTTTGTGCATTCTTTCACTCATGGCTCTGTTTAGGTCAGCTGCTATCTATGGATTAATTCAAAGATTCCAGTGGTCATAATTGCTGTATACTTTTCGGTCAGGGTAAACAGCGGCTTGTCCTCGAGATCAGTTGCAGCCGGCCGCTGTAGGTTGCTCCGTTGAAACCCTATCTCATCCTTACTTGTATTTCTCTTAAGCAAGCCTTCTTCTAGGACTGTGGTATTTGAAAGCAACAGATTCTAAGGTGGCAGATTTATCACATGTGGAACACGAGGCATGGCAGCACACAGTAGGCAAATTACAGCAAAGGAGCATGTGGAGAATATTGCCATAGAGCATGGTTTTCCTAGCATGGAAAAGCTCGCACAGATCCCTTATCATGTTCGGCACGATGTGGAGAATTTTCTGTTGATGAAGGACGAAGTGGTTGGTCCATCTGTCTTAACGTATAATCTTAGCCCCCTCCCTTTTACTTTGCTTGATTCTTCGGCAGCTAACAGTGCACGCAGCTTGGCCAAGGACCTTTATGACTCCAAAGCACATTTTGTGTTTGAACTTATCCAGAACGCCGATGATAATCATTACACCAAAGCACGGGACACAGGTTCAGAACCATACATGTCTTTCAAAGTATATCCCCAAAAGATCGTGTTGAACTGTAATGAAGACGGATTGGCATGAAACGGACATGACCAGCGGTAGTTGGCAATTTGGAGCCGGCCGCAGGCTTTATGGCGGCCAAAGACTTGCCCAGAAGTCTCGATCGCGAATACAACTTACAAGTAGTACATACCTGGGGGTAGGAGAAAAGCTAATAGATGGATGCTCTGAGCCTAGCCCACTTCAAAGGAAAATGCACATGTATGTATGACGTATTTCTTAAATACGATCAATCTACCTCGGAATTCTTGCTGTCCGGCCAAGAAAAACTAGTTTTAGTATCAAATACTTCGTGACTATGTAATCTTCTGCACAGCCATAACAGAGCTTATATAACTAAAAGCTGGTTGAGCTACGTACTATAAATGAGCCTCTTACTCCAAGAGACATTGAACACTACATAGTCTATTCAAGTATTGTCGCCCTGCATAACTTTTCCATTGTCCATTATTGCAATGTTCACTGCATCAATTATCAAAGTCTATTTACCCTGCCCCCTGTTGGTGTCCGCAGTGCTATCAGACGAAAGATGATAACCTGGTCCGTACTGCATTTTGAATCTTGGAATGGGTCCTTTTGGCGACTCATCATCCGGAATAGATGGTGAATTGCCATGCGAAGATATGTCTTCATTTCCGTTATGCTGGAAGAAGCGCATACCTAACATATCCTGTGATATCTTCTGGAGCGTAGTACCATCAATATGTCCTCCGATCTGCCTCGTTCTCCAGCCAAGTCCTCGATTTCTGCCATTGATTATTTGTCCATCGGTCGAAACCATGAATTGGACAGCGTCGCCAACAGCATAATTGTCAATAATGCTGATGTTTTCCTTCAAATGGCTCTCTGCCTCGGCGCAGATATCTCTACACTTGCGTGTTGTCTCCCACTCTTCCCGCAACCTTACAAGATCTGCAAGTTCCTCGTCAGAAGTCATGCCTGTCCCCGACTTTGTCACCACTCGGTCCATGAGATCTTTCATATATCCTTCCAATTTTGTGGCTGTAAGAGTGAGGCTACTCTTGCATTCTTGAAGGCCCTCCATAGTAAACTTCTGAGGAAGGGCATCTGGATCTATGGGTGTGGAAGAGCCGCCACCACCATTAGATGGGAGCTGGATCTTATTAATATGTGCGGTTAATTGAGCACAGATCTGGAGGCACTTTTGCGCGCTTATCCGCTCCTCCTGTATGCGTCCTAGCTCAGTTGCATCCGAGCTATCTTCTGTCATGGTACGTTCTAGGATGGTCTCCAACTTTTGATCAATACTCAAAATGCGATCCTCTAGATTATCAGTCGTAGACTTTAATAAATCTTTATAAATTTTGAGGCTTTCGGCTGTGACAGAGGATTTGCGACTGGCTGGGGTTAGAGCTTTTCGGGTTTGGACATGAGCGTGGAGACTCACAGGTTTGCGTCGGTGAGGGAGATCATGATGGTAGACTTGTAGGCAGCCAAAAGTCGCTGGAAACTGCTGATGTCCTCACCCATATACTTCAACTTAGCCCAGTCACGAAAGCTCGTCCGACTGCTGCTGGACCGGCGCAAACATTTCTTGATTTCCTCCTCGAACTCTTGGCAGGCTCTACCACATCGTCGCAACGGAAGACGGAGGGCAGAAAAGTCCACTTCCGTAACGCCACGGATCGTCTCCGCGAGCGAGTCCAGTACCCCGCTGAGCGCCTCAAGCTCCTCTAGGACTCCGGCTATGTTCTCGGAATGGAATTGAAAGCTCTGAATTGTCTCGTAGAGTGCGACGCTAGCATTGAAGGCAAAGGCAGCCAAAGTAAGCAGCCCGGAGGCTAAACCTATAGATTCTGCCATAGCGTTGATTATCCTACTGTGATGGGGAGGCAGAGGAGGCAGCGGATAAAGTTGGCTGACTCTTATCTCAAAGATGCCGCTGCAACGGTTAGCGTGGGACTACTGCACTGTCCATCATGTGACTGCCCGGCCTTATCCAACAAATCACCTCATCCCTCTCTGGTATATCTTCAGGCAATCGTGAGTCTGTGTATTGTCATATTTATCGAGAAACCCATGGTTTCTAAAGGTCGAACGTTTCTATAGCGGGAATAGTGTAGCAAAACCAGGCTATGTTTAGGAACACGATATCTATTCTATGAAATATATCTAGATAACATCAAATATACAGTAAACTCCTCCATATCAATTTTCAAAATGCCGTGGAAACTAATTACGCCCATGCAGACGTGAACCAGTTCGATATGATCCTGACTTCACCATCCTTGGGCCAATACACATCCCCACCTCCCAACACCTGCGCCATCTCCAAACTGTCCGTGTTCAACCAGTCTTGGGGGAAGTACAAATGCTTCATGATGGTCTCCGTTTGGCCTATACCATCAAAATTAACTGAACAGAGCCATCCCTTATTATTGATAAACGCGAGACGGGTGTCATCAGAGTTCATCCCGCGGCTGCGACGGTTTTTATTCCTAGCGAAAACATCTGCGCTAAAGAAATCGAGAGGTCTATCGATCTTTTCCTGCAGACTTTGAGCGAGTGGAGCCACGGTAATGGCAGAGCTCTCATTGCCAGCTACTGATTGAATGTCCGAAGTTCTCAAAATCAAAAAATCTTTCCGTCGTCGATGATTAGCCGACATGTGTAGAAGTATTAAAGACCCGTTTCTAGATACTAGAGCCTTCCTGACCTTTTGAGCTACTGGTGGATTCGATCGCGTGAGTGAAAGTTCCTGCGAAAGTGCGGTTGTATCCGTTGATGTGGAAAAAGATCCAGTTATATTCAATCTGAGAACATAACCTGACCTTAGGTTGTCCCAGCGAACTTTGCGAACGTCATATTGACCGAAGCCTAAAATGAATCCATCTTTGACAGGATCATTGATCCAATGATAATCCTTATCCAATGACATATGGTCTATCATAGTGGGACTTTTTTGCAACGACCATACTCTCAGAGAATCCCGAGTTACCACCAAAATCAGGTTTCCAGCCTTGTTAAACAGTATTTGCTGAACTGGGTCACCTATTCTTTCCTCAAAAATGGTGCCTAATACACCACTAGCTTTGTCGATACTCCTGACATAAAGTCTAGTTGACACGTCGACTACCGCCATGATTTCTTCGTTTCCACTCAAGCCTATGTGCTCAATGGGTATACCTGTTGCGGCAATCGTGGCCAGGCTTTCTCTTGTGCGCTTGAAAACACTCACAGCTCCATTGGGACGACCAACACAGTACATAGACGTTGTTTTCCCGACCGCGAAAGCTTCAATAGAATCGCTCATCTCTGTAAAGTTCTGGAAGTTATCTGGTGCTTCGCTTGAATCTACAGAGATGGTTGATGACCCAAGCGTTGATTCGTCGGACTCAGCGAGACGGATAAGACTGTCAGGTTCCCAGACAGTACAGTAGTATCCTTGGAGGCCGTAAATTCGTTTCCCGTCGGCACTGACTGCCAGATCAATAATCGTCGACTTCCCTGGGAGATGGTACAATAAAGCGAGGTCGTCAAAAGTCCAAATATTTAGACTTCCTGAGTCATCATTGGATACCAAAAACTTTCCTGTGGGACTGCACCGGACAATTGTCGCGTCGGCCTCAACGATATGTACTTGGTTCAAGTCTGAGGGATGGGTTTTGAATATGGACCCGTCAACGTAAGTACCAACGACATGCCCAGAAATGGCACTCCAGCCCATCTGAATCACATCTGTCGACTCACATCTTGAGGTCCTTTCAAATTTCCCAGCTAGTTGCTGTGTAGAAATGTTCCATATCGACGTGGGGCATCCTCTATAGGCGACAGCGAGCAAGGTGCAATCTTGGTTAAAGGAAGCACAGTTAGGTGCTCTGGATGCTATATCATGGTCAGTGCTTTGAAGAATGGACCCAACAGAATACCAATTTCGTTCTTTGTCATGCAGGAAAGCTCTCCTCACTCGTCGATCACCTGAACAAATAAGCATTGACTTATCGTCTACCTCGAACCCTATAGCCAAGATTGAAACCCCACTTGGATTATCGAAAGCATAAAGCTCTTGAAGTGTCGCTACATCCCATACCTTAGTCGTAGAGAGTCCATAAGTAGCAATCAAGCTCCCTGAGTTACTGAAATGGACAGCTAGTACTGGCTCATCATGCGTGATCCGCTTAGCTTCACCGCGGCCTTTGGTATGGAAGATATAGACGCTTCCATCAAGAGATGATGTTAAAACAGCAAAGTATAAACCTGTACAAACAATCATACAACTTCGAAGCTCGCGTTCAATAACGTGCGTAGTTAAACAGTCACCCCATCCACCTTTAGTCGAGCCCGTAACAACAATCTGAGATAATTGATCTTCGGCAGTTGTCCGGGCATGTAACTTTGATATAATTGAATCTGCCGGGCAGAATGGCGTTATGAGTTTATAAATGGAGGTCGGATGCTCCAAAAGACACTCCCCAAATCTAGCATGTACTTTTACAAACTCTGCTGCCCAGAGCTCCAAAGTTCTTTCAGAATTTGTTTCGTAAAGGACCAGCTTCATACTCGGATCATTTTCGTTCATTCGGGCATAATCTCGCAAAGCATTGGAAGCGTGCAGGAGTTTTGTGAGTTCAGCGCCACGTGCAAGCATGCATATCCACGTTAGCACCGACTCGCTTGATAGAAACCGCAAGAGCTGATGCAGAACGCCTTTAGCCAGAGGAGATCCGCTTGCAGCGAGGTGATATGACCAAGATGTTGCTGCGTAGAAAATTAAAGAATCAGGTGCAATCAGGCCCTCCTGGAGCTTGAGACTCGAGTCAGAAAGGACTTCGAGGCATCTCCGTAACATAATTGTATGGGACTCGGTTGAAGCAATGAGCGGTTCGTGATTTTCTGGTCGTGTTAAGTACTTGTAGGTAGTATGATGGTGCACTAGAAGGACTCTTGATTTGCCGTCGATCTTGACAAAGTTACCACAAACTTGGCTCAGTGAAGATAAAGGATCAAGTAGCTTTCCAAATCGAGGCTCAACGGCTCGTGATAGTGCTTTCACGGTAAGTGGGAACCGGGAAAATGCTGCCCATGTGAGGAACAATTTTGCTAGTTCTCGCTCGCCCTCCTTCCAGCTACATTGCAGCTCGGTATATATTCGATTATACCGCTGTGCTAAGTCAGGAGACAGAGATTCGAGGGCCATGGTCACTTCCGCCTCCGTGTGACATCGCAAAATCTCCGTGACCATAAGGCTCGCCCATAAGAAATTGCCTTCCGCAAGTTCTAGCACTTTTTCAAGGACAGCCTGTTTTGTTTTGGCCTTTCCATTCCAGTTCTTCTTCCGAAACTCTAACTCGACAAATTTCGCAATATCCATCCCGTTTGCCAAGATCTCGTGTGAATCGAACTTTATTTTCGAGGGCAATTCTTTGAAACCGTCCGATAAACTCTTCGTCCAACAGCTGATGAAAAGAATACGGAGCGGAATTGGGAATTTCTGTAGGTCTTTAAAGAGTGACATCATAGACGGTTGGTCGGTACATTCGTCCGCTGCATCAATGACCCAGTAGAGCGGACAATTGAAAGGTAGTCGAAAAAATACTTTACGGAACACTTCATGCCAGATAACTGACTGAGTTTGATAGCTTAGATGGTCTAGCGTAGCAAGTTGACGCTCAAATTCAGGAAATTGGTATGCAGCCTGATATGCAAGTGATCTAAGAAGATAAAGTGGCGACCTCTTAGAATCAACACCGTATTGGAAGAAGACAAATTGGCAATTAAAACGACGCTCATCTCTGATATACTCAATAATACGCGATGTGAGGACAGATTTTCCGGTTCCTGGGTCGCCATAGAACCAAATAATCCGAGGTCTTGGAGCAAAATCCTGGAGCCAAGACAGGAACATACCATCGGTCAAAATCCAATCGCATGAGCCTAGCGTACGCTGCTGGTGGAAATGCAAATAGTCATCTTCAGGAGATTCTTGAATGGCCAGCCAAGTTTGAATTCGACTCCTGCGTTCTGATACTCGCATGTAGGCCTTCTGAAAACCGAGCGTATGTACAAGACTTTTGAGAACATTTCGGACGCTCACATAGTTGGCATCATTGATGCTAGAGAACCGAGCGGTATCACGGTGGTCGGCGTACAACGGAATCGCCATTTCATCTCCAAGTATGGATGATTTCTTTTTCAAAATCAACTTGACAGCATCAGTAAATAGTGCGAGCTAAATGGGTCGGGCCAACCTTTTTAAATATATATTTGGTCATTGCAATGGTTTCATAGAACGAAAAAATTGAGAGATCTTTACTAAGGTCTCGGAATCGCTCATTCATCTCTGACAATGCCGGCGAGTTCTCCTTTAATTCTGAAATAAACTTCTTGCTTGATCTTCCCGGAAGTATCATTTTCAGAACATAATTCAGTAACTTTGCCAAATCTGAACCTTGATGGGGAGTGGACAGAAACATGATACCGCCTGTTGAGTGGATAATCTCTTGGAACTTATTGTCATCGGAGCCATGAACATACGCCTTCGACCATTAACAAGGATATAACATGGTTAAAATAATAGCATACCTTTTTCACAACGAGCCCACCCATAGAATGGACAATGAATATAAGAGGTACCTAAATCCTGTAAGCCCTTGTTCAAGTTATTTGCTACTGAATCTGCTTTGCTAATGAAACGAACCTCCCCAATGTTTAGGTTATTATTCCCGGCATCCTGCCCAAGTTTCAGGTCAGAAAGTAATCGAAAAGCAAAGTCTTCAATATTCAAAAAGTTCTTTGGTGCGCTGGTCCTAAAATCGGCATAATATCCAAATGTCAAAACCCGAGCTGTTTGAATGACGGGTTCCAAGGAGAGAAATTCCTTGGGCCAGAATAGTGAAGGCTTTCCTCCAGCCGCCCACGTTCCCATACTTTTACCGCCAAGTCCGTGGACAAAAACGATATTAACAGACGGGGAATCATCTGGGCTCCAAACAACTGATAGTCCTAGAGGATTATTCGTCACGTCATGGCATTTGCTGACCGTGATCGGTTCAGAGGACGGAGCCGTAGTTGGAGGTTCAGACCGCGATGAGGAACGTCTGATCTATGAGAGCTGTTAGTATGCATTAAAGGGTATTAGGAGGCCTTACCATTTCCAGCCTGTGATTGTCAACGCAGAGAAGAGAAGTGGTGCCAGAACCATCAACTTTTAATGACGGCCGGCTATCACCTCCGCCCCGGAACTGCCCATTACTTGTGGGGCGGAGACGAGATGCACGTTCGCAAAGACAGTAGCTGCCTCCTCCGAGCCAAGCCAATTATTGCTCCCAGCCTTTGCTCTTTATGCGGGTGAGGCTTTGCGGTTACGACAGGGTGAGGAACAGGCCAATCGTGACCCATGTCCGCCGCCAGGAAGACATCCGGGCGCCTAAATCAATACAAACCAGAAGGTACTCGAGGCATGTGCTCCGTGCATCCTGCGAATCGAGCTTAGATAAAGAATAGGCGCCACCCAAGAATCGCCGACGGCAACATTTTCATCAACAATGGCAGATACAGCGGGAGACTTTGACCTACCGCTATGCATCATTGACGGTTTGATATGTGGTACTTATTTTTCACTCACCTTGTCTAATGAGTAGCAGAACTACCTTGCGGGTCGCGCATCCTGGCCACACGTTTACATGGCTCGTCCCCATACACTCAGACAGTACAAATAGAACTCGTACTCTCCAATGGTGCTCTTGAACGCTACTTCCTTAAGGTTTGCGCTACCGCTAATTGATGACCATCATTTTGTCAATTGACGAATATTATCAGTGCGCTACGAATCGGTCTCGAACCAGAATTCAGTCCGAGTTTGAGTCCATGGTGCGGCTCTGGGACATAAATCCAATGCTTGTACCAAAGCCACATAAATGGGGAGTAGTGGAGGAGCAGGAGAAGAGAGCAGGAGAAGAGAGCAGGAGAAGAGAGCAGGAGAAGAGAGCAGGAGAAGAGAGCAGGAGAAGAGAGCAGGAGAAGAGAGCNGAGAAGAGAGCAGGAGAAGAGAGCAGGAGAAGAGAGCAGGAGAAGAGAGCAGGAGAAGAGAGCAGGAGAAGAGAGCAGGAGAAGAGAGCAGGAGAGAAAGAGGCGGGGAGAAAGAGAGCGGAATTTCGAAGGTTCTTATGAAAGATGAGACCAACGATACTGCCATCATATACTTCATACTTACGACTTTCGTGGATGTCAGGCACGAGCTACCCAACGCTAAAGAACTTTGTTCTCTGCTCACTTCCCTCCATCGAAGTGGTTCTCCTGATGGGAAATTTGGGTTTCTTTCACCAAATTCCTACGATCTGGTGCCCCTCGATTCGGATTTCAGTTGGACAGCATTCTTCGAGAGATTACTGACCGCAGTCTGGAACCACGAAATCCAAACGAATGGGCAATGGCAGCCTAATCAGCAGGAGGCCTTCGAAACACTTGTTAAGCACACGTTGCCTAGGCTTCTGGATCGGTTGGAGTCTCTCACACCCAGCTTGTGTCATGGGAACCTGTCTAAAGAGAACATCGGGACTTTGCTATTTACCGGTGCCCCAGTTCTATTCAGTCCAGCCTGTATCTATGCACACAACGAATATGAACTGGGAGCATGGCATCGAAAGATGGGTAAACTTGATCGGTCCTTTTTCCGGGAATACTGTCGACAATTTCCACCAAGTGAACCGGCGGAGCAATGGGAAGATCGAGTTCGACTTTACAGTATTAAGTTCAACCTGGAGTATGCCATCAACTTTCCTGGAGCATCAATCAGAAATATGTAAGTATGCGTACTTCGAAAAACCTTGATGATTGGCTGATGAATGGAGAATATTCGATGATATGATTCACCTCAATCGCAGATACCCAAAGGTAAACCCGACATAACTTCTCACGATCGAAGACTGGAGATTTTGAACTGCCACTCTTCTTAGGGGCTGAAGCGTCTTTGTAGTGATAACTGTTGTGTATTTCATCTCGAACCACGGAGATATTCGACCAGTGAACTTAACATTGATTGGAATAAAGGGTTGAGGCGGTTGATGGCAAAGGGCTTTGGCTTTGGTAAAGTTTAAGATGGCACATGAATGCGTAAGGTAGATACTTAGATTACTCGTGGTAGGCTATCTTGCTTAGGTTTCGAAAATCCCTGAATCTGAAACATCAAGCATACCACAAAACCAATTAGAAAATTTTGATCACGGGAAAGAGAAAAATATGCGCTTGCTACACAATAGATACTTGTCCGTGATGTAATGATCTGTGAGTATTTGGTGTTTCATTCTTTTAAAGTTGCCTCTATCAACGACCGAGAATTGCACAGACACGCGTCAATCCATACTGACGCACATCTGCTCGTTTGAAGTTACCACTGATCGAAAAGGGATGATGTTTCTGCAGATGCAGCCTTGCTTGGGCGTTTCTTGTCCTTCTTGGCTTTCTTAGAACTTGGCTTAGCATCTTCATATAACACCGGTGTGGGTGGAGCTTCGGGTTCGGGACAAGCTTCCTGGATATCTGCAGGCAATGGATCCTTTGGGACTGCTTCGTCTCGAGACAGAACGCTCTCCGGTGATGACCTATATGGCAAGGAGCCATTGGAAAGAGATCTGGAGCGCAGTTCAGATGCTGCATCAGCAGACTCGGCACCATCAAGGCTAGGTTGTTGCTGTATAAGATTCATCCAGAGACTCTTGCGATTCGACCTTTCATCTGCACCTACTTGTCCGTATCAGGGAGATTTCAAGAAATATATTACTCGGGGGATCTTTACCTGTGCCTCCCATGCCCATAAAGCGTTGGCAAGTCTCGGAGCCCTTGGTGAGAACGTGCAGCTGTTGGGTCAATTGCTCGCGGTAAGCGCGATTCTCCTCAGATTCACCAGCAACCTCGGCTACTGTGTCGACGGGCATAGCAGTGACACTAACTGGAGAGAATATGTCGTATAGTGAGGATATAAGCTTAGCTTCAATGACCTCGATGGCGATGTCGTCAATGAAACGTTTCAGAGCAACCTATTAGATGCACATCTGATTTAGCTTATAGAGGAATAAAAGAATGTGGATTTGAATCACCTTGTAATAAGCCTTCATACAGTCCAACGCTTCTGAACAAGCAAAGCGGTTGATGTCAGGTTCTGTGCGGTGTACAAGTGCTGTCACTAGCGGGCGGAGATCTTTTTGGTGAACGTATACAGAATCCAGCGAGTCAACGCGGAAGAAACTTTTCAAGATCCTGGTGCACTCATCGTTGCTTCGTTCATTTCGAACCTTTTGAAGAGATTCAGTGAAGTAGTGGTTATATGTGATCGGATGGCTCTTCTGATGAGGCCTTAGCAATTCAGTGGTCTTCGCGTGGAGAGTGTCAAGCAGTTGACTCAAAGAAGGCTCGAAGATGCGCTGAAGTAGAGCTTTGGCGGTTGTCGAATCTGCAATATAGTTGACTGTAAGAGCAAGAAACTGTTTAGCAGTCTTCCAGACTTTTTCGACATGGCTCCTAGCAATTGCTTCCCAGGGTGATGATTGTTCTAAGAATAGATCAGCCACTATCAGTGGATTAAACGTTCCTGGCAGCTCTCGACCCCTACTCCTGCGCATTAGGTGCTGTATATGATCCAGAAACCCTTCTTTGGTCACCCCCGTCACCCCTCTATGAAGAACAGCATCGTCTGGAAAGTTGACGATCTCACGGCGATGGCCTCCTTTGGCCATGCGTTCTGCAAAGTCAAGATTCAGATTCTGCGCCACAGCCCGAATGCGTTTCTGGTAACCAGGTTCAGAATCCGCGTCCCCAAAGAACGAATCGTTGTACGTGCCATCGACAGATGCTTTAACCAGAGAGTGGAAGGACTGACTGATGTGTAGCAGATAAAGCCGCTGTTCATTCAAGGTTGCTCGAGGCTCCCCCAATTTATCGAGCTGGCTACGGCAGCTGCTAGACTTGCTCTCGATTTCATTCATCAAGCTGGGTAATTCGGTGGCGATCTGCTGCAAAAGAACTTTGCTAAGCCTTTTTCGTAGCTTTTCGATGCCCATGATCTGGCGAGAGAGTTCTTTCCAGATCCCCTGGGAGAAAAATAGGTCTTCCTGAGCGTCACGGTCGAATAATGACCATACGCCGGTCTCGGAGTCCATGTTTTTCAATACATGCCATCCTAGACGGAACTCGACGTCCTGGTTTCTCGCAAGGGATATGTACATGGCTTCGCTCTCGGAACCGGCTACCAGAGTGTCCGGCTTTGTGATAATGCCTAGCGTTCGAATGCCATTCTTGTCAGCAGCACGGGCGAGCTTTAAAACGATCTGATTTGCGTAGTCGTTTTTGGCAGACACCACGGCGAGAATGATGCTTCTTGGTTCTCTCATATAAGCCTGAACAACGTCTTGTACCAGCTCCACATCTGAAGCCGATTGCTGCTTCGTCTCAGAATGGATGAGTCCAGGCAGATCCACGATAGTTAGGTGTGGTCGATCAGGACCTGAGACTTCGATGCGAAGGAGGTCTTTCGAGAAAGCTCTGCCATGTGTGGAAATCGCCATAGCTGCTTTCGCATTCTCAATCAGATTTGAAAGACCATCGAAATCTTCTAATTTCTCGTGAAATCGACTAAGGGCGAGTTTTTCGGACTCGTCGCGAGACTGATGCGGAACAATTGAGACGGTCACACCGATGTGTGATGTCTTGCGAAGAACCAGCTCTGTTGGAAAACGGGTGCAGAGATTACTCTTAACCGGAAAGGATACACCAGAGATAGCTTCTAGAACGGAACTCTTTCCCGATGACTGGTCCCCACAGACGATAATCTGTGGCAATGAGACATAATGGCTAATGCCTTGGGAACGGAGACCATCGATGGAGTCTAGTAGATCCAGTTGATCCTTGGAACATAAGTCCTCCAAGGCATCTGTATGGAAGGCTTTAACAACCATTTTAGACGTTTTCAGTATTATTTTGCTGGATAATTGGCATACATGGGAAAAGGCTGTGAGACACACCCTGAGCAATACAAGCAAGTTAAAGCATTTATGTAAATGTAGGACCCATAGTGAGCAGATCCTGATCATGTGAAGCGGTTAATATGACCAACCAATCCATCAGCTACCTTGCATAAGACATTGGGAATCATGTCTCTTGTCTGACATTGCGGCAGAATTGAGGCCCAAATTGCTGCTTCTACCCGAGACTTGATTCGAGAACACCATCCGTCCGTCTTTGCAACCCTTGTATATCTGCAGCTGCATTCTGTACAAGCAATAAGGAGAGGCAAAAAAAAAGAGGGGCTTACAGCAATCGCATGCCCTAACATCGAAAAACGAAAGGCAGCCGGGTCCTCTGGGCGAGTGATATCTTCAAACTATATGACGCATGCAGTTCTTATGCACTCGTGTTACCTTATGTATGGTGGAATGCCTGTTGCATGATGCGTTGGTACAGTTGGGAAGGATGCGCAGCAATGCATCGTGAAATAGGTTATGATAGACAGTGATAACATTAATCTTCGTTTCTACTTGATAAGCTGGCGAGGCTCCTCTACTAGCAAATTCATTAACATTTATCCCGTAGACTCCTGCTTGGTCGAACGACTACAAGCAAGGATATTTTGAGCCACCAAAGAGTGCTTTTGTGGTACACGCGCTGTCTTCGCTCACCCCATCCCACAGTTCTAAATGTGCGGTCTCCAATCACAGTTCTGGGATAGCATGAAGGCTGACCGACTAAGCATTGAAGCACTATGCGCCTAAATTCCAAACAGCAAAGCATTGATTGCGCCTGATTTGTCTGTAGTGTCGACTTGGATGTCTCCACACCCTGAGACCGAAAGAGGTCCTCGTTACAGTGCAGTGGTATTGGAGATTCTGATTTATTCAAAATGTCTTTTGCAATCCAACAATTTGGGTAGAAACATTGGTCCCCGATATTCTTTCTTGAGCCCTATTTCGCATTTGGAAAAGGTCTCGTACTTCTCTCTTCCAGCACTGCCCGCCTTGCTTTTATGATTGGCATCATTAATGCAAGCTTTCTCTGGCATTTAGAATCTCTCGGAGTAAAAGTCGGAGCAAACCGCCGGCATACGCATGACTTTTCGGGAAGAACTTGCCACTTTCGATTGTATAGTCCTGAAGTTCTGTAAGACTCGGGAATATCATCACAGATGCTCCTGTTCGTGGGGCATCTACTAGATCCACAAGATTAACATGTGTCTTGCTAATGACCTATCGTATTGTTAGTCTTGGTTTGAGTATATCCAAACAAGAAAATGTGATGCAGTGTATAGTTACCTTGCGACAAGCCTTTAAGTCTATAGGAACAGGAGTGATGTTTAGTGCGCGAAACAGTTTCTTCCATGATCGCATGTCCCTCTCACTTTTGCCATAGATACGATTAAATTGTAAGACCATCGCTGACTTGAACTCTCGCTTTGCCTCGAGCATCTCAGGGTCCTGTCTTACCCAGTCAAAGTCGTCGCACATACGATAGAATTCTGACCATATTGGAGCTGATGAATCGTGGCGAAAGGAAGGATGCTGGGCAAAGAATTCACCAATATGATCCGCGGGCTGTTTTATTTCGTGACATTTCCCGTTAGGCTTCTTCCTAGACTGGATGAAGCTTCGAGGGACAGACTGCAACGGCTGGAATCAGCAGCCACACCGACAAGGCTGGACGGGAGAAGAGTATATGAAACCGAAAAGCAGAATTGAAGTCATACCTTATTGTTTTGATCTTTCTTGAACTCGTCGTGCGTATACTTGCACTGAGATCCAAATCTACAGGCACCAGACTTAGCGTACTGGAAACAGAATCCGCTTGGTTTGCTTGTTCCCATTGTCAATGTCCCAATAAGAGTGGCCAGTGAGTAGGCATTTAAAAGACAAGCAAATCATGCAACAAAAGGCAAGGTTTGCTCACTACCTCTGTTAGATGGAAAGATGGAAAAGGGAAAGTATTGAGAAGACAGTGCGGAGGAGTTTGCCTCACCTTAACAGACGCGCACAACTTGCATCATATCTTATCCAGGATCAAATTCTTACAGATAAGTCCTGCTTGTTAGTGATGAGATTATATTGGCTTGATGGTGAGCAGCTGGAAACGTATACCCCTCACTATTTCCTTTAGCAGCAGCATGTGCAGATGAACAACAAAGTTTCTGCAGAACTAGCATGAGGCAGTCTTATCGCATTGCATCACCCAATCATGTAAAACCACATGCTGGTACAGAAAGCCACTGGAGCAATTGGTACGACGCAGACATCAGTGATGACTGCGCAAATCGAGCCACAAGCAGATAGTTAGGAGTCAACGCAATCCGAGGCTTTCATGCCCGCTATTTATCGAAGTATATTTCCCATCGAGATTGAGGTAATCACGTGACATGGCAGTACGTGTGTTCAGCCTCATGTAAATACTCTTCTGCTTATGTTATATTGACAACGGACTATTTGAAATCAAACTTACATAGAAAGGCTCGGTATGAATATTCTTCTCAGGTGTACTCTGTTGTTGCCTGTGCCAATATGAGGTAAGAGGCGAAAGATAATCATATCTATATAAAAGGCACTATGGTAGAGCAGGCAGCAGAGAAGTCCTTCAACACAATAGAGGCTAAATAATCATTGTTTTCAATTTATGAGAAACGAAAGAAGCGATTGATTGAGTAATTAAATAGGGTTCAAGGTAAACAATATTAAATTGGTCTATTCTGCTAGGACCATATTCATTACTCACCCGTGTACGTCGTTAATTCAACAACAAAGAACTTGAAATCCATACAATGCAGACCCACCACTTGCGCAACTCACAAATTCAATATATAGATATTTTACAAACTCAGTCCAAATCTAGGATTGAATTGACAACAAACTATATTAGGAATCCTTCAAGAATAAGGGACATCGGTAGGAATAACGATGTGTTTGCAAGTTGGGCACATCTTGATTGTTGGTTTAATCAGATGGGGTGTATAACTTGTTGGAATGGAGGCGTAGTATGACTAGAAGATTTGTCAGTTGTGGTGAAGTCTGGCATACAGAAATATAGATTACGAGACACATACTGTTGTTGCTGTAACAAAAATACCAAGAGAAAATGTAAGCCCACGAGAGTCCATCTCGCAGATATAGCATGGATAACCAGGGAGTGGTGTATTATAGATGGGAATAGTCTCCGTAGAACAAGCGCTGGTGATATAACTGGTTACTGTAATATTTGTTAGAGAGATTTAGTGGGGAACAGCCGATCTCCTACCAGTATGTCTGCCCTTGATTGCGCAGAATTCAATGATATCGATATATATAATGATTTCAACACCGATAATAATTGGATACACATTTGGTGGCGGCGAACTGTCCCATGATTAACGAGATTGATCTTTAATTGGTGGAATACTGACCTCGAACTGGCGATAATAGTGGTAGTAGTTGGCAACTGCGAGGCACTTTATGAGGATTAGCAATGCAAATCTTTAGCAAGGTGATAAGCGTATGGGACACTAACAACGTAATGGTCATAGATGTGCTGGAATTTGAAGTTGGGGCGGCGCTGTCTAAGTATTAGAAAGGCAGATATGTAGCAGGTAAATAGACTAACGTCAGAGCAGTGGTAGCAGTGGTGAAATTGTTAAATGGGAGACTGTATAAGGATTAGCAAGGCAAATATTTAGAAGGTAAACAGACTTATAGGACACTGACGTCAGAGAAGGATTAGCAGTGGTTAAATTTTCAAATGGGACACTGTATAAGGATTAGCAAGGCAAATATCTAGCAGATACGTGAATTTATGGGACACCGACGTAAAAGTATTGGGGCCAGTGGTGGAGTTCGCGAATGGAGTGGAACTGCCCGAGAATCAGCTAAAGCTATTTAGAAGACAAAGAAACTTATGGGGTACTGACATCGGAATTGTGCTTGTTGAGTTAAGAGATGTAGTCGACTCGATTCTCGGGAGACAGTTGCCATTGCCATCACTCCTGCCAGACTCGCACTTACAACTCAGAGAGCATCCATCTCCGTTAAGAAGATTACCATCATCACATTCTTCACCGAGAGCTGGATCGAAATGACCGTCGCCACATCCACTAGGAGTAGCGCCACGACTGATGATGTAGGGAACACCGGCAGTACCGTCACCAAATGATCGACTACCATCACCAGGAACATCTTGGGCAATAGCAAGGGCCTGGAAAGAATTAATACCAACTGTCGGGTATCTAGTGAAAGCTTCATGAACACTACAACCCCAATTAGACAGGTCGGCGTCGCTAAGGGTACCGAGTGCTGGAGAGCTAGCAACTATATGTGCTGTGTCGTAGCAGCCTAGGTTTCCATGTACACCAAAATCACCGAAATATGATAGATACAATACGGTGTCATTGTCGATTGTGTCGTAGAGATGAGAAAGTGCGAAGTAGAGGCCCGTGATAGACTTACCCGTGAGATCTTCGCCCGCAGCGGCAAAGCTCACAGCGTTATCTATGAGGACTCCTGCACCGTCTACTCCCAAATTTTCGTGGTTCGATGGGTCAGTTCCTGATTCCAAAATCAGTTGCAGGTCAATCTCGGAGATGAAATCAAACAACCTATCAGAATGATGTTTCCAGTCACAGCTGGTCCCCAGACATCCTTGGTATCATCTAGAAAAGCATATAGTGTGGGATCGTCGGTTCCATCAGGGTCAGATATGACAAGAGCTTTGTACTGGGCAAAGTCTGCAGTCGTCATTGCCCTCCACTCCGTTTCATTCACTACTTTAGCAGTTTGATTTAGTTGGTTTACGACAGAATCGTATTCATCGTATAGTAAAGTATCAATGAAAAGATAATCTTCAGCGTAAATGACTCCTAGCAATCCGGCGAAGATTCCGGCCGTAGAGATCTTCATTTTCAAGGTGGTCTTTGTGAGAGTAGCTGATCGAAACCAGGTGTTGACACAAAATCTAGAACGAGTGGTAGATCTTGAGGATACGAGTGGGTTATTAAAGACGGGCTGTTAGAGAGTGAAGGGCCCTGGGCAAGATGTGACAATGATATGAGGGGGCCAGCCCTTTTATCATGTGAGGTCGTCCTCAAGTTGTGTAAAACAACACCCGTCATCTTCTCGGCGCCAAGTTGAAGGCCGAATACTGTTATCAATTGTATAACGGGCCACATTCGATACTGCGAAAGTGTTATTCCTAGTCAATAGCTGTGTGACATCCTAGAAACACTTTAGTACAAAGTCTCGCTGAGATATTAGAGACAATTTGGAATCAAGGTTCATCATTGAAGCTTACTCTGGAGATTGGAGTAAGGGAGCATTTGCTCTCGCTTAATGCCTTATAGTACTTAATTCACATCGCCTTTGGCCTTGCTCTTTCTTATTATTGATAGTATCCCTGGTATCAATATTTATTATCACGTTTCCAAAATCTACCATGGTCGCTAACCATTATTTCTTTCTTTGGCTTTTGAGAGATGCTTCAGAAACGCTAAACTAGTCTTACGACGGTTTGGTCTTGCTGGAATGCATTCCAAGAGTAAGCCCGCAGGAGACTATCTTAGCGATCGAAGGCTAAGAGCATTTCAAAACAAACAACTGATAAGAAGACCAAGTTTTCATGCAAATTATCCCAAATAATAGTTGGGCAGGCTTGGAATCGGTGCCAGTTGTCTCGTGGCCCGTCCCGATGTCTGAGCCGTACCCATTCTGAAACCTATGATTCGCTGAACGTAGGTAATGAAAACCACCAGCTCTCCCTTTTTAAACAGATTTTGATGTGAAGTCCCGCTGGGCTTGTACAAGGCACTATTGTCTTGGTGGCCAGCTGCCAAGGGAGACTTATGTGCTCTATCGGACGACTTTCCTGTAGTATGCATACAATACGATCCAAACGTCCCAACCATTAGAGCCCTGTAACACATCCGAACTCGGAGTTACTGGTTGCACTTAAACTTGTCTTCTGCTATACTTCAGCTATTGGGCGTTGGAATACTTCTCGGTAGTTCCCTTCGCGAAGCAGATGAGGAACGAAAGGCTAGACAGTGACCGTATGTCATCATTTATTATAGCGATTCAAAAGCTGCTCCTAAATGTTCTGGTAGCTTTCTCTTATGATACGCCAGATTTAAAAAATCTGGCTTATAAGGAATGTTCTTAAACGGGGTTTAACGTGTAGAAAGTCAATACATATACTGCAAGAACGAAATGTGGCAGGCACCTTGTAAATAGTATTTAGTGGATAGAAGCGAAGAATTTGTAGACATTTCAGCTGGTATGGCGGTAGACATACAGATTTCAATGGAGGTTAAATGGGTCTGAACTACAATTAAAGTGGAAAGTAAGATATTAGATTGGATGATGCTTAGATACGTCGTCATAGGGCACATCAGCATTTAGAAATCTCCACGACCAAGCTTCTCTATCCAGTTGCAGTTGCTCACTGGACGGGATGGTGACATACGGGACGGGATGCTCATCATATTCTCTAGGTTAGCAGAAGGTTTCAGCCTCGGGGTTCCTGCATCCGTCGTCCCCCCATCAACACTGTGGCTTTCTCACATCTAAGGAGAAAAACGGCACTTTGCGATGCTAGGAAAATTAAACTTTGAAGATGCTTCCACCACTCTGCTCTTGGGACAGATCTCATGCGCTGTCCGATGCTGGTAATAGGTCAATCTAAGACAGTGAGAAAGGTCGTTGGTGAGACCTCCTTTTCGTCACACTTATTTACCTCCCCACTCTTTACACCATAAACACGGCTTTCGTCAACAAGTCGGTGAGAGTAATCCGTATCGGTAGCTCTCAAAATGCAAGGGGCAGATCACCAAGATGACACTAACTCTCCCTTGCATATTACAGCTGATCCAATGCCTAGATACCGTTTTTTGTCACAATGCCATGCCGCTGCGTAACTTCAACTGGTGTTCAAGGGCCATGCAAAGACTCGTTTTGTGGCATGCCGTTAGTGTCGCTACAAACGCCTCTTGTGGCATATTCAACTTCAGCTCTGTCGTCACACCTTATTTTGACTCAGTTTCTCGATCCCAATAGCCATTTGAGGCGCACTAAATATAGCTTTGCATCGATAACCTCGGATGGTGGAGAAGCAGACTTTCACTAGAAAATGGTCAGCTTGTTGATGCGAGGCACTCAAAATATAGTACGTGTTTGAAGATTGATTTTAATCTTCAAGCTAGGCTGCAAAGACCTATGTTTCCTGCATAGCAAATTCTCACCGCGGAACTCGGTGAGGGCCTGTATTTTTTTGGTATGCAGAACAGGACTTTATCGGTAAACTCGTATCATGATCGCAACTTTCTGACCTTGTATACTACGGTCACAAAAGCCCCCAAAAGTTACGAAAGTCCCTCCCGGTAGCGTGTCATGAAGCTTTATATTTGATTGGTGTTTGCGGCGGAAAAGGTGGAGCAGGAGTCTCTTCAACCTAGTAATATTGTATACATACGGTGGGACGCAAATATGCAGGAATGCATCTAAGCATACTGCATGCTGCATCTACGATTAGGCACAACAACCCCTCCCGCTTTTGAGTTGAGCATACTAGTTTGATCTGAACTCTGTGGAACTTCTCGAACCGTCATTCTGCATGTCAATCACCTCCAAGACTAGATCTTTGGAGGAACGGATAGTCCTTGTAATCTGGAAGACTCAACTCTGGCTGGCTATTTCACAACTCGATCTACCTTGCACCATGTCTTCGCTACCAACTCGTCAATTCGCTGGTGTTACCTTCCCGAATACCCCGCTTATCACCAAGGCCCTCGAGTACACCAAGGCACACTCAACTGAATTTGCATTTAATCATGTGCAGTGATCCATGCTCTTCGGCTTTATTATCGCATCCAAGATCTCGACTCTCTCTGATCGAGACCTAGAAGTCCACGCTCTGGCCGCCTTGATGCATGATCTTGGTTGGGATCCGACTGGAGAACTGGTGTCAAAGGACAAACGTTTTGAAGTGGATGGCGCAAATGCTGCTAGAGACTTCCTGCGCAAGGAAGCAGCAGACTATGGCAAGCGTCGGCTACAGTAAATGATTCAAGCTAAGCCTTTCTCTCATTGTCTGTCATATACTGTGGTCTTACATAGTGACTGTCAACTTCATAATTAGCACGCTTGTGCCAACAGTGCGCTAATCATGAAATACTGCAGATTAGTCTGGGATCCTTTCGCCCTTCATACAACCGGAACCATCGTCTTTCATAAAGAACCCGAGGTACAGGCAGTGGCTCATGGAATCTGGGCTGATATTCAGGGTCCTGCTCGAGTGGCTGGCAATTTGTTGACCTGGGATGGGTACAACGCTGTCGTCGCTGAATTACCTCTTCTGGGCTTGATGAATGGTATGAAGAAACCGATGTGTTACTTGTGCGAAACAAAGCCAGCTACGACGATTGACAACACTGTCGGTGAGTGGGGAGACAAATTTGTAGCGGGTTATGACCGATCAGGAAAGCCGACTTCGGATTTCATGCTGGCGTCCGACTTGGATGGGAAGAGTCTTTTAGAAGACGCGAATTGAGATAACCCTAGACGGCTGTATTGTAGAGTCTCTCCTCATTCTATATCGTGGGAGATATGTATTGGAAACAAATTCTCGCGTGTGAAATCATAGTTATTTGTTTTCTTGTGAAGCTTTATCTTTTTTGATAAGCCTGTCTTCGCAGGTGATACTTGGTAGAGTTGAAGACCCACTAAAACTCGCTCTGAAAGATGATCAAGATATCTCCCCTCTGGCAGAATTACCTCCAACAGATGCTCACGCACCAATTCATATCAAAGTATCTCGCAAAAGAGTATAATAGTGCTAGCATTCTGGTTTGATAGCGTACGTAATAGTAGGTATCCAGATGACGTACTTTAATTAAGGTTATAGTTCAAAAGCTTTGACGTGTCTGGCTTGACAAGTTGTGTTCGATGGTAAAGCAGTGTGGCCGATATCATGCGGCTCAACGACTTTCTTCGGCGACAGCTTTACAGCACTTCTCGATGGCTTATTATTTAAGTCATAATCTCAAGCCCCGAAACCCAGGCATATCGGGAAATCAAGTAACCGTGCCCAGAAGGCAAGTGTCATTCTCTTCTCGGTGGCTCCACTTCCACATAGTTACACATCCAAGCGTGAAAACAGGCCAAACAGGATATCTGACTGCCTCCAAAGTGTGACAAGTTACTTCAAAACTTTTGAATTCCCGTTCAAACTTTCTCGTACGCTTCGATGTTGACTTATAGAGGTTACTTGGATATAAGAGTTTATTTTGCTTGGCATAACGCCCCTTACTGTAAAACGTCAACCTTCTCATCCTTACGATTCTATACTTCCACTAGTGCAGTCTAGAAGGCTTCTATACCTTATAATGCATGAGTTAATCAGACGAAAAACTCTGCTTACGGAATGCATAAAGGCTTACGAATGCTTCAGAACATTTAGCTATGTCTTGGCTTGCATAAAGTCAGGCGTATCTAAATGGGAGTAGACGGTATGTTACACTAGTAGCAGTATGTTTTCAATTAAACATTCGTTATCACACGATCTTATAACTATGGTCTTGAATTGAATCCATCTATAATTAACCAGATAATAACCGTGCCTGGATATCCGTACCCAGACATTACATAGTCGAAGTTTATCGATCAATACCTCGAGTATTTCAGAACATTCGTTATAGAAGCTAGAAGAGGTTATAAGAGGTAAATCAACTTGACTGACAATATAAAGTAACAAGTATTTGTGGGTATTATTTCTGTTAATCGAGCGCAAGGGAGTTTTATGTCAATTATAGCGAAGCACTAAGAGTTATGCCAAGACAAACATGCAGAAAGCCTTTTTTTAATATATACTAAAAATTACAATTGCTCCGGCGGCGTTCCATGGTACACTACTATATGAAGTCTAATATATCCAATTAATGAGACTGTCACCATACAATCTTGAATTAAAATAATTTTTATTTTCACGTTGAAATAAATTACCAACCCTTGAAGAAGGACAAGAAGTCGTTATGTACCAATATGTCCTGATTATATCCAGAACCTCCGTCTTGTACATTTATAGATATGTTGGGTAGCATCCAATGGCAAGTATTCCATCCTGATGCTATGTCAACTAAAAGATGAAAGTACCCCTGAGTATATACTTACAAAGTTCACTTCGCAGCACGCGGGCTTTGCACTGCAAGTACTTTCAGGGGTTACTTGAAATTGTAAGTATGTAGCAGATATCAAACTATGGAGCAGACCATACTAGTTATACATCCTAGTCCTATGCTAGTACCGGGTGCAACAGATAAACCCGGTACATTGAGCTCTTCCAATAATGGTCCAACAATAGCAATAGTAGCCGCTTTGAGAGCGTCACAGCAAACTGGGAAGTTGTAAGGACATTCTAATATCAATATGTCGTCTATTTGTGGGGACGGTGCCGCATAAACGAATAGTGGCGCAACCGAGAGCACAACAGAGCAAGTGAACTTCATTGCTGTGAGTAAAATAGCGTGCAGGTTCGGTATTGCTGGATCTATGAAGGAAAGAAACAGAATGACAATGTACTAAACATATTCACCCATAGGAGATAAAATATATAATGATATGGTTGAAGTTGTGATCCATTACAGCGGAATGTGACAGAACAATCCTTACCTCGAGATTACGACGCTGGCTCGTATCTTTTACGCATATCAATGCCGACCACACGAAACAAAAGTTAATTTGTACCTATGGCTTTATCTGATCTGACCAGCGACTGCAAAGCGGAGATTATAAAGCTTGTTCGAAATTGGCAAAACTTTAACTACTTTTAGTATATTACAGCTGTGGGTTCGCGAAGATATTACCCAGCCAGAAGCGAGGCGGCATTGACCTTGTGGGACCTAGATTCCAAGGAACACCTGATCTGTGGCGAGAATGTGGTGAGAGCAACGCAGGGTTGGATATAGTACAGTCTGATCATCTCTTTTGCTCCATCTTTGGAGGGTTTGGCAGTCACGGAGACTTCAAGCCGCGAGTAAGATGTCAGGGGATACAACAAGGAGCTCGCTGACCGTGTTCCTCAAATTTCCTGAGGCAGGGACGTGAAAAAGTTGTGACTAATCGAGGATAGTGTACTGGGAACCATTGACTCCTAGAAGTTAATACACGCCAGTATTCGAACTCAGTGTCCCATACATGACCGCAATTTACGCAACTAAAGAATCGCAAATCTTCCCTGTAACCGTGTCTATGTTGAGGCAGCTTTAACGCCCTCTCTGGAACCTTTATTCGTTGTGGAGGTTGAGAAAACCAAGATCATGCGAGTTCTAAACCTTCCGACCGTTCCGAAGACCCCACCAGATTAAGGGGGCGTATGGACAGCATACTCTGAGCGAATGCACCTTAGAACTTGTTGGCCTACTAGAAAACATCAAGTCCATGCCTAACTTCAGAGGTTGGTTTTATAACCACCGTCATCCTCATCAAGTAGCACAAGCTGAAGGTTTTGGGTAACAGAAAGTGCACGCACAAAGACTGTTCCAAAAGTGGAGATTTGGAGCCAAATTCATTTTGTAGAGATGACTGGAGCCAGTAGAACTGCAAATCACCGTGCTCATATATGTGGCGCCCGAGGGGACGTAAAGTTTTCCAACGGGCCGTTACTTATTGAGGATGGAAGCGCGGTTACACATAATAGTTAGGGCCGCGTAGAATATGGCTTTGAAATCAAGCGAGAAAACCCGGATGTGAAAAAGCAAATAAATGAGGCCATTCTGAAGCCGGTGGGTCCAGCACTGAAAAGCACGTATACGTGCAAGGTGGGGTGAAATATGCAGCATGCCTTCAGTTGCATGCACGTTGTTAGCGGACTGCTGCGCTAGACACGCTCTGCCAAGTGATTTAGCAGACAGTACATGCAGCAGTGTGCTGATACTGCAGATAGGCTACCCTAGGGCCCACTACGCGTTCATTTTTGCTTTTTGGCTTTGTTCAGAGCCCGGCAATAGCTACGACTCGACCGGCAACGGAGCTGTATAGAGACTACCCATGTGGCTTGAACTGCCGTTCCTTTCACTGGGTCGGTAACGCCATCTTATCAACATCTATCCTGCATGAGACCTGTTGCAGATGGCTTGAATCATGAAGCTGTGCAGCCAAGCTGAGTAACTATACCACTCTCTGAAGGCGACAGCAAACATGGCATCGAATTTCAGTGAAGAAAGAGAATCTGCGTGTTGCTGGGGCATACGACTCGATCTGTCTCGCGCGAAGACTTGGTCGACCGGAAGTCCAAACGCCAAGCGCT
The DNA here is from genome assembly GCA_003369665.1 of Coleophoma cylindrospora. Taxonomy (NCBI): domain Eukaryota; kingdom Fungi; phylum Ascomycota; class Leotiomycetes; order Helotiales; family Dermateaceae; genus Coleophoma; species Coleophoma cylindrospora. Next base: position 991,023 of record PDLM01000013.1, read on the forward strand.
CAAATGCTCACAAGCCAGTGGCTGGATAATTGCTCCTTCGCAACCGTCCGATGCCTTTGTTGTATGAAAACTCTCTTCATTGGTGAGGCGTAACAATCTCCGGCTATGCACTCTTTTTACTAAATAAGACTATCGAGCTGGGAACTGCGCAAATTCGTCTTAGACCAAGTCAGGAGTCCCCCCTAATGCCAGCGAGCTCGTCTGTCCTTTCACAGCCACGTTTCCTCCGGTGTCATTGTCTACCCGGCAACAGAGGCGTCACCTCCTAGTCGTATTGACCGGTTTCTAGTTCTGCGAGAACATCTCTCCTTTCACAGCCACGTTCCCTCCGTCGTCATCGTCTGCCCGGCAACAAAAGGCTCACCTCCTAGTCGTATTGACTGGTTTCTATCTCTGCGATCTAATGTGCACTTGGAGACCCATGAGTTCATTCAAGATGTATGCTTCATACCTTACTTGAGCCTTGAATCTCACCTCTGTTGTATTTTCATGCGAGTAAGACGATACAAGGGAAGTGAACGCCCAAAGGAGAAGAAGAAGCAGCCGATGCCCTCACTTCTGGATGAACTGATTCTTCCCTTTCATGAACATGATACACTTGTGAAAACAAACTAAGTACCGCAAAAACAACAGTTGTGATTCGCTCAGGCCAGGTGGGTGGGATGGGATGGCATATTTGGCCGGTGAGTGGATTAGGAAAGATTACTTCGTATTGGTCCGATCAAGATTAACAAGCAGCAAGGACGGCCCTGATCAGGGGTTTGGACGCGGGATGATGGAGTTCTAGCTTGCATCTTTGGAACAGTCTAGTTTTATTTAATAGATGTATCTAAGAAGCTAAACTTAATCGAAGTTTGTTGCAAGGAGATGCTACTTGAGAAGTATGAAATACTACTCGCTTGCAATCCCTTTCCGTGCCGTGGCTGAACATGACATCAGTAGTGTTTCTCCTTCTTCCCCGATGGTGGCACGATCATATCACAATACGGATTGTTCTATTGCTTTGGAATCCGATCAGTCAAGTTCAGCGCGGGTGGCTGGTTGTATTGCCCGAGGCCGCAACGTCCAATGAATTCCCGGCATCATCCATGTGGCTTCCAATCACTTCATTAAAGGAAGGAGGCTTCGAACGACGTTATGTTGTTTCCTTGGTATCCATGTGGAGGTCCAGCGCCACTCACTGCGGGCTTACACTGGTGCGGTGGGTTTAGTGCTGCCAGATTGGGCTATGAACCGGCTAGTGTACCAGCCCGGCAGAATCTGCAGGGACTGCAGGCTCTGGCTAAAGAAGCGATGCAGGCCCAGCCGTGTTGGGTGCGGCAGAGCACATTCAGTCGGAGCCTAAGGACATTGGTGTGAGCAGAAGTGCGAAGGTCGGTACTCCGAACGCCAGGCGCCACCAACCGGTAATAATACTTGTTTCACGGCTCGCTAGCCTGCGACTTTGATGCCTGCCCAACCAGAGTTTCGATGGATGTCGTCCGCGCATGCTTTTGACATCTCCCGCGCAAGGCTATTCAAGGCTGCTTGGGTGGCCCTGACGACGATTATGCTCGACGCAATTTACGGTGCATTGAATTCGGCCTGCGATCATCGATCGCCTTGGCTGGGGTCGGGCCACGAGGGCATTACACTTGCCATGGATTTTTCAGGGCGACAGGGGAAAAGAGAGCAGATGCACCTTGTGACTATCAATTTTGCATTGCTAATAGCACTGCTTGTATTCATCTGCCATGCGCCGGCCCAGGTCTAGCATGACTGCTTGTGAAATCGTGGGCGAGAATAGAGTCGTCGCTCCCTGTTATACTCACTCGGTACTGCTGTACGATCGTGATGGTGTTGTCGTGATTCTTCGACGTGCCAGACCTGCTGGGCAATGAGGAAAGCTCTTCGGCCCTGGAATATGGGCCATGCGCCGTGCTGAGGCCCCCGCCCGTATTACTCTTCCCACTCGGTTCGTCGGTGGAAAAGCCTGAGACCTTCAATGCGCGGAGCAGTGGACGCAATGTCATGACCGAGGCTGCTATAATCCCAATACCAGGCTCTGCGATCGTCCAAAGCATAGTGTCGGTCGTCGTGTCTGGGAAGGGAGAGGCATTAGTATAAGTAGCCCAGGGAAAGGAGCAGCTGGGAGAGACGTGTAACTCACATAGAATGTCATCAAAGTTGGCCACGTTCGCCAGGTATACAAGGCGGACAAGAGTTGCAACACTAGCACTACATAGAATACATCAGTAAATCCATGCCAATGGTGACGGGCCAAACTTACAAAATACCCAGCGCCAGAATAACCATGACCGAAAACTTTGTCTGCGAGTTCATCTTGACCTTCCATATCATGGGGATTGGGAGCAGAGCATAGAGCCAGTCGCTGAGCACGGCTAAGATGGAGAAGGCGTAAGCAGCGCTCACATAACTCGATCCCGACACGCATTTAGCCCCAATTGTAATGTCCCATTGTCCCTGCACCGGCGAGCACTGGAAGACATTGTACAAGAAGATGGCCGTGGTCCAAGTTACGACAATGCCGATGCTGATCCGCAGGATCCAGATATAACGACTGCTGACAGCGATTCGCAGCAGGAAAATGGCGATGCTCACTTTGAGAAAGGCCATGTCGGCAATGTATACGATCGTGGCGAGCGCTTGATACTGCACTGCGGCTTAGCATCCATCCATCCATCCATTGCAAAAGCCCGTAGAATGCCCGAGACGAACCTTCAGTGCCAGAATTTCCTTCTCCAATGTTAACGCCTTATTATGCATCCCAAGCCCATATTGTACGCCCACAAATATAAAACTCGTCATCACCGTGAACCCCGACTAAAAAAAACGAGGGTGGTCAGTTAAAGCCCGATATGCCTATCACCATCCTACGGCGCTTAAAAAGGACGAATGGAGGAGGCCAAACTTACCGTCGCCACGAGGATGAACCAATCATCCAGCTTGAATTCTCTAATAAGCAGAAGTCGCACATAGCATCGGAGGCTGACAGCGACCCAAACCAAGACCGTGAAAGCTATCGAGACGGTCAAGAGCTGAGACCCGCGGTTGGCAGTAAGATCCTCCATGACAGAGCATCCATAGACAGCAGATGGCAGCGTCGAGATAAAAAACAACGACAGCCAGCTCGAAGACGCGAAGAATGCGCAGCACCAGTCTAGTGGCAGGACTATAAAATTCACGGACTAAGTCTTTCGGCAGCAGGCGAGCGAGCGAGCGTGCGTGGGCGGCGGCGCAAGCTTTTTTAGTGTTCCATGACCACGCCTCCAAACAGGCCACTGGAACAGAAGACACTTATACCAGCGATAATATAACCTCCCCGCAGGATAGAAATTAGATATCACCAGAATCAATGTAAGTCGACATGCGCAGACTTGCATCTCCAGGGCTGGGACCCACGCTTGGGCCATTTTTCCCGGAAGCTGGACCGTAGGGACCTTGCGGGCGACAGGAAAGGCTCTGGGCCTCGTACGCCTTTTTTTTTCCATCGGGGTTCTCAGATCGGATGCTTGCCGTATGAGCATCCCCCCCCCCCCCACCCCCGGTTTGCAATCCGGTGTCTGGGTTGGCTTCTTGCTAGCCAGCACGTTCGGAAGGGATCAATTATTGTACACGAACTGCCCCACGGGTGGGTGGCGTTGCGTCGTGCGCTGGGATCAAGCTGGCAAGTGTAAGCGTCCCGGATGGGATCGACCACCGATCCGAATCATCCGTCTGATGTGATGGACGGGATGTGGGCGAGGAGGAGCGGAGAACCTCAACTCGGCGCGGCATCCGTGCCTGCATGCAGGATTGGCTACTTCGAAGTATGTACCGTTGACTCGATCCGGCGCACGATCAGCGTCAGCGCGGAGAGCGTTCCTCGAAACTTGTGACGAGGGAGAACGTGCTGAGTCGCAGCTGTCAAAGTCACGTAAAAGTGACATGCGACGGGCCCGAGAATTCGACAGAAAGGAACACGTTTCCGCGTGGTGGCTTGATTCTGGCGCGGTACTGTGCCACCAACCACCACACCGCACCCCGGCGCAATTCTGCTGCCAGGGGGCGGCGTCCGGCCTGGTGTGACAAGTCCACCTCAACCCGCGTGAGGAGCTGCATCCTAATCTCGAATAGTAGTCTACTCCCGCCACAGACTAATCTACACTCTCAATGCACAGGCAAATATCGTCTCCAGCCGGTGTCATATTACCTTCCCCATCGGACGCATTTTTTTCCTTTGGCTTTGCCCCAATTGCTCACCGGGGCATAGTGGCTTCTTCGCATTATTCATCCGCCGCTGGTTCACGTGCGAATCGTGGCTGCTCAGCCTCGGTAGGTGTGGATGGTTGCAACTCTGTTCTGTTCATTGGTGCCGTCGTGCATTCAGCCTGATGGATGCTCGCAAGTCGCGATAAGCCTGCAGCTGTAGGAGCAGGTACGCTGGTCGGAAGAATAGTCAACGGCCATGCGCATGAGCAAACACAACTGCCGGCTGTTCAGCGCAGTAGGAAGCTGCGGACTAAGGTCATGCAAGGTACTGCAGGCGTCTCTTGGCTCTTGGAATCATGCCACCGAATGGCTGAGGCTTGTGATACATTATGACCATAAGATTAGAATTTATTTAGTCTAGGACGGCTATATACATGGGAAGGGAAAGATTGGACGACTTTCTAAGAAAGTCTTCTCGACTCGACGAAGTCGACGACATCGAACAAGCTCCTCTTGTAATATTGATCAAGGGTTGACGTTGTTCGGTCGACGTACTGCAGGCCAAACTGAAATTCGTAGGATCCCCACTCCCAGTTGTCAGCACTAGCCCACATGATCACACCCTTGACATTAACACCGTCTTCCCAGATGGCCTTAAGCACCTCGGTCAAGTAGCTCAAGTAGTAGTGCGACCTCTCCACATCGTATTGCTGAGAAGTGATGCCCACAAAATCGGTAGTGCCTGGGCCGTAGAGAGAAATGCCGAGTTCGGTCACCATGACCGGAACCTGGTACGTGTTCCAGAGGTAGTTTAGTGCGGTACGCAGGTAGGTTGGCTCCGTGTACACGGCGTCGTTGTTATCGTACCCCACGTTCCAACCGTTCACGGTTTCGTAGAGGGGGTAGACACAGTACGGCCAGTAAGGGTTGCTGGTGGTGTCATTGTTCAAGCCACAGGCCTGGTAATCATCCACGACGGGCATGATAACAGGAGTTGAATACACGTCCACTCCAATGAAATCTGAGTCCGGATTAGAATGATACCCGGGAGGAACGATAGGACCGACACTTACCAAGAGTTCCACCAACATGGGCTAAATCGGCGGTAGACAAAGGAATGTAATCCTGCAGAGTGTACTTGAAAGAATCCGGATAATCTAGACCCAGGGCCAGAGGATACAAGTAATCCGAGAGAAGAATCTCGTTGTAGTGCTCGGCAGCAGCGACGTGGGTAGGGTCGGTAGGGTCCTGAGGCACGCCCGGGGTGACTGCCATCTTGATGGTAATCTCACCTGTACCGTTGATTTCATTGTGATAGAAATGATAGAGATCGGCATGTGACATAATCACATTGTAGAAACTAGGTCCGGTCACAATGCCAGTCTGGGGCTCATTGATAGTCACCCAGATTGGCACCCGGTCCGAATAGTGCGTCATGACAATCTTTCCAAAGTTCACCAAAGCCTCGCGGAAAGTCGAGTTCTGGGCGCCGAAATTGAAATTTCCCAGCAGATATCCCGAGTCGGAAGTGGCCATTGGGTCGAGACCCGTCAGGACCAAAGGCGTATCCCAGTGGAAGATAGTGGCCATGGGGATCATGCCCTTCTCCAGAATATAGTTGATCAAGTCATCGTAATGCTGGATGCCCTGGGCATTGACGGGCGACCCCGGCAAGCCAAAGGGCAAGATTCGCGTCCATGAGATACTGAACGAGTAGTACTTCACGCCAATCGCGGCAAGGCGATCAATGTCCTGCTTGTACAGGTAGTAACTCTCGGTGGCGACAAAGTTATTGGAGAGCTGAGACTCGTTCAAGCCGCTGGTAAAGCCCGGAATGGGGATTTGTCCCGCACGTTCTGAGATGGCGGGGCCACGACCTTCATCCGCAACCGCACCCTCAATCTGGGCCGCAGAACCCGCAACACCGAACACGAAGTCCTTGGGAACGGGCAGGCAGTCAGTCGGGCCAAAGTAGAGAGGCGGAGGGAGGATGAGCGAAGACGTCGGCACTGGCGTTGGCGAGACGGTAGTCGAGTAAGCGCCACGACTAAAGCTGCTCAGCGCCGCCCATTCCCACAGCGACGAGAAGGCAGCCGGGCCATAGGGATCGGAGGCGTTCACGAACGAGGTTGGCGCCGCCGTGGTGGCCGCCGCACTCGGGTCCCAGTTTCCCCAGGTTGTGGTCGAGAAGTTGCTGAGCAGGCTGCTGATGGCTGAGTAGGCCGGAGCGTAGGTGGGCGCGGGGGTGGTTGATTGGACGGCGGTGGCGGTCCTCACGGTCTCGGTCTGGGTGTAGCTGAAGTTGCTGTGATAGAAAGTCGGCGTGGCTGCATACGTGGTGACGGCCGCGGGCGACGTGCACCATGGACGCGGCGACGAGCCATTGGAGGAGATGTAGACCTGCTGTGCGGCGGCGGGCAGCACCAGCAGCGGGAGGGAGAAAAGGGAGGCCTTCATTGTAAGCGAAGGGGGCGTGAGCAACGCTTCAACACGGCTGCAGAACGGGGGATCTTGTGACGGTCGCGACCGGTGACGACTGAGCGCAACCTGCGTCGGAAGTCTGCATTTTCTTATATGTCTGGTGAAGCCGTTGCGCTATGCCGCGACGGGCGGACGCGATGGCATGGGATGGAAAGTCGCTCAGTGACTATCGCCGGATCCTTGCCACGGCTCGGTGGGGTTCAGATTACACGAAATTGCACTGGTCAGGAACGGAAGCCTACCGGGCTGCAGCGCCGTTCACTTCAGTCCTCTGGCCCGAGGGATCTTCTATAAATGGGCCGGCGGGGTTCGGGTCCCTTGAGGTACCTCGCGGACTATCATCTTCCATATTATAGCAAATCACCCTGCGGCCCCCACCCCTGCTGTGCCCAGGCAAGAAGGTCGAGGTCGACCTTCACCAGCGTCCAGAATTGTCTCAAACCATGCCATGCTCCTCTGCGCCTCGTTCTCTCGCCAGGGAAGGACTGGCGTGACTGGGGTCAAAGACGGTAATTATCGACCAAGTTGAACTTATGCCTTTAAATCATCATACCGATTGTCTCGGGGCGAGTGTCTCCTATGCAGCGCTTGTGGCGCTTATTCTCAAAGTACCGTCGTGATCTTCTGGTGTAGCCTCTCCGAGCTCAACTAGGTAAGGTCGTCGAAAAGCAATAGTTCGAAGAACACCCTTTAGAACCTTGCCCATTGACGATCATTGTCAGTGCTTCTCATCCCTACCACTGGTGCCTATTCACCCGGTGGCCGTTGCGAATAATTATTGAAGCGGCATATCAACTGCTTACTCTGTGGGCATGTCCGCCGTGAGTGGGCGCGGCGCCATCGTCTCACTTGACCATTTGGCAAAATCGTATCCGCAAGAGATTGCAATGCAATTCCAGTTACTTATGCAAGCGCTCTTTAGGATAAACTTGTAAGCAAAGTTATAAGTCAGCCCAAGTGGATGGAAGCTAAAATAGGAACGGGCTGGCTGCTTTGGTGTTAATCGGTCAAACTGGGTACCAAGACAATAGTTCCTCTGGGCTGGAGGGGGGAGCAGTTGAATTCACGAAAGAATCGAACCCAATCCTCTTGCAACTGCCACGCCCCTTAGCAAGATTGGGTTACGATACCGTTCACGTGAATTAAAAGGCATATAGTGGAAAATGCGACAATACAAGGAATACACGATGATCATTCACCTGTGGCCTTTCAACTGGATCTGGATGTTGACCGTGACAATCCAACTTCCTGTGCTTTCTCCGATTGTGAATGTTTTCTTAAAGTCGTGACAATCCAAAGAAAATATTAAGTATGTAACTACAAATTTAACCTAGGATCAGTTGATAGCTTCATCCAGGTCTCCGGACTAATAACAACTTTTGACCTTTTGATCATCATGCTGTCGTCTCCATTGACAGATAATAGAAGATAATGACGGTAATAATAAATGTGTCAATTAATGGTCAGCATTGTCTCCAAAAGCATTGGTTTATTATGTATTTTCCGCATTATTTTGGAAAGAATATAATTACGATGCTGACAATTAATATTTGCTCCGAATAAAGAAAATTCAAAATCACTGTAGAACCAACCGATCACAAACTGTATATTTACGAGCCCTACAGTAAGGATTATGTAGAAACAAATGATAATTAGTATGGATTGATGGCTACAATCTGTGTCCTGGAAAGCAAATCTATATAAGGTCGGATGCCCACGACCCCCATAATACCCCCCCCCCCCTTATCATTCCAGTCGTTGTTTCACGGAGCATTGATATTATTTCATGTTAGAGATACAATAAGGAACACAGTTAAAAACTAAACAGTAAAAGAAGATACGATCAAGTTGCTCTGATCAACTTCAAACGACCCTGCGGAGGTCATTAGAAAGCGGCGACGACAAGGGCGAGCGACAGATCACTCTGCGATAACAGGCAAATCGCAACAATCATCCCCACGACAGCATCCCACCCCTCGAAATAACCCGGGGAAGGATTCTATCCATGGCAACTCCCATCCCCCCTAGTAAAGTCCATCCCTTCCGTTCCACCTCCCTGAAGTGTCCGCGAAAAGGGTTGTGCGTTCGGGGAAGGTCACCGCCAAGCGCGATCGTCGTCTCGAGGCCACAAAGCGAGCGCAGGTCGATCCTCCGACGAGTGTAACAACAGAGCACCAACCATCGTTCGGCCTGCGCACAACACACCCGACCGGGCCCCGCGCCAGGCGCATCCCGAACCTGGATGAAAAGATCATGTTGGGGCCTGTGCAACACCAGGGCAGCGATTCCTTCTGAAATTGTTTTTTAACGCTTGATCTTCCGACCTGGTCGTATCCACTGATTTGCGCTGGCTGGTGTAGGGTGGGAAATCAGGCTGTCAAGTGGGTTGGTATCGAGAGCTGGAGGCGATCATAGTCGTCTTTTAAGTTGTAGATCTCTTTCTAATAGTTGTGCTATTTTGGTGAAGCACCATTTATGTCCCAAACAAAACAAGCATTCTTAATCTCCGCGTATGTCTAAATGACTTGTGAATTTCACAATTTAAATGCTGCTGTGTACAACCTTATAAGATGCAGGTAAATCTACCCACCTACCAAGGCCGCTTGGTACCTTCCAGCGAGAGGAACGAACCAGTATCCTCAATTTTCAATCGTGATTCCACCGCTAGCATCTTCGCAGCACAATCAGCAACCGTGCTTTCGCCCTCGGGGTTCATATCCGTCGCCACCGTCCCGGGATCGATCGCCACGACAATGCATTCCGTGTAATGGAGGGCTTGGTTCACAGTGAGCATATTCAAGGCCGCCTTACTGATGCCATAGCTGGTGCCGTTTTCCATCGCCATGCTCAGCACGGTCTCCATCGAGGCCATGAAGGACGAGATGTTGATGATCTTCGTGCCGGCGTGAAAAAGTGGTTCGACTGCATCGGTAACAAGCAACGTTCCAATGACATTGATGTTGAATTGCTCGGTGATGATGCGGGGCTGTAGGTTGGAAGGGGTCTCGTCTTCTGGGATGGTGCAAATACCTGTTTGAGAAGATGTTAGTCTTCAGGGCGCAGGAGGAATTATGGCTGCTGTGGATATACGCACCAGCATTGTTGATCAGCACATCTACACTCGATATCTTCTTGGCGAGCTCTTGACCGAATGCCTTGACGCTGTCGGCGGAAGCCAAGTCGCATTGCAAGATAAATAGTTGTGAAGTATGGGTTGATGCTAGTTTGGAGAGACCCTCGGATGGAGTAGCGGATCTGATGGCGGCAACGACTGTTTGGCCGGCATCAAGTAGCTGTGTAACCAGGCCAAGTCCAATTCCACGAGCGGCTCTGTGGAGTGAAGTCTCAGTGAGCTGAATGCTGATAGTTGGAAAGGAATAAATCATACCCTGTAACGACATAGGTTGGCATATTGAATGTGAATTGGTCTAGGAAGAGATTTTGGTTCAGAATGGACGTTGAAATGTGCTTGGTGAAGAGTTCTCCTCTGGGGACCATATGCGCCCTTATATATAATGTCGACAACCATATTGTATTCCTAACCCCATTCTCGGCAGCGGTACGTATGGAACCTAGATAGAATTTCAATCTGTCTTTCTTGTATGTTCTTGCTGCCAACACGAAGTTGGCTTTGGAGGTGGTGGAGTCTCAGCAATCCAAGCTTCTTCTGATAGGCTCAATGCTGCAGTTTTGTCTAGCCCATTCAGTCGACATTGCCCCAACTAGGTAAGGACTATGGCACAGCTCGTCTAATCCTCCATCATTAGTTTGATGATATCAACCCATTTCATCCCTCGGTATACTCTCGGCCACAGACTCTCAGCCATCACCAAGTCAATGGCATGACGTGTATCCAGCCCACGCTGCTCCATAATCCGAGCTATCGCCGTGCCGAACCAAGAATCTTCCGGTCCTCCATTAGCCGCTAACCGGCCCACGAACAGGATCCAAATCCGCTTGCCAGAAGTATCCGCCTGGAGTTCTCGGGGGTCGGCCTGCTCCAACGTCTCCTTCATCCTCTTTGCCAGGATTCGAAAATAAGGAGCACTACGGGATATCTCACGAAGCACGGCATATATGTAGATGTTGGCGGCTAGACTGAAAGCATGTATCATCCAGCGGAACGAGTGCCTGGTGTTGACTTGGCTGCCTAACAAGAGCCGAGAAGTATGGTACTCGGCCCAGTCAAGGAAGTGATCTTTGTATCCATCACCAAACCCCGGCATAAAATGAGCCAAGTCCTTGACTCGCGAAAGACGGCGCAGGTAACAGAAAATGTCCGCCGCATCCTGGCTGAGCTGTCGGCTTTTGGTCAAACTCAGTAGCTCTATTGTCATATATGGGATGGTTTTGATGACGATTGGGTCTGGGAAATCGGGTCCTTGGCATATTTCATCCCCATAGATGTTTAGCAGTAGCGGCTGCGGGATTCTCTGTGATAAGACTGACTGGCAGAGATTCGCCCTAGTCCTCTGAGTTAGGTTGGTGCAAAGTATTTGAGATAAGTGATTTCAAAACAAAATTTGATCTCAATATCATACCACGTAACAAGTCTTCGCAGCATCTCATCTGCTCTAAGTGATGCCGCCCCACCTCTGGCAAGGATGACTCCACGCAGGCCAGCTATGTGAACATAAGATGCTTCATCATCGGCATTCAAAGTCTGGCCGCCGTATCAGAAGAAGATCACATATACACAAGTACTGAATACTACATACCTCGGAGATTGCAAGAATTGCGATGGCAGCTAGAGTAGCATTTCTTGAGGGGTCTCGGGGGTCATTCAACCTATTTTGGACCATACGTATGATTTGGCCCCGTATCTGCAGAAGCTGCTGGTCAAAATGACCATCATGGGGATTGGTATGTGCGATTGACCCGGTTCTTGTGATAAGTCTCGAGTACAATGCTGTGGCCTGTAAGATAAGGGGGTCAGAAGAGGCATAGAATAGCCATTGCGGGAAGCAAATCAACGGTGCAGATTGCTGAACAGGCCAGCCATTGCTTCGAGGTCCTTCTCGTCCAAGGATATTTCCTCTTGTTGGGCTAGAAGGTCCGATTTCATTCTCTAATACGAGAGAGGTGAAACGGGACTGACTTCCCTTTGGATCTTTACAAGATCGACGGGATTTCTTGACGTGGCTGCGAATCCGAGTTGCGTCCAGGCTGTTAACTGATCGTCGCCCGCCGGTCTCTTGGACGAATTCGAATTGCTGTTCTCAATCAGTACCAGATATGATCTCTAGTACGCGAAAGTACCGAGGTACAGTACCGGATCTTTCGCTAGCAAGTTGATTTTAGCTGGTTGTCATTGTATAGAAATCACGTTTGGATGGTCCCGTACCTCTCCCACGCCGCTCGTCTTGGCTGGCATCCACCCAAATCAACTGGTTAGAATCTTTCGTGTTGCTCTTGACCATAGTGACGACATGTGAGCATCTTTTTGAGAGATACTGCAATACATGGGTGCAAAATGTGTCACCAAAAAGATAAGATAAGGTAAGCACTAGGGTTGAAATACCGCTTACAAATCCCACTTTCCTTTGGCACTAGTTTTGAGTTGGGCTTGTCTTCTATGTAAGAGCAAGAATGAAGAAATTAGACCAGAGGAAACGTGGGACGATTTATATCTAAGCTGATTCTCAAGTTAGTTGGTAGAGACCTTCGATCTCTTCATTCTAACCTTACGACACTGCTGAACAAGGTTTCCGAGCTCCGTACTACTTACTTAGATTAACTTATCCATACCATATTAATCATGATCGTTTCATCCATCTCCAGTTACTATCTGAGCCGACTTATCAGGCTAGATAGCTGGCTTTTAGCACTCTAGCTGTATATTGAATATGGGAAAGAAGCCAAATTGAATTCATAATATGGCGTTCAGTGACGAATATATACACAGAAACAAAGCCGGCACACTTGAGAACTTAAGCTCTAGATAGCCAACACACATGCAGTGTAAAGTTACCCCCAGCGTTTAACAATGAGCACATGTATAGCGCAGTACATTACCTGTACGAGCAAGACCAGATCAAGATTTAGACTGCTGGCCATTCATTGCTCCACGTCAGCACATTCCAACCGAATAGATAGTCTGCATCTGCAAGTCCCACAGCAGTATCCGCATAGTGGTAATACAGAGTGAGTCCATTGGTTGTGTCGTCGTATACACCCCTAACAGCATGTTAGCATCACAACCACACTCGACAGGACTGAGTAGAAATAAGCAGGGCGAAGAACTTACTGCCCTCCGGGTCCGTAGGTGGTTCCGTGAGATTCAAGCAGGATGGAACCACCATTGGCGGTGCATGCATCTCCATTTTTGTCAACCTATATCACGACGTTTAGTCTCTCTTCTTATGATTACGATCCCGGGTTACTTACAAAGCCAGTGGTCGAGTGCTTGGAACGGCACATCATAATCTTGTACTCGTAACCCTGAGCAGGCTTGGAAGCTACGGATGCATTAGTCGCGCCTCGGAAGAGATCTATCGGCACGGTTCGGAACTTACTATCATAGCCGCAGCAAATTCCCGAGGACCAGAGCAGGTAGTAGTACGGGTCGTTGTAGAACATGTACGAGCCCTCACAGGGCGAGGTGCCGGTGGAGTTGTACTCAATGTTGTAGCTCGAAGATCCCGCTGTTTTTGTCCCTGCTGAATTCAGCTCCACCTGGTAGATGTCGTGCCAGAAGGAGCCGAAGTTGAGGAGATTGACGGAGCCAACTTGGATCAAGTTGGGATCGATGGCATTGTAGGCCTTGGAGGACGAGGAGGTGACGCCGATAGATCCTTTGTCGGTCCAGCTGCCAACTTCCATGGTCGAGGACGTTGCAAGCCCGATGGCAGAATCCTGGGAGCCGGAAGTGGAGACGGCATAGTACATGTAGTAGATGCCATCGACAAGGTGGACATCTGGGGCCTAGAGGAATAAGCTTCAAAGACAAGGAATAAGGTTGTTAGGTTTCTATAGGCACAGTTCCCCGTCATGTTTGACAAGACCATCCCAGCGAGCACTAACTCCAAACAACTGCCAGCCACTACAAACGAGGCGATGACAGTTCTGCAGCCCTGTAAACTAAGAGTGTATGCACTTACCCAAAGGTCGGTATTTCCAGCTAGATCGATAGATGAACCACTAGCTAGCGCCACACCCTCTTGAGTCCACGGGCCCTCAATAGCATCGGCCTTGTAGATGTAGATGCCCGCGCCAGTGTTGAACTTAAAATACTTGCCATCCGACGCCCGCTGAATGATACTCGGGTCGTGGGCCCAGCAAGCGCCCGAGCATGCTCCTGGATTGGAGTATCCCTGAACGAAGGCGCTCAAGAGCGTGGAGCCCAAGAGGAGCAACGTAGAAAACATATCTACTAAAACCAAAACGCGAGAAAGATAAAACGATTCAAAATATGTTCAGGAGAAGCGCAGACAAACGAATGGATCGAGGCCGGGAACGTGACCACAGAGTTGCACAGTGGATATGACAGAAGCCGCAGCAACTCGGGGGAGGTGCCAAGGCGACATCTTATGGACTTGGGGAGCTTATCAAACCGGCAGATACAGTGCCGTACACTACCAGAAAAGCCCAGCCCGGCCCATAAATATTGTGAATACATGCACGGTTGACAGCAGCGATATTGCAGCTCCGAAGCTGCTGGACATGGCCGACACGTGCGACCCTCTTCTAAGGTTATTTTGGACCCTATCGGGGCCCTCGCTTCATGGCATTTCCACCAATCCGTACTTCAGGGTCCTTCTACGCGAGACAAACGTGGCCAGGCCTAGGGTTCCGGAGATACTGCACAGCACTGTATTAAGGCCTGGTTATCGCCGTTGAAAAAGCGGTGTCTCCGAGAGGAATCGACCTCGTGGCCTATTCATATCGACAGGATAGTGGCTTTGTTTCGTGGTAACTGCAGTGCAGAACACTTATTACGAAACAAAAGTCCTGGCTGTGCCCCGCTAAGGCCGGTGTTATCCGTGGCGGAGGTTATAAGGCAGCACGCCCAATGCGGAAGATGGTACGATGGGACGGACAAAGTCCTGTCCATCCATAGTTGAGCCTAGTGAGGACGACGAAACGGTTGCCCCGGGGCGCCTTTTTTTCGCCGACAACCCACTGAAAAAAGGCGGTAGCGAGGAGACAGGGCAGATATGAACCTATCCCAGGATCCGTGCGATACTGAAAAGTGGATAGTTTTAAATTATATACAGAGCATTGCGCACTTTCCTCTTTGTGTCCTGTGGTACCATTCTCACCGATCCGCCTGGTTTTGCTAAACTGCAGATGAGGATGCGAACGAACGAATGCCATTATCGTGGGAGGAGATCACGACTCACACAGTCTGGTCCGGAATGATCTATCGGCTAGGAACCAGCTCGCTATCAGTATGAGAAAGCACATCGAACACCAGCGGAGAAGTGTTCCGCCAAACTCGATGTCCATAGATCCACCCCAACCTGTCAAGTTACGCCCGGACATTGAACGGAGTCAGGTAACCAGATTCGGGAAGGACGAAGCTTTGACTGCAGTCCTTCCTCAACGGTGATATATTAATTACCAGACTCGAGATGAAAACGTGAGGTCCAGACGATTAAGCTATCTCTCCAGTAGGCAGGACCTTACCATGCGAGATCAAGGCATGATTAGATTTATAGATGCAGAGATAAAGCAATCCAACAGTATCCATGTAGCAAGGTCAGATGAGAACTCTGGACATGCCTATTTAGGTTTCTATTTGATGCATGTTATCTATGGCTACAAGTTTCTGTCATCTGGACCGTTTTCGATACAGTTCACGGTAAGCTTCATTTCCATCTGGATTACATACCCGCAGTATTCCCATCGAAGCTGCGAGCAAACCCCCCACGCAGCTGTCAAAATCGGTGCCAATGTCAGATCTGCGGATCATCGGGCCGGGTTGTGCCGAAAGCTTATCGGCTGTCTAGCCGTACACATTTACCTGCACTTGCTGGAACACCCAAGCTAGGCTCTGGCTGCGTAGATAATAATTCCAATGATTTTGAATTGAAAGTAGTGGTGGATATAGGATCCAGTGCCGGCCTGAGCTAGATGCTCACTCTACAGTCAAATTGGATTCTCAGCGCTTGTGGTTCACTTCTATTACATATTTTATGACCGCAACTCCAACCTAGTCTAACTCTCTACCGTCGCCAGCTGGTAGCATACGCGACTGCTACCTAGAGCTGACAAAAGACTAATAAAAAGTATGCTGCACTAGATGTCAAGGCTACAAGCAGTCAGAACTAATAATGTCCGTCTCATCAAACCTGGCATGATGCCTGATCCCTCAAGGCAGCAGCGAAATAAGCAGCCACCATATCAAACTGCTACAACATCTGGGATCTCACGGATAGAACCCCACTAGTGGAGATTGAAGAGCATGGCAACACCAAGCAGCAGAATCGCACTGTTTCGGAAAGTGTTCTAGCATCAAGTTAGAAAATCCATCGGGAACCAGGACCGGGAAACATACCTTTACACCACCAGATGACTTCGTCGTTGTCTGAGCTGCCGCCGTGGATGTCGTTGACCCCGAACCCGACGCAGCATCCGCGCCCGAGCTCGAAGCTATCGCCCCCTTGGTTGCGGTAGCGGGTGCACGCGACGCTTGGGACGAGGCCGCAGCTGGGGCGGTTGAAGGATTGGAGCCCACCGCAGGCGTGATGAGAGGCGGCGCGGTCGTAGACGCAACCGCGTTATTCACCGGGCTCGGCGCATTGTTATTACAGAAGTTCTGCAGCGGCGTGACCAGCGGATAGTAGGTTGGGTGCGCGGCACTGCCGGACGCAGCACACTCGCTGGCGTAGCCATCAAGGGCGTCGGGGTAATAGTTTCCGCTGGAATCATAACACGCACACTCGGCCAGCGCGGTGGCAGAGGGCCCCGTCGTGGCGACTTGGACGTTGTTCGGGGGGAGCAGGGTTGGCGTGGCGGAGAAGCAGTCGGTGAGAATGGAAATGACGCTGGCGCATACGTTGGAACTGCTCCCGTGCGCGTAGTTCTGGAGACATGCGGTGGGGTCGGAGGACTGGCAGCAGTTGTTGGGGTCTTCGTGCAGAGATACGCAGGTGCCGACGCCGATGTATGCGGGGAAGCCATTGCAGAACTTCTCAGTGCAGTCCTCTGTACTTGGTCAGTCGGAAATCCAGGGGCAAGAGACGAGGAGTGAAGCGAGGGGTGCGTAGTACGTACGTCCAGCTACAGGATCGGTGAAAGGGCATGTCTGGATGGCGTGCTGGCATAATTGGAGAAGCTGGCCCTGGAGGAAAGTATCCGTCATGGTGAAGAATCTGAAGACGCAAGATGATGAAGCTCGACCAGCCAAACCGAAATTATATAGAAATCTCCTGGTATTCTTGGAATGTCCTCATATTCACCACATCCGTTCTTATAGAAAGGCACACTGGGCAGTGACATGCCCGCCGCCGAATTCAGGGAGCTGTGACTTTATTGCCATGAGCCACAGCATCACTTTGTAACTTTTCAGGAATGGTGCTCATGATTAATTATCCTGTGAATGGATGTTTTCGGAGCAGTAGTCGATCAAGCGTGGTTGCTGCTCGGGAAGAGCCATCAGCCCTGACAGCCACCGCCCCGATCGGGGACGCCAGGGGCCACTCAGGACGCTGGATTTCAATCCCACCCCGGGGAATAGTTAATGTCTGGCGCCGAAAGGGATCGACCCAGCTGAAAAAGGTCTACCGATGGCCGAAACGAACATTTCTCTTCCTGTCGGGCCTGAGCAAGCGGCATGATTGGGCCGGAATTGATCTTCGCGGGGAAAGAGGATGCTGCTCCCCAGACTCCAGAACCAGACAGAGATCGACTTTTCCTGTCCGATCTTGTTGTGTTGTGATCACAAGGAACCTACCTCTGCGTGAAGGGCAACCAAAGAGCATCATTTCGTGGAGTGAGCATGAACTTCAAGCGTACCAATTCCCATCAACATACCCTGCGCCCTCACGAGAAAGCTCACGCAGAGAGAATGCAAAGGCTGGAATGCCCTCAACCCGATCAACCTGAGAGACAATAGTGGCGCATCTTAGCTACCTTGCCTGCCCTGCCATGCATGGAATGGCGTTGGCTCGACTCGGGTTGCACTGCAAGCAGACAGTGGCCTCTTCCAGCCCGCTTCCAGGCTAGTTCTAGTCGCTGCCGACCGAGCCGTTAGTGCTTCCCAGCCCAGGGAGGGCCCTCCTGTACGATTCCAATAGTCCTTTCTGAGCCTTTCATGGGAGATGATTAATCGTAGCATCCAGCATTAATAGCAGGCATGCTTTGAATCAATGTCTTCCGAGGTTCGTATCACTGCGCGGTCGTGCCTCCGAGTCTGCCTCGCCAATCTGTGTCCGTTGGTCCCAAACCCTGAATCACGGGCCTGAATTTCATCAGGCCCGATCGCACTTCCGAGCCACTGACACGGGACCGTCCAGATGTTGTTGAACAGGGAACGGGTCGAAGTCGTGGATAACCGTACCGCAGAACTGTACCATCTCAGTCATCAGACAGGTGTTTCTATGGTGCACACCCAATGCAGAAAAGAATTCCTATTTCAGGCCCGAAGACAAAAGTCGACTTAAAAATATACTTCATCCGTCGACTGAGAGTCTTATTGGCTTCTTATCAATCTATTCAAAGCCGGACACTTGCAGCAGGAGGAAGGTTGGGATGGCTTTGTTGTGTTGTTGCTGTTGCACAGAAGCCCCTGGCGTCGGGCATGCCCACATGGCTGCCATACGCTACCTCTCCCGTGCCAGCTAAGCTTTAGCCTTCACTCACACGCCACCTTTCGCTGTGGGAGCCAGCTTCAATGCGTTGGCTGACAGCCTCTTTGTTGCGGCAGAATCCCCAAGTGTACGCCACAAATCTCATCTCTGCTGTTATGGGAGCATGCTGGGTAGCAGCTGGCAAGGAGCCGAGCGCGCTTCGACAGCTGATGGCGTATATAGACAGCTCTTCAGGCTGTTATCAACAGCTCCGCTAGAGTATACAACGGGCCATTGTATATCAACGCAGATGGTGATACCTGAAATCTAACACCATGATCATAGAATCTCTATCGGCTGGGCGGGTGCGCCTGGCCCTGCGTCTCTACTTCTTGATCGCCATAGCCCTCTCCACCTGGTTGGCCGAAGGTTTCCTTCTGATTCGGGCAAAACTGCAGCTCATTCGAACCCATACAGCACCCATTCATAATGTTCTGGGATGGACCCAAGGTTACGGCCTGCTGAAAATCCCGTTGAGTTTGGGTCGACTACCCGCTGGCAAGCTGGGATATATGGCAATGCTGGTGGTCTTCCTCCTCTCGCAACTGAGTGACCTTATCACGACAACTCTGGTGAAGCAGACTCCTATTCACTCCCGGTGTGCTTTCGGGACAGGACTAGTTGTGAATACCACCGGCCCTGAGCTTTTTGTCGCCCCGCCGGTCAATGGCATCCCTTACATTGTCGCCCACAATTCTCAGTACTTCAGCCTGAACAACACCTGCGACATTGGCATTTACGCCAAAGTCAATACTGAGACCAATTTCTGCCCGACAGCTGAAGACATCTTGGGGACCTGGAATTGCTCAAGAGGAGCAGAAACTACATACCCGGCGGGCACCTCGATCGACTCCATTATCAAGAGCCTACAGAGCCAGAAACTACTTTCCTCCAACGTCTCCCATGAGTTTTCAAGTGCTAGCAATAGCTCTTACGACCACCTGGTGATGTGGAGTAGTTCGGCCAAGTCGGACACCGCAGGTACACCATGGAGCGTTCTGGCAGCCGTGCAGGCGAACAGCGGTCCATTCGACGACATCACGATTTTGCCACTGTCCTGCTCACTTGCGGCACCACCAGTACAGAACGTTGTGAATGCGATGGCCTCATTGAAAGCTCTATCCTTGTGGAAACTCACGTTCCAAGGCTTGATGTTCTATGGTACCGGCACGCCCCTCGTTGCCGATCCAGAACAGCAGCTGGCGATATTGCTTAACACCATGATCATGGTGCAGGGCGGTAGTAATGCCTTGCTTTCCACGCCCGCGCCAGATGCAGACCAAGATCAAGGTTGCGTAGTAATGGCAACGGAGGTCCCTCGCGCTGTAGAAGTATTGGTCATGATTACAGCCGTGCTCCTTGTTACGCTTCTCATGCTGTGGTTGATCTTTGCATCAGTCTTGTCAATGCAACACAAAGAAGGGAGGAAGATGGCCGAGAACCTGCCAAAGGATGTGCTCGGGTGGGTTGCCATGGCCGCTACGGAACATCAGTTATCGATCAACCCCCAGTATTCGGGGCAGATTAAGCAAAGGGCCCTAAGGACATGGATCCTTGGCACCGAAGAAGGGGCAGCGCAGAGATTAAGAATCATGGCGAGGGTTGCTAAGGTTGATAGTTCGAATGGTTTACTTGAGTTTCAGGAGACTGCGACTGCCAAGTAGACTACACACCATCGCAGGTACAAAGTAAGAAACCTTGTAATAATACCAACAGGTTTTCTAGCAAGAGAAATATTTGTAATTTTGCATACTATAAATCTAACCATAGAAATCGAAAATAATATTGAATAGACAGGTATGCTAATCCCACTTCGACGGATTGAGTAACATCATGACCACTAGCATTGAAGAGAACCGCGAAGCGTAAATCATAAACACAGTAGCACTTCCTGACAAGTACGGAACAATTCAGGATCTAGAAGATTGATCTAAGCGCATCTACACTAGGACATAATAGATTAGTACCATATTCGAATAAGGTTGCACTCACATGCCTAGCTCTCAAATCCATCTCAGCCCATTATCGTAAAACCTCTTCTTCAGATTTGACTCTTGAAGTACAGTTCTTTTTGCCGGGATCTTCTGAGCTAGATTCTCTGACCATCAAGGCTTTCCTTGCAGCATCAATATCACTTGGTGGGACTTTGGCGACTGTCAATTGTAGTTGGCGCTGCCACAATCGATGGATGCGTGAGTCGATCCAACCGAATGCGCTCAGGAACTTTTCCGCAAGCGGTTATGCTACACGTATAGATACTAACCCCCACCCCTCCCCTCGCATGGGGAATTCTTTTACCCATATGTACATATTTACTAAGATTTTGACCCGTGAAGCGTTTAGGCCTCTCGCTCGCCCAATGCCTGCTGCATCTACACAGGGCACGCAAGGAATCACTTCCGCCTCCCCGAACTTGGAAACAAGGGCCGATGCTGGCAGCGGCTCTTTAGAGCCAGGACATCATGACCCTGGGATCGGACGATTATGCGGTGGTAAGCTTCACTGGGTGAGGAGGATCTTTGCACAAGCTGACCCACGATAGGCTACTGAATGGACGTTTACCGCTGCAGCTATTGTCGTCGTGGCTCTTCGGATTTCTGTACGGCTGCTTTACCACAGAAGCTGGCCCAACAAGTCCGATATTTGGGTGCTTATTGGGTTGTTATTGAACATAGTGTTGGTAGCATTATACACATGGTCATCTCGTCTTGGTGGTACAGGCCTTGCGAACTACGTCGTTACCGAGCAAGACGAGATTATATTATTGAAGGTACGCTAATTCGGGTTCTACTCACTTAACGCGACCTGGTGATATGTTTGGATATAACTGACGGCATGGCTTTCAGATCTCGTATGTTAGCGGCGTTATTTGGGACATTGGACTATACATGCCCAAATTTAGCTTACTCGCTCTCTACTATGACGTGATCCTTATCGTGTTCCGTAAGCTGAGGATGGCTCTTCATGTCATCACAGGATTTATAGTCTCAGCAGCGCTGGTAACCATCTGCATCGATCTGTTCTGGTGCACACCTATCCCATCCAACTGGTAGGGAATCTGATTCTAAGCTGTAGCCTGTTAGATATGGCTCATCAATATTCCCGGCATTTGGCTTACTTGTAGTTGTAGGAGCCTCGGGACTGATACGTGCACTTTTTGGACAAGTCCGCAACTCATCAATATAATTTGCAGTCTGAATCTCACGTCGGACCTTTTAGGTACGACAATCCTCACTGTTATGATCCCTGGCTAATCTATATGATCCATAACTGTAGTCTTTATACTGCCATTCTTTCTCCTTCAACATCTCAGACTCTCACATGGCCAATTTGCTGGGCTAGTAGCAACCTTCCTCCTTGGCGGCGTCACTATCGCCTGCTGCATAACGCGCTTTATTTTCATGGTGAGATTTATTCTCACTGATTTTAGACCAATTTGTATGCGACCCCTAATCTCTTCACAAATCAATTCACTAATCCAGGCTTGCCTTACCATGCAGATATCATCTACAACATCGAGTACACCGTATCGCTCATCGTTGTCAGCATTCCCATTCTCCGCCCCTTGGTCTGCCATTGGGTTCGTCGTATCAATCGTTCGCACAGCAACACACACTCCGACAGCTCGGATTCGTCCGTTGCGAAATGGTCGTTCCGCCAAAAGACATCGCATCCGGCCAGGAACGACTTTCTATCACCAGCGTCGTGATCTCGCATTTCGATTTCGACGGCCGGACCACGAATGTCTATCGATTGGCCCGTCATCCTGGGCGATGGAGATCGTTCAATGATTGTAATAGATACATCGAGACGTGTTCTGGCCAGCCAGTATGCGAGACATGGCCCTGCGATACCTGCCCCTACAATGAGGACTTTCAGTTTGGGTGCGGACATATATTTCTACCGTTCGATGGAGGTTCATGCCTGACGCAAAAGTCTCACACGTAAATATAGAAAGACACCGACACATATAACTTTAAGAAGGTTCAGAATTGTTCATTGTGGGAGCAGTAACACCCGCAGAATGTCGTCATAGACTTTTGTGACAGGTCGACCTAGGCCGAAGGTCGCCTATCGCTTACAGTGTTGTGCCGCCGGACCACCGGCTTGTGCTCGCCGCAGGAATGAACTGCTAAAGAGTTTAATCGAGGCCTAGAAGGCTCTACAGAACCCGAAGATGACCACAATCCTGACGCCTAAGTGAGATGTGGTGAAAATAAATAGCCCCCAAAGCCAGAATACCTCTTGTCAACACTGATAGGCCACGACATTTTGAAACGATGAACAAGATGTTGTAATTCTTCAATACAACTCCATCTGATATCAAAGCTTTCACGCTCTCAGTGCGGCCGCTATACAATGACAATATCACAAGACTCAGAATCCCCAAACCAATCCAGTTTAGGTATTCTAGCAAATCCAACCCTGTACCACGTTCCCTGCTCCCAAGGGCTCGGCTTGAGAACCAGTGAGAGAGCTGTTTCAGCGCCGAAAATGCCTTTCTGGACGACGAGAGGAAGACACCACACTTCCTGTGGATTGTAATCAGAAACCCCATCTGGATTATAATGCGATAACTGCTCTCCAGTCTCAGGGTCTTGCAAAAAGGCAGTTTTTCCCTCTTCCATGTGAAGATTGTCGACTAACTCCCTGAAAACTGGATCGCCATCTTCTCCATATCTGACATCCTTATCTGGCTCTTCGCTTCTGCTCATTTCGATATCGATGTATTTTGGTGGCGAAATAGCAGTAGCCTTCTTTAGAAACCCTTTGATATAAAGCTCTCCCTGCACGACCTCACCGAATGCATTAGCTCCACGGGTTTTCACATCAACGTTATAAATGTCACATAGATTGGCATTCGTAACGTTCTCGTGAATATAGTTCATCCGAAGTCTGCATGCTCGTAAGGAAGCCCATGACCATGATGGTGCTCGATATGTTGTCGATCTTTGAGCAGTTCCGTCTACATTCCATAGGAGACCTCCTTTCAAGTCACCAGACCAGAGACCCGCAAGATATGTATCGCCAATTGTTTGCTGAAAGCGAATTGCCAGACCAGATATAGCAGGGAGAACGTCGCTTGTCTGCGTGATTGAGCGCTTGTTGTACTCGATAAGAAGATCATACCAGTTGTCGTAAAGATCGCGCAAATGAGGATGCACTGGCATGTCAGCCTGAGGGTCAATGGATGTCAAGACTTGACCCAGCTGTGGGTTTATCTTCACAATCGACGCTGGCCACTGCGTAGAAGCATTCTCAAATGGCGAGAATGCCTGATACGTGCTCGAAATGGCATTGACTCTGATCTTGCGCTGGAATTCCTCAAATGGTGCTTGAACCTTCATAGCAGATCGATCAAGGCCTTCGGGGATATTTTCAGAGGCTCGCATCGACGTACAAGAGAATGAGAGCTGATTTTCCCCAAAGAAGAGCGTTCTAGGAGAGAGTATGCGCTCCTGGAGGATCCATGACCTGGTATCGAGAATGGAATATGGCTTGTGTCGCCAATCTGTCTTTTCCTGGATCCTTGGAGTTACTCTTGCTCCTCCGATGAACATGTTTATATCTTGAGGGAATGTAAATGCGATAAAACATGGTTGTATCTCACAGGGATCTCGCCATCTAAAGCAACCTTGGTACTCTTCTGTTGCATGATCTGCTGCGATTGTGAAGAAGGAATTCCAGTAATAACTCCCCATTTTGGAGGACTCTATTTCCCAGTCTTCTCTAGAGTCTTGAATGATACATAGGCTGTCAATCCAGAGATATCTCACGCAGAGTTCCCGGCAGACCTCAATTGCTTCTATGAAAGTCGTAGATAAGTCGTGGAGCGGGAGATGCGTCTCGTGCAGCCACAAATTCTCCGTCATCGTCTTTACCACAGAGTTTCCAGCCCAACGGTGACTCAAGGTGCAATAACGAGCATGCTCGCCGTTAGAGCGATAGATATATGGGACTTGAGATCCATTCGGTGGTCCTAAGTCAATAACACGGGTGGGTAGTGGGGTATACGGATCTGTGGTGTAGGTACACACATCATGAGTCCGAAGGCAAATATTCAACCAGGTGATAGCTCGTCTCATGTTGGCTTTGCTCCCGGTATGTTCATCATCGAGTTCAGAAAGCTCGTAATCGGTAGTTTGCTCTACCGCACCGGGTAACGAATTCATCACTTCAAGATTTGCGATCATCTGGCCTCTCGTCTTTCCCTTCTGATTAACACTGAGTCCGATGTTGGTATGTCCTGGCTTTCCATGTCCCAATTTGAAATCCAATTTGTTCAAATCCACATGATTCAGATCTACCTTCACGGTGCCGTTCTTGTTCAGTTTGGTATTTGGGAAACCTCGCACTGCCCGATTCAACAGTCCGTCTCTGGCTCTAGCTGGAGAAGGCGTGTTAAGGGGTTCTGTTCGTATCAGTCATGTCATTGGTTTATAATATTATCGACCAACAAAAGACTTTCACCTACCTACAGCTGCTGCTGTAATCTCAAGACTCATTGACCGATCTGGCCCACACTCAACGGTGATGTATTGGTCAGTGAGTCGGGATAGCGAGCGTTCAGGCCCAAATGAGCGGTAAGCTGAGAGGTATAGCCGAACATCTTCAGAGATATCGCGCTTTTCATATGACTCTTGAGGACATGGCTCTTTCAATCCGCCCCATATTAAGCGGCAAAATACGCAGCCAGTCGCTGCTGAAAGCTCCAAGGACTCTAAGTTTGGATGGAGGACATAGACAGAATTATGAAGAGTATCTACATTCCCAGGCTGTCCAGGCTTGCCGATGGTTGACCTAAACCTAGGAGGCAAAACCGCAAGAGCATTTTTGATGCCCCAATTTAAACCTTTGGCAGACGATGCAGCTACAGTGACGGCTTTCCTGGAAATGGCAAGCGATGTGCCAAGAGTCTGGTCGAACGAACTCTGCGATAAGGCTAGTTTCTGGACTTTGTCCAGCGGTTGGAAGGCCAGAATATTGCAGGCTTCACACTTCATCTTGCTTCACCTGTTTGCGTCAATAATCATCTTGATTACATCGCGGAGGAGATCGAGGAGCAATGGAGTAGGGATGTAGCTGAGTGCGGCTGAGGATCTTGACAACCCACGCCAAGAATTGTTAACTACGCTTGGTTAGATCTAAAAATTGTGCCTAGGCAAGTGCGATGGAAAAGTTTCACTGCAAAACCCCGCAAAGAAGCAAATAGGTGATGCAACACACAATTGGCTGCTTTCAACAGATCGACGGCTTTTCTATGCACAACAACATAGAAAGGACCGATGTCCACTCAGTGAAGGAGAAAGATAATGATTAGCAAGAAGCTTTTCAAACGATTATATATACAAGCCTTGGGATTCTTGTTACCCCAAAGCTGTGTAAAAAGTATTTTTGGTCGCGAAACGCGCGAGTTGAAAGAAATAAGCCTGTCTTTATTGACCGCCGTTTCTGCAACCGATTGTGTTGAAGAAAAGGCCATACCTCACCTATTGTTTCTTTTTTCAATCCCGGACCTCCTCCAAATAGCCTCATCGTCATGCCTTTCTTATTCGATGTCAACATATTCTCATGCCTTGGGTTACAGATTCAATTTCATTCGTGACCTAAAAGATTTTCTGGGGCCTTCACGTTGAATTCTAATCACGATTGAAATGAGTCTCGACGGGTTAATTAGGAAGCTTTAGATGTGCTACTGTGCTTGCAATCACTAGGGAGAGTGTTAGATCGCCGAGAAAGATACTGTCGCTGGTTGTAGCCCTGTAACTTACCAGAGGGGTGTCTATTTCTTCCTCTCTTTTCTAACTCTACCCGAAAGCGTAGCTGACCTGTTCCCTGGACTCTTCGGTTTGTCGGAGAGAAAAGATCGTATATCTATTTTGATTTCAGCAAGTTCAAAAATATTCTTGAGATTAAATGACCCACCTGTAGCTCTCAAGGTACTCTCCTTTCGCTCATGCTCAGGATTATCTTCAGACCAGATTGGTAGTGAATGGGCCGATATAGCCGTAGTTTTCATATCTCTTAAGTCGCGAGCCATAGCTTCCTTGACATAACTGTATTTCTGTGGTGCACCAAGGAGCCAACCTTTCGCTTTTAGCTGTGATAGTGTGATAGGAGTGTCTAATCTCTCCAATTTCAGGATTTTATATGCGAAATTCCCATCAGCAATCTTCCCTTCATTAAAGTCGGAATTTCGAATGAACCCCCCATCTACAATCTCGCCCGGGCGCTTTCCATTGCTGACTTCTGCTATGTATTTGATAGCAGATACCGGGTTTGGCTCATAGATCCAAAAACGCTTAACGCTACTTGGAAGCAAGTATTTCCGAAATTCGTGGTTCTTTTTCAGACTGACGACATGATCAAGGTGAGGTTGACGGATTGAGATGATTATGTCAGATTTCCCAGGTGACGCCATTCGCAATGCCGATAAGACTACTGGGTATGTGTCTACGAATGTAGAAACAGGTTGAATCGGAGAAGGACTGCGGATTTCGCCCTGATCCATGTGAGAGTCAACTACATAGGGGTCGCAAGTCGTGCGTTGTGCTGACGCGTAGTTGGAAACGCTCCTACAACGGACGCCTAAACACGACACAAGAGCAGGTCTGCGGGTCTGCAGCTCTCATTCGCCAGCAAGTGACAATATATACGATTTTTCACTAATCCTCTAATGGCGAATTAATTTGTATCTTGAAAGCAATACTGGTCCTCTGTATCAACCTACATATGCTCCCAGCTCTCCTGACATGTATGGGATAGCAGAACTGTCGACTTACCAGCTTACTGAAACCGGACACAACTCTGAAATATTACATTTCAGGCCAGCTTTGGACCAACGTTGCACATAGTTGCCTTCAGATCAAGAAGGGCAGAGAAGAATTATAGCGTCGCCGCCAGTAGGGAGCGGGTGCGGTGTAGATGTCTAAGGCGGAGACAGTGGCATATCCGTCTAGGGTGGAGAAGATTATATTTCTCAGGTTATATGGAATCTTTATCTATATATTCTCGCCATCTTTGGCTACAGAAATAGGAAGTGTAGTATAGTTTTAGTTATGTATCAGCATGATATAGACAAGGAAGAATGATTCAAATTGTATTTTCTATTATTTATTTTCGACTTTGGCCTATCGCCGAACCAACGAACAGAAACATTAATATCGTATAACATAATTCTCATAAACATTTACATCATTTCATAAAAACTAGTATCTTTACATCGTTAGGTGATTTTATCGTTAAATCGTTTGTCGTTAGGTCGTTCTATCGTTAAATCTTTTTTTCTCGTTAAATCAATTGGTACACACTTAGTTCGATAACACCACAAGTTTGAGTGCTATCACCATCACAGGCAATAGAACACATCAAATCCGCAACGAGCTGGTTGCCTGAAGCCGGGTTGAAGGAGTTGCCACAGAAGTATTTTCCCCCTTGCTCGGTTCCAGCGAGAAGATAACCACGGGTTGCGCAATAGTTGATACACTTCGTATTCGTACCCTGATGAGTTGAATAGTAGTTAGAGCACGGTTGCTCAGTTTATCGGTATAGCACCCAAGCTATTTGAAAGTTGACGCCGGGCTAACGGGCGTAGGGCTTGCAGTAATGGTCGGAGTTCTTGTTAAAGTTTGCAAAGTAGTGGCAACCTTGGGCGACAACGTAGTAAGGTTTGTTGTTGTTGTTTTTTTTACCGAAGATGTTTGAGAGGGTATAGTAGAAGCTGTCTTGGAAGAAGTTGTATGGGAAGAACTTATCATAGGAGATCGAGTCTTCGTCAGGGATTTGGATGTAGTCGAAGATTGTGAAGAGAACGACCTTGTGGTCAAATCTGGAACACCCCCTGAACCTGCCATGATTTGTAGAATATTTGAAGCAGTCGCATTGAATATGGTAGGAGCCATGGAAACTTGGTTGTTGTCAAGGTCGTAAACAACGTACATTGCAGCCAGAACAGTATCTCCGATGATGTTGTTATCGGCGCTTCCAATCCCGATTCCGAACGAGCAAGTAGTATGAGTAGAGTCTGGGAATATGACCAATTGGCTAATAGGCACAGCAACCGTAATACCATCGAAGGTAAGATTAATAGTAATTGCGCTATTGCCTTTCGAACAAGGAATACGAGCAAACGTTGGGTTTTTAGGATCTGCTACTGCGCCGACAAAAGCCCAGATTGAAGCGGCCGTGGCAGGTGGAAGACTGGTAATGGTCGACCCGGAATCCAAAAGAATTCTTGAACGAGTGGCGCCACCGGCGAAAGCCACAGCTTTGCCACCAGCATCGGTTCCAGTTACACCATTCAAATGAACTGTGAAGTCGACAACCCCAGGAGAGTCGGCAAATCCTGAAGGGACCAAATCGATTGTGACAAGGTTGCCAGAGAATTTAGCAGTATCGATACCTCCAAAAATAACTGTCCCAGATGCAGATCGATCATCATTGGTCCACAGGCTAAATGACTTCGATGCGATATGTCCCTGTTTGACGAGAAGAGTCGGGAAGTTGTCGTATTGAGGCTTATTACTGAAAAGTGGTCGGCCTTCCGTCTGTTCATAACCCACCCCGAGAACACCTTCTAAGACGTCTCCATGGTAGAGTATACCAAATTGGGCGGCCTTGACAACGGCTCCACCAAAGCTAACGGTGTCTGATACCCAATCACCGGTGCCGCCTAGACGGTTGTCAGTTCTAATTGAAATACAGTACTTTATATCATGACTACATACCATCACCGCCACCATATAATACTTTGAAATCGCTGTCAATATAATCATATGTAGACGAGCTGTTTGGATTGTCTAACAACATTAGCTACTTTCATGGATTCCATAAGTGCACCATTACTTACAAGATCCAAAATTGGCACAAGGTGTAGGATGGTACTTTGACGCTGCATTACATAAACTGGAACTAGCTGTCTGAACAAAAAGATCGCTGCTTCCCGTATCTAGCTGAACCGATGTCGTCTGAGGTGGATTGCCGATTTCCAGCTGGACGATGTAGAGCAGGCTTTTCCGAAAATTGACATCAGAGCCAGAAGCCACTCCATCCCGTTCTGACAAAGAACTTTTTGAAAAACCAGTCGTCCTTTTTTGAAGGTTAAGTTTGAAGATAGCCGGTTCGCTCCGTTGTTCGACTTTGAGGGCATCTACTACAATGAGAGCAAGACTAGTCACCGCTGCGAAAACGAAGGCCTTCATAGTGATTTCAAGAATAGTAGAAGGTCTATGAGAGAAATCTATGAGGTAAATTACTGAAGTCTAAATGAGTTGGAAATCTAGACAACTTAAGATATATTATCCTGTAAAGAAAAGTGGCTGGATTCTAGAAGCTATCCTATCCAAATGGGCGACAAAAGGACGAGCGCAGCTACTATCTATCAGAAGATCAAGTCGCAACTAGTTGTTTCTCAGGCACTCGTATCGTAAACCCTTACTTCGCCAGCCTGATGCCACTACTTCCTTGGAATTTTGAGTAGGTACGACAACTAGCTAAGGAACTATACCAGAAAAAGGCCAGAGCGAGCCTAAAGGTACAGTGGCTATACCTAAAAGGAGTCCGTGAGAGCGCGCTTGTTCAAAAAGAAGCTTAACGCACAGAGCGCCAGCCTCTTGCACTGGCCCGCTTGGATGGTGTCTGGGACGTTTAAATGTGGCTGGAGTGGACGCTAGTCAATCTTTGGTTACCACCTTTACATTGTTTGCTGGGAGGCTGGTGTTTAAATTTCCCTGGTTTTTGTACACAATCTTATAGCTGCGATATATTTCAACATCTTCTTACCCTAGAGTAGAATGAAAGTGTCGGGTTCGTGATTCTATACCTTATTTTGTCCTTCAAGTATGTGGAAGGGCAGGTCTTAGACCGTTTTGTTAAGGTTTGAATTCCTAATTCATCCAAACGCGTTGTATGCGGAGCAGATATTTTCGTGCCTTTGATGCTTTTCGCGTTACCGGTCTATTTTCACGGGCGGTACCTCGAGCTCATGGCAACCTGAACTGCCAAGACTGCCATCAAGTTTCTCGGCCGTCGCCATCTGAGTTAACTTAAATACAAGATACTTAGGTGATCAAATCTGAGCTCAGCACATCCAGCCACGACCAGAAAGACGGGCCGAGACTCCAATTGGCTGGTCCAAATCCACGACCAGGTAAGCATAGAATACGTCGCGTGTCGATACACCTACGCCCCTTGCAGCACTTCTTGGATTTGGTGACATGACTTCCTCCTCATATGCAGGGCAAATCCGCTATGCACACGTAATAAGTCACTCGTGATACCCAACCCCCAACAGCTTTCGGCAAATTCGAGGACCAACTTCCATAAATCAATACGAAGCTTTGTCCCAAGAACAAAGTGAGCGTTCGAGACGTTTCTCTCGATAAAACTCACAGGAAGCAGATCGCCCTGCCATAAAAATCTCCGCACGGAGCCGCAGCCCAACATAAAGCTTCACGATGGCAGCCCGGGAAGCGGGGTACGTTCCCACCATTTTTTAACCTTGTCCTCAATCACTCATCCTTAATAGCGTGTTCTATTCCAGACTGTTCGAATTTAAGGTGGGAAAGGATAAGGCGAGTTTCACTGTACATGCCACGGCCATCGCCCGCCTTTCAGACGCCCTCAATAAGCTCATCAACGGGAGCATGAAAGAAGCTTTAGAGGGAAAAGCAGTTTTCGACGATGTTGAGAGGGACACGTTTGAACGGATTTGCCAATTCGCATACACTGGAGATTATACAGCCCACGGCAATTACTGCAACATGGAGCATGCAAATCAACAGCAACAGCAACAGCATCACGGACAGCATCATGGACAGCATCACGGACAGCCTCTGAGACTCAGTGCATAGTTCGTAAGAATTGTCGTCCTTCGGAGAATTATACTTCGGTCTTTCTAGGCCATGCGAAGGCGTACGTGTTTGCAGAGAAATGGGGGGCCGAAGCATTGAAGGCTCTTGCGTTAGCAAAGCTTCGCACCACCTTGGAAACGTTCACTCTGTACGAGGCTAGACAAGGAGACATCATAGAGTTGCTGAGGTATGCCTACTCCGATGAGCACCTCCCAGATCGTGATTACTTGAGGAACCTCGTACTGCTGTATGCCGTGGATAAGATCAAGAGCCTAATCCACACTTCCGAATGGCTCTCTTTAATCAAAGAGGGTGGGACATTTGCCGCAGAGCTGGCGGTAGCATTGGCGAGCCGCATCAGGTGAGGTAGAACGCAAAGACAAGATGATTTTCTGCGGTATAGATATCAAAAGTCTCTTGAGTATTGCGTCTGCGGATCAATTTCTAGATGTTCTAGCAGTCTTCAAAATGACGACTTTCAAAATCGAGTTTGACTGACTTTCCGATTGTATGTTTGTGTTTGTTGGATTGGGAACTATACTTAATGGTCATTTTTGTTGTTTCGATGTTTCAATGATATGTCTCCGTACAGAAAAGTAATCGTTTCAACAATCAATATATTAATCATCGTCTCCTCCCCTCATCTATGCGTACACGATGCGGCTCAGATAGTGGTGCCTAAATAGGCAGCTTCAAAAAAGCAGGTCCAAGCGGCATCCTCCACAGTATTGACCACCAAATAAGCCTCGACCCGAGTATCATTCTTAAACTCCTTTTCCAACACAACAATCAAGTTGTTCACCATAAGTTTGTAGAAAGGGTGCAACATGACTTTCCCCAAGTTTAAAATCATGCCGTGCGAACTATCCGACATGTCAGAGTGCGTCGAAATATTTGACGAAGCATTCGCCGACGACCCCGCGATGATGTATCTCCACCCTGGTTCCGACCCACGTGTGCTGAAGGAGATCTCCTTGAAGAACTACGAGAAGTCTTACGCAGCGCCCGGAACAAAATACTTCAAGGCCGTCCAGGAAGAGACCGGGTACGTTTGGAGCCGCTTCTCATTCGTCACCCATCCATTTCCCTTCTATAAACATGCCGAGCCTTCCATACGTAGACCTAACCCAACTTTGATTCGCGACGGAGTGTATAACTATGAAATAACATGGGAAACATGTGCTGACAGTTCAATGGCCCAACAGTGAACTTGCTGCCTTCAGCAAATGGCAATACCCCCACTCCCCGGATCCCAACGCCGAAGACCCCGAAACGGCAATACGAAACCAGCCTCAACCGCCAGGATCAAACAATGCACTGATCGTTGAGTTCTTGACCAAATTCCTTCGGGGAAGGAGAAAGTGGATTGTACCCGAGACGCATTACTGTGCGTATTTACTCATATTTCTTCCTCGTCGAAGTGAAAGAC
The DNA here is from genome assembly GCA_003369665.1 of Coleophoma cylindrospora. Taxonomy (NCBI): domain Eukaryota; kingdom Fungi; phylum Ascomycota; class Leotiomycetes; order Helotiales; family Dermateaceae; genus Coleophoma; species Coleophoma cylindrospora. The sequence goes on from PDLM01000013.1 coordinate 1,023,767, forward strand.
CTAGAATCGAGTGTGGAACTAATATACCAAAGTCATGAGCATTCTTGCCGTTCGGCCAAAATACCAACGGAAGGGTCTCGGTACTATGCTTCTGGCTCCAGTCCTGGAGCTGGCAGACGAGGAGAATGCGAAAGCTTTTGTCCAGGCGAGTGCACAGGGACAAGGGCTGTATCTGAAGCATGGATGGGTGGAGGTTGATGAGATCTTGATGGACTTTAGCCCTTATGGGGGTACAAAGCGGGCGAAGACGGCACTTATGATCCGGGAGCCACGGAGTGGAGATGGAATTTGATATTGCCAGAGATGATATTGTTGGATGCATAGGATAGCGACTTCACATTCTTCCAGACTCTTGCAGCGTTCGCTCATGATCCTCTAACATCGCTACTCTCCGACTAATACACTTCAGCAACTCATCTTGAAATCTGTGGCCTCAAAAGCATTTACCTGTGCCCCAAACAATGCAGCCGTAGCCCTGCTCAAATAAACGGACGGTCTACGCCTCCTGCGTCGGCGAATTTCATAAAAAGCGGTCAGTCGATAATTCAGATGATAAGGTCGTCATTGTAGTGGAACAATGCACATATAAGATCATGATGGACAATGGCAGGCTCAAAGACCATATGAAGACATGACAGGTTATATGCGAGCCAAGAAAACCCCGTGGGGCTGGCCCTGGGTATGCGGCTTAATTCCGCCCGGCTTCCTTCCCCGCGTTCATGAGCAATGCCTTCTTATTCAAACATAGACCACCCAGTTTGGGGTTGTGATGCCCCGAATAAGAAAAGTTCCCTCGCTGGTATGATTGGAGTGCTCATCCTGATGGCTGTGTGCTTTTCGCATCTGGACCCTACATATGGCGATATAGTGGTCTGTTTAACTGCCGCGGCCTAGCGGACATGCATCTCACCATGGCGGTCATCGGCTAATGAATTATACTTTGGCAGGTAACGGAAAGACTGACTTGGTGCTGCCCTGGCAGCTTCTAGGTTCTGGTGAGAATTTTAGTGGGTGGTAGTAAAAAAACCCGTGTCGTGCATTAAACCCACGAGGCTCCCTTGATCGCATCGCCATACCATGAACGTCAGAGCATCTAACCATATATTTACTATTATTCTTGTTTCTAGTTTCCTACGGTTCAAGCAAATGTAAGGGGATGGCTATGACCACCTTTAATATATTGGATCCTCGGTCGCTTCAATCACCCCAACTACTGCCATCGATTGGCAAGTTCTGCTTATCATGGAATCGATGATTGGACGTCTACATGCGTGGGCGACAAGGCGGGACGGGATGGAATGCATTCCGGCGACGCGGAACCTGGTTCCTCGCAAGCCACGGCTTGTCTGTAGTCCACGTAACTACGCGCCACCATTAAGGTTCAATCTATGGCCCTTCCAGTCCAGCTGTGCCGTTGTTGACATAACTCAAAACGACCTCGTCCCTTCTTCAACGGCTCTCAACTTTCCCACCAACCAAACCACCATCGCAATAGTCAAGATGTCTCCCACCAAACCCATCCGGCGCGTCACCCTGTTTAAGATCCCAGCCGTCGAAGACCAGCAGAAGGTTCTCGCGATTTACAAGGAGATGCCCGACAAGGCCAAGAGGGTATGTAATGAGCCCCCAGCATGGTCCCACCCGGAGTCTCACTTGCGCACCAGGACGGACAGCCGTACATTCTGTCGCTGGCCGCGGGTCCAACTTTCGAGGATCAGCGGAACCAGGGCTATACCATCGCCGTTATCTCTATCTTCTCGTCCGAGGACGATATGAAGTATTATGATGACGAGTGCGAGGCTCACGCAGCGCTCAAGAAGGTGGCGAAGCCACTCCTCCAGGGAGTGATGATGGTGTATTTTGAAAGTATTTTCGATTGAGCGGCACAGTCCAAGCGAAGGACATATGCTATGTGCTCAACATACGCTGAATTTTACTGATTGAAAAATTCACCCATCGGAGGAATATGTTTGGTATTGCATGTAAATCAATCATCATGATTCAGTTGATGGTTGAACTTTGGAACGTTGGAATGCTAAATTTTACCGACTACATCATATACTTCTTGGGTTATGTGTTGCAGGCCATACAAATGGTTTACCATTTAGAGACAGCCCTGTGACGTGCTTCCATTGACGATATAAGCTGCTGCCCAAGTGAGATGTTGACTCTAACGGCAAATCCGATCAACTGTGTTGTCCGCTTTTTCAATATCGATCGGCCGGTTGTAGTGCTCAAGGCCAATAAAATCACAAAAGCTTATAAGTCTTGATACATCCATCAATGCAATATTTACCACTTTCATTCAAACACTGAGCCAAACTAAACATCCTCCTTGTGTCCCTTAGCTAGTTGAGCTGGTAGTATTGTACTAAAGCATTTCCCAAAACCAACCAAGCCGTCCCCCTTCACTGACTCGTGGGCACTCTATTTCATTGATTCCAAATTCCATACCTGAGTTGACGCAGGCAACTACTCCTCGCCCCCTCACATGACATATACCACGTGATATTACAACTTGGGCAGAAATTGTTGGATTCTGTAAGGTGTTTGGTTACCTACGTAATCTGCTCAATAGACCTCTGATAGGTGGTGCATGAATGTCATGTATGGCATGTGTTGTATGTAATGTAATCAAAGATGTCTATTGCATGTAAACTAAGCGATGTACATGTTGTTTAGGAGGTGATGTGTCAGAGTCCTTGGATGGCTAAGCGTATTCCAACAGAAATCTAGTCAGGCTTATCAAGACTAGGCTATCAGTCGAACACTATATCTCTAATTGTCCTGGCCCTTTGATTGAACTTCATTCATCCTGTTATACTACAAATATACGGTACAGTGGATTTGACTTGTAGCAGACTACCGCACAGTAATATTGGTGAATATATATAACATTCAAGCAGCGCTTAACATTCTTCTGTTGTCCGTGCAATGGTGTTGCTTAGAGGTGAAGCATAATTGCGTGGGCATTCTGTGTTCCTTTTCTTTTCACCATGGTGGGACGAAGCCAACTTTTGCAAGCTAGAATACGTCCAAGCTGTGGATCACTTCCGTATCAGCGGGGGTGGGCTGCTCAGGCTGTTCTCGCCTCAATTTGTTGGTGGGATATTTCCTTCAGGACAATTCAAATCGCTGGTGAGAGTGATGATGCTGCGACACATAGGTCAAGACTTGGGCGAGGAAGTCTCAAATCTAAAAATAGATGAACAGACACTTGGGACTTTAAGTAAGGTCTAGAGCATTGGACTAGATATAATGCAGATTATTACGATGTATTGCGCATACTGCTATTAATTACGGCGGCTATAGTATTATAAATTTGGATCTGAAGTTCAAGACCTTTATTCCTCTTAATAGCCAGACAGCAGTGTTCAACGAGAGGCCGCCCTGACTCGTCGAAAGAGAAAAGAGGCAGACACAGCCATTTAAACGACGGGTTGTCTTCTCCACGTGCACTTCCCCAAATGTGGGGTCGACACACGGAATGATGCCGAACGCTTCCCGCCTCCACCGACTGTGGCCAAACCAAGGTGGACAAGACGATAGAGATGTCATTTATGATGGGGTCTTCCACAACGGCTAGGTTGGCTGAGCAGTACGCAATTAATACCGAACATTAGATATTACTTGTTACTGTAGTGTTCTATTACTGGATTGATATGCACTCAATTCGACAAGAAACATCGTTTTTTAAGTATTGACAGGAATAAAGAATTTAATCTCACAGAATATTGTAACAATATGCGTAGAAAATCGATCTCACTGTCTTATTTCCATCAAAGTTTCATACCACCAAACTTCGAGCCACGCATATATAGCAAATACCTACCAGTCAGCACAAGTCTGTGAATGGAGAGACGACGCCAGGCCTTAGATGCGGGAGTGGATGCGGGGTGCGGGGTTGGGCATGTGGGGATCTCGGACAGATGTCACTCCCTGGAATTGGGACTACTTGTCTACTGCTCCGCTTCAGACCTTCACGCCAGAACCCCACTCGGAACCATCAGAATTGAATTGGCATTGGACGAGAAATTGTAATTGCTTCGACTGGGAAATTCCAGAATAGGCGCGGACAATACAAAGCAGGATTCTGAGATGGTGGGGGATCCGCACTTCGTCCAGCTGGCCTGGGGGATACCCGTAAGAATCGCACGGAACGAGTTCCGGAGACAACAACCACTTGTGGGGTTCCGCATGCGTAAGAGCATGCATTCGTGTCGGGGTTGAAGGCATTCTCCACTGCAGCTGGGTGGTGGTCACATTTTAGAGGGGTGTATGACAATTGCAAGCGCTTCGTTGGTTAGAATCAACGCTATAATTACCATTGTTCCATGCTTTCCTTAACGCTTACCTTTGGTTCTTTTCCATCTTTTCTTTCGTGATTCGAAAGCTGATCCGTTTACACCACCAGCGACATGACAATTTCAGTTGTCACTCACGTCTTCCAGGGCCGGCTCTGGGACGGTATTATCGCACAGTTTGCCCTGGGTTTAATCTTGATCCCGACTGTATATGTAGTGTACAACGAGGTCGTGCGCCGCAATGCTCGCATCCCCGCCCTGAAAGGTCCGTCAGGCCTGCCCCTCATCGGCAACCTCCACCAGATTCGTACCAATGCGGCTGAGCAGTATCGCCGATGGGCGAAGTCGTATGGAGGCGTTTACCAGATCCAGCTGGGAAATATCCCCATTGTGGTTGTGAACACGGCAGCAGCAGCAAAGACTATCTTCGGCCAAAATGCGCAATCCTTGAGTTCCCGGCCTGAGTTCTATACCTTTCACAAAGTGAGCTCACCAATTTTTGATTCGGTTAGGATATACTGTATTGCTAACCTTAAAAGGTTCTCTCGGACACGGCGGGAACTACTATTGGCACGTCACCCTATAGTGATTCTCTCAAGCGGCGCAGGAAAGGAGCAGCGTCTGCTCTGAATCGACCATCAGTCCAGACCTACGTCTCTCACCTCGATGTAGAAACAAGAGACTTCTGTAAAGAACTCTTGACCTATGGACAGGCCGGCACTGTGGCTGTCGATCCGATGCCGATGATCCAGCGGCTGTCACTGAGTCTAGCCCTGACACTGAACTGGGGCGTTCGCATGGACTCGCAAGACGACAAGCTCTTCCACGAGATCACCCATGTGGAGGAAGAAGTCAGTCGCTTCCGCAGCACCACGGGCAATCTCCAAGACTATATTCCACTCCTGCGTCTCAATCCATTTAATGTTGGATCGGCAAAGGCGCGCGAGATGCGCGATCGACGGGATGTATACCTCAAAGCCCTGAATCAAGGCCTCGATGAACGCATGGCAAACGGGACACATAAGCCATGCATACAAGCCAATGTCATCATGGACAAGGAGAACAAACTCAGCCATGAAGAACTCACTTCAATCAGTCTGACTATGTTGTCGGGTGGGCTAGATACGATTACGACTTTGGTTGCATGGAGTATTGCGATGCTCGTGCAGCGTCCAGACATTCAAAAAACAGCATTGACCGCGATTCAGGAATACTTTGGAACAGAGGCACCTCTGTGCGATCCACTCGATGACCAGAAATGCACATATATTGTTGCGCTGGTCCGCGAGTGCTTGCGGTACTACACGGTTCTCCGTCTTGCGCTCCCCCGCGCCTCCGTTAAGGACATTACATACGATGGCATATTGATTCCAAAGGGAACAGTTGTATTCCTCAACGCCTGGGCCTGTAACATGGGTAAGTCTCTCAGCTATGGTTCTCCTTCACCCGACTGACTTCATCTCACAGACTCCGAGGTGTGGGAGGATCCAGAAACGTTCCGACCCGAGCGATGGATTGAGCAGCCCGACGCACCCATGTTCACATACGGGCTGGGCTATCGAATGTGCGCGGGCTCGCTGCTGGCGAACCGCGAGCTGTACCTGATCTTCATCCGGCTCATCAACTCCTTCGAGTTGGTCAAATGCGACGAGATTGACCATCACCCTCTCACGGGCAATTCTGACCCTACAAGCCTCGTTGCCATGCCTCATCGGTATCTTGCGAAGTTCATACCGCGCAACGAAAAGGCCTTGCGTGAATCAATTCAGAATTTTGTCGCGGTGGAGTGAGTGTGGCATGCAAACTATAATTAGTGCTTTCTCTGCTTTGATTTGATGGCACTTTGTCTTGCATGCATTATACTCCCATCCAATCTGTTTCAACAATGGATCACCTTCAACTCTGCAAGAGAGACCATCGAAATCTGAACAATTTCATTTCAAAACTGTTCAAAGAGATTATGAGCTATAATTCTTGGCCCTGTCCTTGAAATACTCAGGCCAGATAATTGGTGCAACATTGCCATCACATGTCACAAAAGCGCCTGCAGCAAATTTAGAGTGGAGATTTGGCTCTATGTTGTGTAGTCTAATTCAAGTCATCCCTTTAATGCACTTGATAAACGATCCCATACAGGCTGGTGACAAACTGGCTCATAGGTACTCTCAGTGCAGATTTTGAAAACGTGACAATCACGTTATGATCGGCGTCAGATACCATGCTAGCGTCATAACAGCAGCATCATTATACCACAGATAACATGGGTATGGCGGGCTGTTACATGAATTACCTCTCTACTAAACTGAGGGTGTTCCTCGATCAAATCTCCGATATCGCCCTGATGATTGCACGCCTTGCTGTATATAAATACCTCAGATAGTCTGCATAGGGATAATCAAGCACAATACCCACTATTATCTAATAGGTTATGAGCCCGGTACGTGCTAGAAGATATCACAGGATAGTTCCTTGGAGAAGTCAATGATTGAGGACACTGCATGATCAGAGTACTACGAAAGTGGCTAACCTGAACTACTACAGTGAGTACTTATAGCCTAGGAAACTAGCAATATAAGCTTCTAATCTACAAGCTCAGGCTTAGCACTCCTGGCAAAAGACTTTAGAATCAATGATCATAGGCATCTAGTAGATCTGATGAGCCCTATAACTCTCCCTCTCCTTCTCTTCTTCTCTTTTCCTCGCTCTATCAAGCTCTCTCAAAAAGAAAGGATATATGTCCCTAAAAAAGTACCTTACTTTTTGAGGCTTAAATTAAGTTTATTATATAGTCTATATAATAAGTCATATAAATATACAAAATCTCTTATAAAGACTTGATTATTTAATAGAGTATACGCAAAATCATATTAGACGTAAATATATCAAAAACTACTTTTATAAAGTAATAGCCTTATCAAAAGCTATAAGCAATTAAGGCTAAACTAGCTCTTAAGGGAGCTTAAAGCGCTAATATCAAAATAAGACTCTTATCTTTTCTCTAAGAGCTCTAATGATAGTATATAATATTATGAAGGCTTTAACTTAGATAAATGAGATAGAGGATGATAAAGAGGTAGAGAGCTTAATATTCTCTAATACTAATCAAGGTAGCCTTCTAAGTAAAGGCCTTAAAGATATTACTTTAATATATAAGAATCTATATACTAAAATACTTAAAGACTTTATTAATCTCTTGAATATATTTATATCTCTTAGATTAGTATATCTACTTTAAACTATTACTAAGTTAACTCAAAAATATAATATATAGCTTCTTAATTAATAAGATTTAATATCAGAATAAAATTATCTAGCCTTATTATTCGAATTATTCTTAGAGGTATTCTTTATATAAAAGATATTATCTATTATATATATCTATTATAAGATTAGAGGGGCTTTTGAAAAGGTCTTTATCTTAGAAAGCTTCTCTAATTACGTAATCTAGTTCTCTAAAATAGAAAATACTCTCTAAGTTAAGTATATATATAGCATAGCTTATAGAAAGGAACTAAGGCTAGTAGAACTATAATAGGAAGGCAGAATTATAAATTAATATTAAAAGGAATATGATTAATAGATAAAAGACTATTAATACTAGGATACTAAGAATAATATAATTATAAGAGGATTTATCTTAATACTAGGAATAAGACTCTTATAGATAGCTAAATGATATATAATTGCTAATGAACTTTATTAATATCTTTAAGATAGTTATAAACTTAAGGGTGATAATATTATCTAAGTAAAGTAGATAGAATATAAGTTAATTATAATTAATAGTTATAAAGATATTATAGAATATATCTTGAAATTTTGATAAGTTAATAAATCATTATATTATATAATACTAAAGTTTATTATTCTAGATTAGTAACTCTCTTAATATTTTCTTATAAATATCAAAGATGAATTCTAAACTTTCATAGAAAATCTCAAATCTAATAACTTAATCTATAAGACTAAAGACACTTAAGCACTTACTTTCAATAAGATTATAATTAAAGCTATTATATTCGAGACTCGATAATAAGTATATAAGTTAATACCTAAGCCTAGTATATTAGTAGCTTAAAGGCGTAATACTCAAAATCAATCTTAAGTATCTAGTAAATCTATATTATACTCTAGAGATAGCTTATGAAAACCTAGAAATTATATAATCTATATAAGATTAATATATAATAATAATAAATATTATATCTAAATTAAAGAGCCTAAGTAGTTAAAGCTAAAAAAGGCTTATGATCACTAACTAGCAATAGATAAAAAGATATAACTAATAGGCTTATTAGCTTATACTAAACCTCTCTTATTAAAAGCAAATATATTTATAATATTACTTAGACTAAGACCTATAGCTATTGACTTCTTTGATGAATCATCTTTATAGACGTTAATATACTTATATATATCTTTAATTAAAGCAAGAATTAGAAATAAAGCCCTTGATAACTTATTATCTAAAAAAACCTCTAAGGAGCCTCCTTTAGTAGCTTTTAGCCTTATAAAACTCTTTATAAACTCTAAAAGAGTATTATTTAGGACTCTAGACTAGATTCTAGATACTAGAGTAATATATTATATATATTATCTCTTTAAGTTCTTTAAGAACTATAAAGTATTTAAGAAGCCTTAGGCAATTGATATTACAAGGAACCTAACTATTACCTTAAGTAATAGAGAAGTAATACTATTAGTATAATGATTATAAGAAATAATAATAGTAATATTCATGAACGTTTTATTTATCTTATTACTTAGAATTAACCTATTATTAATCTTAATATTAGCTAGGTATAATATAAAGTTTAAAACCCTTCTTGATACTAATAGCTATAAACTATCAAGGAGGATATCTTATTTAATCTTAGATGATATACTTTAACCTAGCAAAATAGATATAGACCTAGGAATAGATAGTTCTTGCTTCTTTACTATACTTATTATAACCTTAATATAGCAAAAGGCTTAGAGAGCTTATAAGATAAACTATACCTTTGCTTATTAAAGCAGAGTCTAGCTAATCACTACTAGATCACTAATAAATAAACTTTATAAGCTTGACTTATTAAGTTAAATGCTTTACTCCCTTTATATTATATAAGATCAAGATTCCCCTCTAGCTTTCCTCAGAAGTAATATTATCTAAATTTAACTATATTAAGTCTAGCATTAGCGACTTAGATATATTAGATATAATAACGTTAAGCAAACTACGCAAATAACTACTAAAGTCAAATTTATTAGAGATAATCATATTTATTATATAACCTACTTACTTAGATAATAATATACTTATAATATTATAATAACCTTATGAAGAGCTACGCGCCTCTTAGAACTTATTTATATTGATATAGGCAGACTAATCACCTCTTCTATTATCTATAGGAAATATTATTATCTTTAGATAGTTGATGATTTTATATATATAACTTAGATCTTTCTCTTAAAAACTCAAGATAAATAATTTAAATATCTTTAGTTATAATACTCTAGGCTCTATAATAAAACTAGTCTCTAAATCTATCAGTTAAAAAGAGATAATAAATTTATATTAATATAAGCTAAACTTTAGTATAATAGCTAAGAGATAAAATATGAACTAATATCATTATATATCCTTTAATAAAATGATATTCTAGAACGCAAAAATCGAACTCTCATAAATAAGGTTTAATCTATATTAGCTAATATAAACTTCGATCGATGATTATAAGAAGAAGTTCTAAGGACTATTATCTATATTAAAAACTAAATACTATCTTTAGCCTTATAGGATATATCATTATTAAAGGCTTATATAAGTATTCGACCTAACTTATCTTACCTTTGATATATCAAGTATAAAGCATATAAGCTTATTCCCTTTAAGACTTACTCTAAGAAATTAGATAATCGATCTTTTATCTAATTACTTCTTAAGTATAAGGGGTTAAATTAATATTGACTTTAGAACTCCTTCTAAGGAATAGTCAAGTGTGTAAAGAAAGTTATTTTTGATGAATAAAGTCGATTATAAGAATATAACTTTATAATACTTATAATCTTAGCAAATATCAATGCTCCTCTAGTAGTAAAATTAATCTTACTATATAAGGCTCTAGCGAATCTACCTATAATACCTGCTATACCTTTATAAGTACCCTTTATCTTAGATTCTCTAGTATAGTATATGAGGTCTAAAAGGGAGAATAGAAATAGTTATACCTTAATAATACTAGAGCCTCTTCTACTATCTATAAGAATTAAACTTATAATAGCTTTATAACCTAATCAAAAATAAATTCTTAATTCCTTACTAAGCTCTTTAAATCTAATATTATAATTATACTTTGCCTTACCTCTAGAGCAGAGAATAATAGCCTTTATAGTATTTAAAGAACTTAAGGCCTTTACTAACTAAGAAATATCAGATTAGATTAAATATTCTATACCTTTAATAGAATCAGATCTAGAAACCTTAAACTCATGCTCTTAAGCCTTAGAATCAATATATAAAGAGTAATAGCAAAAGGCTAAATAAGAAGAATTAGACTTACTAAAAGAAAATAAGACTTAGATAATAATTAATAAAAAAGATATTACTTTGATACCCCTCTCTAGAAAATAAATCTATACCTTAAAAAGAGACTTAAATAAGAAAATTATATGATTTAAAGTAAGATAAGTTATATAAAGCTTTGAGCAAAGAGAGGGTATAAACTTTAGAGAAATATTTATATTAGTAATAAAGCTAATAACCTATAAGGCCTTATTTATAATTACTATAATTAAGAATTACGAGATAATATAAATAGATATCATTATAGCCTTCTTATATAGAGAAATCAATAAGATAATCTTTATTTAACTTCTAACTAGATATAGTATAAAAGGGAAGGTCTATAAACTTAATAAAGCCCTTTATAGTCTTAAATAAGCCTTAAGGATCTAGTTTAATATACTATAGAATATACTACTAAAGATAAGCTTTACTACTTGCTTAGAAGATATAGCTATATTTATTAAAGAGGAGATATCTCTTTTAGTATATATAAATAACCTCTTAATCATAGGTCCCTCTAAGGAAGAAATTAATAAGATAAAGAACTTACTAAAGACTCGATTTAAGATAAAAGACCTAAGGGATATTAGTTTCTTCTTAGGGATTAAGATTAAAAGAGATAAAGATAAAAGATCTATAAAACTCTTATAAAAGGTATATCTAGAGGTAGTTCTAAGGCGCTTTAAAGCTTAAGACTATAATCCTTAACTAACGCCTATATCTAAATTAATATATCTATTACTATATATTAGCCCTTATACTAAAGAATTCAAGAAATAATATTAATTAGTAATTAGATTATTTATATATACTATACTAGGTACTTAACCTGATATTATATTTATAATCTCCTTAGTTAGCAAATTTATAATAAATCTAGATAAAATAACTTATAAGTTAGTAATTCAGCGAATATTTTAATACTTAAAAGGAACCCTAGACCTAGGATTAGAGTTTTAAAGAAGTAAGGACTTTATTAGCTATATAGACGTTGACTAAGCTAATGATAAATCTATAAGCAAATTAACTAATAACTATATTTTCTTACTTAGGAGTATTATTATTAGTTAGTCTAATAAGAAATAAATAATAATAGTTATATTTATTTATAAGATAGAATATATAATATTCTACTTAATAGCTAAGGAAGTAATATAGCTCTAATGACTTCTCGAATTCTTTAATATTAAAGATATAGTATTTATCGAATTATTAATTAATAACTAGAGTGCTATAGCTCTAGCTAAGAACCCTAAATTTCATCAAAGAACTAAATATATCTAGATTAAATATCACTTTACTCGAGAAACTATTATAAATAAAGATATTAATATTTAGTATATTCTAATAAATAATGAAATCGCTAATATCTTAACTAAACCCTTAAGGAAGTCTAAATTCATTAATTTCATAAAGGACCTAGGACTTACTAATGTATAATTCGACCTAGACTCAGGAAAGGAAAGGAAGAGAAAGCAGAAGGCTATAGCACTAGCTACTATATATAAAGCTAGAAGAGCAGCGATTAAAAGGGTACTCATAATACTATAATATACTACCTATAAGTACAATGTAGACTCGAGTTTTCCCATAGGGTTTTCCTCAAGTTTACTACCCAAATAAGCACATCTACAAATAGAAGGTACACCAAATAAGGAGAAGCGACGCAGATTCAGGCGATACAGAGTTTGAAGAGGAGTGTTACATGAATTACCTCTCTACTAAACTAAGGGTGTTCCTCGATCAAATCTCCGATATCGCCCTGATGATTACACGCCTTGCTGTATATAAATACCTCAGATAGTCTGCATAGGGATAATCAAGCACAATACCCACCATTATCCAATACCGGCGCTTATGATAACTGCCGACCTCTTCCGCGATCATTCCTGGGCCCGCCGCCCTTATCAATCAAGTATATTTCCGATTCTTGAACAACATCGCACCCAGCAATTGAAAATGGCCAAATCTCTCATCGTGGTCGGGGCTGGTGTCTTTGGCGTGTCCTCGGCACTGGCCTGGCGTCGAAGATATCCCGACGCCTCCGTCACCCTCATTGATCCCAAGCCGCTCAATGATAAGAATCCGGAGGGCAACTGGATTGTCCCGACATCGGAGGACACTGGGAAAATTATCAGAACAGCTTATGTGTCGTCGAGCTATACCGAATTGGCAAAAGAGGCGATAGGAATGTGGGAGGTCGAGGAGCCGTATTTGAAATACTGGCGCAAGTCGGGATGGGTGGTACCCGAGAAAATCGAGGCCGGAAGCCTGAACAAAGGGACGGACATGTCCAGGGAGCGCTTTTTCGAGCTCTTTCCAAATGCGCTGCTGGAGGACGATGAGATCCTGAAGGAGGATAAAAGCCCCGGCTGGGTAGAAGCATCTGCAGCTCTAGCGGCGACCATACAAACCGCCATCCGGGAGGGAGTAAATTATGTGCCCGGCGAAGCTGCTGGGCTGCTGTGGAATGTCGGGACCTGTATTGGAGTTAAGCTTGGTGATGGGACGGAATTTAGAGCTGACTTCGTAGTACTTGCCATGGGATGCTGGACCAAGGACTTCCTCCAGCAGTCCGGCGTTACCTCTCATGGAGTTAATTGCGAGGTTGCCGGAATAACAGTGCTCGGCATTCAGCTTAACGAGAGAGAGTATGAGCAGTATAAGGACATGCCCATGATAGCCATTCCTGAAAAAGGTCAGGTTTGTTGTACAATTCGGACGATATAAGCTGATACGACGCAGGCGAAATCCTTCCTCCAACTCGGGATGGTGTCATAAAGACAAATAATGCGATATCTTTTCATGCACCAGATCTTTCCAGCCGAAAGATCCCGCTCATTCTACCCGACAATCATCCTTACTTTGAAGAAAACATCGCCATGCTCGCCAAATACTTTCCCGGTCTAAAACATGCCCCGATCGCATTTCGAAGATATTGCTTGTAAGTAGCTCTTAGGGATTGCAGAACGTTTCTAATGATGTAGCGATGCTTTTACACCGAAACAAGACTTTATCATCAGTGCTCTACCAGGTTATGAGGGTCTGCACGTTGCCACTGGAGGCTCCTTTCATGGATGGAAGTTCTTACCCAACATTGGAAACTATGTTGCCGACATGCTGGAAGGCAAACTGGCTGCGGATTGGGTTGATAAATGGGCGATAGGTGCGAAGCTGAGTGCGGAATTCATACACCCCGACATCATACCAAAACGGTCTGCAGAGATTACGACCCAGGAGTAGTTCACGAATCAGAAGAATGTATATGATTTCAAAGATACACTTTGGTTGTTTTTCGTAGAAAACTGAGTGTTGTGTTAGTGTAAAGGATCAAGCCAAAAGTGTCTTCTTTGGAGCCCATTACAAGTGATGAGATGCTGCCCAAAGATTTTGCCGCACTTCAAATCGCTGGCGTTCATTCATTAAGTTAGGAGATACGGCAAACCAGACTGAGGTACCTAGTGCGGGACTCTAGATGTGGAACCGTTGTATCTGATAGCTATACTCTAATTATCTGTGGAAATCTCTGACGAAAACTACTCTTTATAACACCACATTCATAGCAGGCATTAGATTCTACCTAACTCGTAAGGCAATGGAACTTATGTCAACTTGATCATCTTAGTTATGTAACTCGTAACAATCTTTTACTCGATTTAGCCCTAGTGGCTGAAAGCTGAAAGCTGAAAGATTTAGAATTTAGCCATTTTACCCCTCGATACATCAAAACTTGTAGTCTTTGCTCTTACTTGTTATATTTTATGTACGGCCATGTTTCCTTACAGCAGAGATTTTATTTTATTGGCCGATTTAATATACCATTTGCTAGGTATTCGATATGTGGCCAGGCGGTGGTCGAGAAGATTAAGAGTTAGTGAGTTGCGCTGAAAACTTAGGCGACTTGCATCCAATAAGATGGCAATCTAAGAACTTTGTGGCTTGAAGGTTCCCCGTCTTTTATATAAAGGAAATTTGACGTCAGGAAACCCTTCACTTCTCTTACTTTGCTTACGAGCAACGTAACTTGCAGTCGAAGCTATGTTATCCCGCATTGTGAGATCAACGCTAGATAAGCTTTCGCTCACACAACCGCCGTCAGAGGCGTCTAAACCATTTCATCCAACTCTCTCTTTCCCTTCACCGCCTCCAACCGGGAGAGGGAGTAGTTCTCTGTGCGCCCGATGTCTTACTCTCCTTTCTCATGTTATAACACAGTATGGCGATGGAACTGGATACAAAGGTCTTGAAATTACTCATTCTTCGACTTTGTTTGATCCTTCCGAAAGTGGGCAGCATAATGCGAATCGGAAAGCTACCAAGAACCAGAATTCAGAATCTCCGAATAGTTCGTCACCTTGTGTGATCTGCACCAAGGCTTTCAAACTTTTCAATGATGCGCGGGCACATAGTGCATGGGAAAAGACCTTGAGAAAAACCCCTCCTAGTGAGTGGAGTTTGAGCTGGAGGGTCGACGCGCCGGATCCAAAGATCTTTCCACAATTTGCATTTCCGCACGATTCACTAACAGTCCTTATGAGCGTGAATCATAAGGGCGGATATGGATGGGGAATTGGTAGAATTTGACAAACTTAATTTTGATTGGATCTGGAAACTAATGTATTGATAGGGGGTTTTAAAATCTACCCTGATTGGAATACTGATATTTCAGGGATATCAGCGCAGAAAGAAAACTTGGCCAACCAAGCGGTGATTGTATCTCTCGACCCCAACAATACCACAGATTACGTCAAATCGGACCAATCTGAGCCCGACTTCTCTTCGACACTAAGCACGGGGACTCTGGCATTGATATTATCTTGGATGCAAACATGTGCAGCATCCCATACCAACTGCCATAAAATCTTCGGACACAACGGCCATGACGAGCCAGGTGCAAGCTGGTTTCCCGACCGGCTCATCCACGTAACACAAAAGGAAGGCACCACGACTACAGAATCTAGCCACTCAGTGCCTGATCTTAGAGCGCGAATTGTGTTGAAGTCCAACCCTGCAGATTTTCCGCCAGACAAAGCTACGCCAGATACAACCTACATTTCTCTCTCTCACTGTTGGGGACCCCCACCAGATCCTTCCGCACCACTTGGGGGTCGTGCTGGTGCAGTGCTCACCAAGGCGAACCTAGCTACCTGGCAGACAGACCTACCACTCCACGATCTGCCTCTTGCATTCCAGCATGCAATCAAGATCTGTGCAGCACTGAAGTTCGAGTATATATGGATTGACAGCCTATGCATCATCCAAGATAGCCGCGAAGATTGGGAGACGCAGAGTTCTGTTATGGGAGATGTGTACAAGTTTGCGTGGCTAAATGTCGCTGCTATGTCCAGCACTTCAGATTATGAAGGATTCATCAACGAGTCTCGCGATGCACGTGTTGAATTCGGGTTCCGGGCTCCACTCGCTGCTATCCTTGGCCGTGACTGCGACGAAGAAAACAATACTGGTCAAAAGTGTGTTCTCCTTCGTGGCAGGGCAAGACTAATCTGGCAATATTCAACGAATGCTCCAGGAAGTACTTCATGGAATGCACCACTATTCAACCGCGCGTGGGTCTACCAAGAACGCTGTCTGTCACGGCGCACCATCGGCTTCACTCAGAATACTGTGTACTGGGCTTGTGATGAATCCAGCCGGTCAGAAGCATCCGACGTGTCTGCAGGTCTTGAATCAGCTGGCTTGCGAGGGGTATTACATTTTGCAATTGAGACAGCTGCAAAACTCGAAGCCAGCTCGGCAGGAAGCTTAATCGCACTAGAACACAAAGCATTTCCTCGGGAGCCGGTGCGTGAATTGATCGATCGCTTTGATATGCGTTGGTCTGCTTTTATAACAAGTTACACACTATGCAAACTGACGAAGCATACGGATAAAATGATTGCATTTTCGTCCATTGCCCGAGAGTTGGCAAATTCGCGGGTGATCAACAAAAGATACCTGGCAGGGCTGTGGGATGTGAACTTGCCATTTCAGATGGCGTGGATTACCGTTGAAGGCCGAACTATTCCGCCGCGGAAAATGGCCGGGGATGCAGGATACGTGGCACCGAGCTGGAGCTGGGCTAGCATTGATGGACCTGTACAGCCACGTTCTATATTTAATTTTGGTCCTGGGCTAGTTGCACTGGCTGAGGTTCGTGCCGCAGAAGTACTGCTTGAGACGGAGTATGCATTTGGGTCTGTAAAGGCGGGATGGTTAAGGGTGTGGGGACGGTTGAATCCCGTGAAAGCGGCAAAGACTAAGGCTTTCTATAGCTTTGACAAAGGGACGAAGAGTACTAGTTTAACGGATCAGGCCACGGGAGAGAAGCTGTGGTTCTCTCCGGATACGATGGAAGGATGCGAGCTGATTAGATCAGAAAAGAATCTCAAGAAAATGGTATGGATGCCACTAACACTTCGATTTTCACCTGGGATGGTGGAGTGCAGATGTGTTTGTCTTATTAAGGTGGAATCGGAAGAGGGAAGGGGATGCAGCAACGAGTTTGTGAGAGCAGGCGAGAAAATATACAGACGAATTGGGACGGGGAATTTTGGCCGGATTCCAAGCATGCTACAAGAAGACATGTTAGTCATGGGACTAGGCCATTATAACAATATTCAAGATGCAGAGGGGAACGGACTAAAGTTGTCAATTGGTTTTGAAAGGAAAGAAGATGGGTTTGAGGAGTTTGTACTAATTTAAGACCATCGACTTATTTACGCAAAGAATAGCTCCCGCTAGGCTCAAGTGTTGGGTTAATACTATTACAATGAATAGTTCTACTGTCTAGTCTCTTCGTCTCGATATAAATAACTGTCAAAACGTCAAATCGAAGATCCCAGTGGCCACACTTCCTAAACCCTGATAAAAGTTCTTAGAACTATGCCGGAGGTAATCATACCACTTGCGAGAAGTTTTACGGTCAATCCTTTTAGTAACTCCCTGAGGTCGACAGGCTCCAATTAGCCAACAGATAGCTAGCTAAAGTGTGGGCTATCACTAGGAATATCTGGGTAAGGCCGAGTTGGTGGCTATGCTCGATTTTGAAACGTCAGGCAGCTTTCGGTTTCTTCACGATGTAAGAACGTCAGCTCAAAACGTCGGCATTCATCATACCATGGAGTGGCACCGGGGAATTTACCTCAAGTTGATGGCCACACAAGGCATTCGATAATTTCCTATAATAGCGACAGTCAACAATGACAGGCGTCTTCGAATGGAATCCTGGTTCTGTAGCAACGCTAAAACTCTCGGCATAGCGATGTTTCCATCCAATGCATGCAGCATTCCTGGGTTTTTGATTATCTGCGTGTAGGCCGATTGAACGAGCCACTAATATGCTTGCAATCAAAGATAAAGCCAGCTCGCTGCTTACTAGAGTATCCTCGGCAATGCCTCTTACCTAAGCTCAATCGCATTAGTAACCTCGTATTTTCAGCTATACTATCGTAAGAGTTTTAGAGACTTCTACGTGCTATTCAACTCTAAACGGCGTAGACCAATACCTGGCCATTAAGTTGAAGACAAAAGACGAATGCAAAGCATTTTGGATAAGAAAGATAATCTAAAATATATACATATGTAAATATCAATCTGAATCAAACTATTAACAAAGCTACATTTTTGGAGCAGTCTGTCCCATGCCGGATCTTTTGGTAAATGAACTAGTAGCTGTACTTCGTATTCCTCCACCGTGTAGTTCCTCGTCTCATCTCACTTAAAGACATGACTGGCTTTGCTGAAACCACTTCAAACTTCCTTCGGCCGGGACACACCAATGACCTTGGTTGATTTGTATCATCTAGGAAATCTAGAAGCAGAATAATTAAAATAGATTTATTTACAAGCCGAAATTCAAGTTCGGACTTAACGCTCAATCGTACGTTGATGACATAAAACCTCATATAGGCCATCACAGCTGAAAAAGCAATAAAACCAATACTGAACTACCTCATTGGGTCACTTATGGTTCTGACTGGATTTGCCTCAGTATGGGCTGAGTTCGTGGCCGTGGGAATATTGCTACATGGCAACTATACCCGGATTGATCTGGTGCTCTCAACATGAGCCCCTTGGGAAGGCTGACAGGTCGTAGAAAATGGTCCGAGAAGCGCCAAGAGGAACTCGTCAGCACTGCCACTCAGCGCTACAGGTGTAGCTGCTTGGGAACTATATGCGATAGATGTCATGTGTGGCAACTGTGGCTGCAGCCACGCTTACCTTCGCAGTTTGTCCCGGTGCAGTGTTCGTATTGCACTGAGATTTCTGACCGCTACGGCCGTTTCATGCCACTGTAAGTAGACCAGAAAAGTATCGCACCACTGGATAAACTGTTGAGTCAGATTCCAAAGAAAGAACTTTGATGATAATTGGGCCAAGATGAAATGGCTGTGCTTATTCGCAACATCTGAAGAGAGCCGCAGCGGTGTTTGTTGGAAGTATCGCTTTACTCAGAGCGAATGTGAAGAAAGATAAAAGGCACATTCACCCTCTCAAGTAGTGCAGGAAAAAGCAACAAACAATCATCGACTACATCCCACTCTACCAGAAAACACCAGCTTAACAAGCCTCAAGGTTCATCCAAAATGAAAGCCACTACCATCTTCGCCACCCTCTCCACCTTGGCAATTACCGCCTCTGGTGCCACTCTACCCAAGCGCCAGGGCCAGAGCCCAGTCACATTTGACCTGTACGGCGGCTTCAACTGCCAGGCCCCGTCTCTCGGCCACTTCGAAATGTCCACTGAGACCAGTGCATGCGAGGGCTTCTTCCGCAACCAGACTGTCCAGGCTATCAATGTTGATTACATCTACGAGAGGTGCACTTGTGAGTAGCTTCAAAGTTGTCGGTATACTTTCGGGTACTAACTTCTGCGTTAGTCGAAGTGTTCAAGGAAGCGGATTGCTCTGGTGTTCCTACCGTCCTGGGTACTGGTGGTTGCTACTCGGATGCTGCTGGCTTGAATGCCTCCAAGCTGATTTGTAACGTCAATTAGGGAAGACTAGATTCATGGATGTTTTCTGGGGTTGTGAAAAGACTGGAACGCGAAAGACTAGTGGTGGGGATTGCTGTGAAGGTAGAGGTAGTTGTATAGATGACGAGATGCAATCTTACTGGTTTTATATTTGTTTTAATTCCCCATTAGATGAATTCTCTGAATTCTCATCCTAGTCAATTCTCCCGGAGTAAGCAGTAGATTAGCAAATGTCTCTTATTTGTATTTCAACTTATAAGGCGTGAATGGGGCCGGCTATCTTTTGCTGCGCATGCTCTTCGGAAACAAATTGTATTGCACTGCTTTTGCTAATACTATTTCGCGCTCTATAATAATCTACGTATAGCCATTCTATGGTTAAGTTATCCGTAGATTTTCGGGTTTTAAAAAACACGTATAAATTTTGATGGTCCGTGCGCCATGCCAAGGTATGTCATGGCGTGTCTACCGCATTACTTCCTCAACCTACCATCTTTGCCTGTGGTATCCCAGTTCACATGGTGCCCTGACATTTATAAAGCACATGTCTTTCATGCTACTGTTATACCATAATCGCACCGATCTGTCCATCCTGAAAACATTGGGGTCTTAGCCTTATCCCAGCCTCGCCTCCAGGACTGGCAGGTCACAGTCTCGCTCTAGCCGTGGCTTCTTGGGATCTACTGCTACGGTGCCTCAAAGGTATATACCTACCTTATCACATTGTTTTGGGAAGACAGTCTTCTTGCCAGTTGCATCTTTACCCTTCGTGGACTGCCTGAGAAAGTTACAAAGGCACTGCGGGGTAGGGACAGTTCAACATCCTGTAGACGTCAAATTCGAACCTATTACACGGGATTTTCGTTTTGTCTAGCCCTCTTACCAACACTATGTCTATACGGCTTTTGCAACGCGACGATCATGGCACATTCGGCCTGACCGAGTATACTAGTCCCGTGACACCTCCGTATGCTATATTGTCGCATACTTGGGGGCGGGATGGCGAAGAGGTTACTTTTGCAGATATAGAAAATGATTCAGAAAAGACCAAGGCTGGATACGAAAAACTCCGATTCTGCGCAGAACGTGCTTTTCATGACAACTTAAAATACTTCTGGGTAGATACATGCTGTATCAACAAGTCGGACGGGGTTGAGCTTCAGCATGCTATCAATTCCATGTTTCGATGGTACCAGAATGCAGAGAGGTGCTACGTGTACTTGTCAGATCTACATGATACTGAGAATGACCAGTTATTCTCAGTATCCTGGCAAGAAGCGTTTCGGAGAAGTCGATGGTTCACTCGAGGCTGGACGGTTCAAGAACTGCTTGCGCCAAACTCTGTTGAGTTTTTCACCAAAGCTCATGTCCGAATAGGCGATAAGAAATCACTGGAACAGGAAATCCATGAGATAACAAAGATTCCGATCAAAGCTCTTCAAGGGTGCCCTCTATCTAATTTCACAGTCGAGGAACGAATGTCGTGGGTCCAGGGTCGCGAGACCAAATATGAAGAAGATAAGGTGTACTCACTTCAAGGCATATTTGATGTTCATATTCCGCTTATCTACGGCGAAGGGTGGAAGAAGGCGTCAATGCGACTTCGGAGAGAGATTCAAGAGTCCTCCAAATCACAATCTATCTTCCCCAAGGATGGTGCTTCTTGGATCGTGCCTTTCAATAGGAATCCCAATTTCACAGGTCGCGAGTCTTTACTTGCTGTACTTGAAGAAAAGCTATTTGTGGCCGGTCAACCGACAAAATATACAGTCACCGGACTTGGGGGTGTAGGCAAGACACAGCTAGTGCTTGAACTCGTTTACCGGATTAAAGACAAGCATAGAGCTTGCTCGGTCATCTGGATACCGGCAACTAACATTGAAAGCCTCCACCAAGCATATTTTGATATTGCCCGCCAGCTCAGCATTCCCGGTTGGGAAGACACAACCACGGATGCGAAGAAACTTATTCAATCATATTTGAGCGATGAAAGTGCCGGACAGTGGCTCTTGGTATTTGATAACGCTGATGACATCAATATGTGGATCACCAAATCTGGGTCTGAGGCGGGGGCTAGCCGTTTAATCGACTGCCTCCCAAGAAGTGAACAAGGGTGTATCGTCTTCACATCGCGCGACAGAAAGACGGCCGTCAAGCTCGCACAACATAATGTGATAGAAGTACCAGAAATGAACGAAGAAATGGCTACGCAGCTTTTGCAAAAGAGTTTGATTGACACAGATCTTATCAAAAATAACAAGGCAGATGCAACCGCTCTACTTGAAAGACTCACTTATCTCCCACTAGCGATTGTTCAGGCAGTCGCATATATCAATGAAAACGGTATAACATTTGCAGATTATCTGGTACTCTTAGCAGATCAGGAAGAGGAGGTTATCGATCTCCTTAGCGAGGAATTTGAGGATGAATGGAGATACCGAGAGCTGAAAAATCCAGTAGCCATTACGTGGCTAATCTCCTTCGAGCAGATACGGCAGCGGGATTCTCTAGCAGCAGAGTATCTATCATTTATGTGCTGTATCGAGCCGAAGGATATCCCACAATCTATTCTGCCGCCAGGTCCGTCGCGAAAGAAAGAGATAGAGGCGATTGGCACACTCGACGCCTACTCTTTCGTCACCAAACGGCCTGCAGACTTAGCTCTTGATCTCCATAGGCTGGTACACTTGTCCATGCGCAACTGGCTTCGGAAAGAAAATTCACTTTCTCAGGCAATGGAAAGTGTTATTGTACGACTGAGGGAAATTTTTCCAGATTCAGACGAATATAAGAATATAAAGGTCTGGAGGACTTACCTGCCACACGCGCGGTACGTACTAGATTCCGATCTTGTCGACAAAGATCATCAGATGAGGATTGATCTTTTGTGGAAATATGGGACATGTCTTTATGCAGAAGGACGATGGAATGAGGCTGAGGCTATAATTACTGAAGTTCTCGGAATTGAGAGGAGAGTTCTTGAAGCGGACCATCCTGACACGCTGACTAGCATGGCCAACCTTGCATCGACGTATAGGAATCAAGGCCGGTGGGAGGCTGCTGAAGATCTGGAGGTGCAAGTACTAGAGACTCGCAAGAAGAGACTTGGAGCAGACCATCCT
>PDLM01000013.1:1047507-1147731 GCA_003369665.1 Coleophoma cylindrospora
GCTGCTGAAGAGCTAGGGGTACAGGTACTAGAGACTCGCAAGAAGAGACTTGGAGCAGACCATCCTTCTACGCTGACTAGTATGGCCAACCTTGCATCGACGTATTGGAATCAAGGCCTATGGGAGGCTGCTGAAGAGCTGGAGGTGCAAGTACTAGAGACGAGCAAGAAGAGACTTGGAGCGGACCATCCTGACACGCTGACTAGCATGGCCAATCTTGCTATCACATGGAGAGAACAAGGTCGAAACAATGAAGGCCTTCAGCTATTAGATGAATGTCTAGTATTGCAGACACAGGTCTTAGGACCTAACCATTATGACACATTGTCGTCCCGTGATGTATTACTCGAATGGCAGACAGAGGGGGAAACGATTGAAGCCTTACCGAGTAACAGCTTGGATATGTAGTCTTAGAACTGCTTTGTAATAATAGGAATATATTCAGAAAGCTAATAATAACATAGTTGAAGCCTAGTAATTTCAAAATATTTATGTCACTTATATTGAATGATATTTCCCACTCGTGCACTAGCGTGTGTTTTTCCAAAATTGGCTTTCAGAACTGATACACTTGGGAATAACTTTATTTTCATTGCTTATTCTCACTTGATATCAGTGTAAATATTACGTTCGAGGTTACTAAGAATAGTGTTATGTATGGTATTTTTGGAGACGAAACTGCCTCGATTTGTTCAACTTCCAAGACTTTGCTTTTAAGGAGAAGCTGTATTTTGTACAGTACTCCTTTGGTCACAACCTTGATGGCTCATGCTAAGAGATTATTTCCGTATATGCAGTCGTTCTGTATGGATCCTCACCAAAAGATGCTCTATTTTCAGTGATGAAGGAGCTTTGAAGACGTCATGTGACTAACGACAGGCATGCCACACATGTATATAGACCTTTCAGGCAGCTCTTGCTTCCCATTCTACTTATTTGAAGTGACCCTTGGTCTGAATCGTATCATTCGTTGTTCCTAACAAAGACACCCAAAGATCTGTTTCCCTGTGCCTTTCATTACAGACGGGTTGTTGATCAAAAAGTGGCAGAAATGGCGTTTCCGAAGGCGGTCAAGGATTTCTTACCAAGACTGTGTCGAAAACAAATACGAATTGAATCGAAGATTGGGCCGGGTACACGTAGCCGGCCAGAAAAGTGACTCCTATCTCGCCATGATCAAATTGTGACTCGATTGCCTTCATCCCCTACAAACCATTTCTACTTAGATCCCTTACCATGTGCCAATCAAAAGCCAATCCACGGCGTTTCGTCGACGTAAGTCACCCACGTTTGAAAACACAAGCATGTGTGATTGACTTCATCCAAGGTCGCAGTTACGTTCACCGCTGACCAGTTCCAAGGTGTATATCGGGGGAAGAAATACCACGAACCGGACTTTGGCAAGGTCATACAGCGTGCCCAGGAATATGGCTGTGAAAAGATGATTTTAACCACCATGACCCTGCTCGGCGCCTATTCCAATCATCAGCTCGTGCAGCAGTACCCTGGTACTTGCACCATGACTCTTGGAGTGCATCCCTACCACGCCGGCGAGATATACGGAGAGGAAAACTATCTCGATACTATGCTCCAGTTCGGACAGAAGCTGTTGGCAGAAGAGCCGTCATCGCTCGTGGCATTTGGCGAAATAGGCCTCGACTATGACTACCTTGACCGCGCTGATAAAGAAACCCAGCAACGCGCATTTCGGGACCAACTCGAGCTGGCGGTACAATTGCAGCTCCCACTCTTTCTGCACGCGAGAAACTCAACAGGGGATCTTATCTCCATTCTCAAGCCATTTTTGCCCCGGCTTCCACGGGGCGGGCTGGTGCACTCCTTCGCAGGCAACAAAGACGAGATGCTGCAGCTTGTGGAGCTGGGTTTGGACATCAGTGTGAATGGAGTCTGCTTCCGTACTGATGAGCAGTTGGATATGGTACGCCATATTCCACTAGACAGACTGCAGCTTGAGACGGACGCGCCATGGTGCGAGATCGTCTTGACTAGCCAGATCGAGCAGTATTTGCAGAATGTGCGCGCGCTGCCGCCTTCGCGAAAACATAGTAAATTTATTGAGGGGCAGATGGTCAAGGGACGCAATGAGAGCTGCACCATTGAACGAGTTGCGATCATCGTTGCTGGTTTGATGGGAGTGCCAATAGAGACAGTAGTTGAAGCTGCGTGGAATAACAGTGTTCGGATGTTTGGATTGGTATGAGGTTGCAAATGGCACTGCAATACCTGGGGCTTTAGCACTGGTATTTGCTCTCTGGTGGCAGTAATTAGAGACATTACAAAAAGAGTTAGATATACTACGACGCATAGACCATAAAATCCAAAGTAGCAAATACTGATAAGCAAAACCGGCTCACGCCTCATGAGCCAAATTCCAAAAACAACCTAAAGATGAATTATGTAGAAAATTTAATGTTGGTGGTTAAGAAAGAGAATCCATAGTTTCATACTTGTTGAAGTATAAAACATATGTGCTAATTTGTCTTGCAAGAAAGTAGAAGCTCGCCGACTGGTGCAGATAACAGAACTCATGCTAACAACGGTTTATAGACGAAGGCTGAGATCTCTCACGTACTATCAGAATTTATAAGTGATAGGTAATCGGTGTATGCTTGCCTTTTTTCTCGCAAAATCTATACCCGATGGCACACTTTGTGTTCACTTGAGAACAAGCAGTGCCGGCTGCTAATCAGCCTAGTATAGAAATATCTCTCGACAATCATAGGTAGGACCCGCCACGCCATCTGGTAGACGAGGTTACTGCTCCCGGAAAGCGATGAAATGATGTAAAATTCTTTGGCTGTTCAGGCAACCCTAGGCTGACAGGTATCGACCTTTATTTGCATATAATCCCAAGCCACGAGCGGGGTAAAAGAGGATATTGGTTGACTTGTGTGTATAAAGCACCAATGACATACCCTGGTTCCAAGGGCTATGCTTGATGACAAGCGATTTATTTTGAGCCGCATATGGCGCAGCTGACAAGATAATAGAGCTGCTGAGACAGCGTCGAAATTCTAACAGCTCTCTTTTGCGAGTGGATAGATATCTACGTCGAATTTGACCATACAGCCTCAGGATGGAGAAGGCTGCCATGTTTGGTTATACGCGCCTACGGCATACCGAAGAGCTACGACTTCTCAAGATTGAGCCAGACCCAGAATCAGGCTACATATCCTGTTCGATTGAATCTTTCTCCTTTAATGGAAAATCGCCATTGCCCTACTTCGCACTTTCATATGAATGGGGCCCAGATGATGGAACACGAAGACACATCTTATTAAATAGGCAAAAGATTGCCGTTCGAGAAAATTTGTGGCAAGCCTTGTGGCACCTGCGCAAAAGAGGCATAAGCAACCGCGGAGATGCGTTGGATGCGTTGTATGCTAGCGGGCGTCGAGATCTATATCTTGATGGCACGTCAACACCAAGCTCATGGCAATGCGGAAGCTGGATTTGGATTGATGCTCTGTGCGTCAACCAGGATGATACAGAGGAGAGGAACTGTCACGTTCGTCTTATGCCTCAAATTTACCGTAATGCGAAAGAAGTCCTCGCATGGCTTGGGCCTTTCGCTGCCTCACCATATTCGCACTGGTACAATGAAGACGAAGGCGCTGGCAGTTATATATCCTCCATGCGCGCTCTATCGCGAGATCGTGGTGATGGGGGCCTAGTAAATCTAGTAGGCTCCGGAAGCAAGACCGTCAGTGTATTGACGGTTTTAAAAGCCTTGTTAAACCGATCATACTGGCAGAGAACCTGGGTGATTCAAGAGATAACTCTTGCATCGACGGTGTTCCTTATCTGCGGCGATTTTTTCGTTGATCCTGCTGTCCTGAATTACTTCCGACCTTTTGGCTCCAGGGAGATGGAAACCCCAGAACAAGATACTGACAATGACCTGGGTCTAATTCGATCATCGAAGGAAGTACAGTTATCCATGGGCTCTCGCTTGCTCTGGGATATTTTTCGACTATCAATTTTTGAGGGATCCTTATATCAATATGGCAGTGGCCGCCGTGTTGAGAGTGTCGAAGGATATCGAGTTGAGAACGATGCCGAGATCTATGCTAGAATCCAACGAGATATCCATGGCATAACGCGCAGCAAAGGATACATTCTGGATGAACACCGGAAATCAGTACGGGCGAATACTCTGGAAGAACTGCTGTGGACCTGCCATGGGTCATCATGCTCTGACCCAAGAGATAAGATATATGCGCTTCTGGGCCTTGCATCGGATTGCCAAAGCGGCGAGATAGAGGCCGACTACTCCAAGTCTCTTTTTGAGGTGTACGAAGATGTCATATGCTTCTATACCAAATCGCATAGCAATACTGAGTTCCAGTATATGCCAAAAGTTGTTAGCTTCAGTCAGCATCTCCAAAGGGTATTTGAAAGCGATTCTATACTGCAGGAAATGAGCGAAGAGGAAAATAGCAAGACGGAAAGATTCTCTACAGAGCGCATCAAGGCCCAAGGCATTTTTACTGGGACCGTATCTCGACTGAAAGAAGTTTCCAAATACAACCTTGGACAAGAATGTAGCCAAAACTCAATAGAAGCAACAAATCTTGACGAGGATTTCTTCGACAGCCTTCAAACTATTCTCACCCTTAGTTCGAATAGTTCGTTCGGGTATTTCCCAGGTTAGTGAGCCCAATCACCCCAAACAATGTGTATCAGCTTTTAAAGATGCTAACTCTTACTTAGTATGTGCTACTGGTGTTGGCAGTCGGCAGCCGACGTCAGTACCGTCTCATGCCAAAGCCGCATACCAAACCGAAGACGGTGTAAAGTTCTTAAACTTTCAGATGGAAAATGGTCGCACAGGTATTATTTCTGCCAATGCACGCAAAGGCGATATAATCTGCCAGTTTCTGGATTGTGATGTCGGTGCTGTACTGCGCAAATACTCTAATGAGTCGACATTCAGTGTTGTGGGAAGAGCAATAATTCGCAAAAGTGAAAAAGAAGGTTTATTGGAGGAAAACCTTTCTTGGGACGAAGTCCGATGGAGGCAGTTTACTCATAGTGTTCCCTACTTTAATCACGATAATGGCCCGCCAATGGATAGAATAATAAATTTGGAGCTTGATGTAGTAACACTCCAACAGCTAACTCGATGAAAGAAGGGATTAAAACCTCCAACAGAATAGCAGATGGGAAACAATTTAAAAATTCGTTGGGGTTCACTAATCTCAATACATTTTCATAGAGGGTTGGAAGTATATCATACAAGATGTCAGCTTACATGTTCATTTCCTTGATCTCCGACAACTTACGCGCTTCCTTGTGGGGCCAGCACTACGATACTCTCAGGACAAACAAAACCCTGCCTGGTCTTTCGCTTCAAGGCAATTTGGCCAATAAATTGATGAGCATCGTACTCGGCCGGACTACGGGGCATGGGTTTGTTCATCCCAAGAGTATTGTAGACTACCTGCTAAGCTGCTTAGTATGGCGTGGCGTGTTAATTGCCACTGCAGACCCACTCTTGCAGTAAAGATACCAAACACTCGGATATGAATCTTTCATGCAGCCATACCAGCCAGAAATCAATTTGAAGTTGTGTTATGTTCTATAGCGATTCTTTTCTTAGTCCCAGTGGAAAGGCTTGCTTTGGCAGCGAAGTATGGGTGATTTGTTTATCAATTTCTAGGGATGGTTCATTCGACAGCATCTGGATATTTCTAAGGTACATGGAGCCAGGCTGCTTTTCTGGATATTTTCCACTACGGTCTTGCTTATAGCAGGCTTTGTACTGAGTCTGTTGCTTCTTGGTCCAATGAGCGAGCTTAGGTAGTAGTGTTTGTTGGTCTATAGCCATTGGCACTGGTAAAGCTTGCACTTTGACAAATGTAAGAGCATAAGCATAACTAAGCTAGAAAGGCGATTGAAGCCGCCTCAAATGACACCTAATATGATACTACTAAAAGCTGTATCTAGCTCTGATAAAAATAGTATTGAGAATAAGATCTTCCCTCAATAGATTTTGATATCAAGAAGGAATCCTGAACAAATTGGGTCGTAAAATAAGTTCCATACGCATGTGAAAGGTCTCCCAGCCTTCGTATACATCTCTCCTCCTGTAATATAAAATATGCGCTTAGGCTGGCGATAGAAAGTTTAGGAATAAAAGCTATTTCTTATCTAGATGCGAACGCATCACCGAGATGCTTTCTACTCTTGAACCGTCTTTGTCCTCGTGATCACCTGAGCGATCGTAGAAAGTGCGGCTTCACAATCTTGAACCTTAGTTCGAAGCGTCGAGACAGTAGTAGTATTCTGGCGTGCCTCATCCAAGAGCTCGGCGTTCCTCCTCTGCAATTCTTTGATCTCCTCATCCTTATCCCTAGCTTCACATCGTAACCGTTCGTTCTGCTCGGAGAGCAAGACGCACTGCTCGCTAGCTAGCCTGGAGTTTTTCTCTGCTGCAAATACTCGTCCGTTAGCCTTTTTTGCCCAGCTTTGAGCAGACTGGATGTAGTGGTATGCACCGTCGAAGAGAAACTGGATATCGGTATCGACCGAGGATGCCTTGTCCAGTGCAGCAGCTTTAACACCGGTACATGTCTTTTCCAACGGTAAACCGGCGTCTCGAGTAGCAGTGCGAGCTGGTCCTGATTTGACCTTGGGGGCGTTGGTGTCTAGCAAGGGTTTAATTCCTCCCGTGGGAAGGGGCGAGTCTTGGGTGATTTCCATCGCCTTGGCAGCGGGCGGGGGTTTCTCCGTGGTGTCGCGAGCTGGTCCGCGGGGGGTGGTGGTGCTGGCGTGTTTTGTCTTTGAGGCCGATGATGTGAGAACAGAGGAGTGCAGGGGCCGGACGATAATGGTGTCTTCATTGCCTCCGGCCCCATTGGCGGAAGCGAATGGTGTCTCCATGGTCGACGTCACATCTGATCGTCTGGCGCCAGCAGGTGTGCTTTGCCTGTCGGAATGGCGCGTGTCGATATTCTGGGTAACGGCCTTCCGACCACGAGATGTGGTATTGGGTGAGTTCTGGATGCCGGGCCCTTCCAGAATCTGTGCTGCTGTATACGGGGAGTCTCCTTGCCCTCTAGGACTCGATGCGTCGTTGGCTTCATCGAGGGCTATTGCGTAGCACGGAATCGTCAGCTAGGAGTCATCAAATGCTCACCGCGCCCGCTCTCTTACCTAGCGCTTTTCTTGTTTTGCGTCTTTTGCGCGGCGGGCTCGAAGGCCTATTGTCCATGATAGTTTTGTATAGGATGACGGGGAATAAACGGCGGCCTTCCGTTCGCAACTTTTCTGCTATGTGGAAGCACAGACCGCGCACCCAGGATGAATGATTTGGCCGCGGTGGATGATCATGAAATCATCGATCTTAGTCATTTGCGGGATCTAGCGGTTTCGATGACTGATCCTGATCTGCCTCTCCTACGTCTGCTTGCCACGTCGGAAGATGCCCTGCCTTGCCTTGCCGAGTACTGGCTGGTAGCTGGACGTGTTAAGTCAAGTGATAGCCCTCCTGACTCGCGAGGGGGAAAATTTTGTGGTGCAAGTTCCACACCTTAATTGCGGGTTTGAATTTTCTACTTCGCCCTATATAGGCTATTGCCGGTCGGGCCTGTCCTATCCTTTACTCCAATAGACTTTTACGAGCCATTTATGAAATAGAAATGTGTTTCTAATTTTAGAATGTGTTGGTAATCTTGTTACTAGGGTTGCTATACGCCAAGTGCTGATAACTGCAGCCAAGCAAGCAAAATACTCCTTACTGTGACCTATAGCGGCCTGTAAAAATCTTGTGATGGTGTCTTGTTCATGTACAAGTGTAAATCTGGTATACTAGGCCTTTGAACAACGGCATCTTTAAGGTACAGTAACATACACTCTCGCTGAATGCTTCCCTACGGGTGGGGCAGACCCATTTTCGGGCTTGTTTACTTCTAGGATAGGATCTGTTAAAGGAAAGATGTTAAAGTAACTTCATAGCGTCATGCTTTTAAGCAAGATATAAGTAAATCCTAAACGCGCACCAGTTCTTAGACATGTGCTCCATTGCCTTTTCGCTGCCTTTTCGCCTCTGATACCCCTCCACCATTTCGTATGCTCAAACAATCTTTCATACTTCTTTAGCTAAGTCTCGATTGATGCCTCTAGGAACCGTCACTTGCGTCCTAAATCCGTATCTCGTAAGATTTGCCCCACACAAGCAGCTTATTGTGCCCATCGTTGGCCGGCCAACCAATCAGATCCAGAAATAGCGCACCTTCATTGCACTTCCGTTCCAAAAGATGATTGAATTTTCCTACTATGGGTCGGAGAATATCGAGTACCACAGGTGATGGCGAAGTGTCTGCTGAAATAGTGCAATACACAAGTCAGGTGACAGATGGTGCTGCTCATGTTCACTGAGCTTTGCTGGCGGGGTAGTGGCTGTATTGGTGAATGAAGATCGGAGATCATCGTCTCAGAGGCTCCTAGCACTATAGTCTAGGATAGGATTATTGGAAAGAAAAGCTCAAAAACATCAAAGGGGACAACACTGAGCAGCAACTCGGTGAGAGAATATGGCGGTGGACGGTGCCGATAGAAATTACCCCTCCTTCGCAAAAGCGTCTTCTCAGTTCTGGCCTCGACGAACTTCGGTCTATACAGCATACAGATTGCTACTGGTTGGTTTGATTTAACTAATGCTGCTACTAGGATTCCCAAGTCACTGTCAGATGCGAGATCCAGATAGGCTTGCGCCAGAGCAATAGGACACAGGAAGGGTGGATTTGCGTAAGGGGGGTATACTTGTTGGCTGGAGTTGGTATTTACTTCGTGTTCCCTATTTTTGAAGTCTTCTTACAAAATTCCAAGAAATTTCATTACATATTTTAGGCGTTTATGATTGTAAGTTCAGTCCTGATAAGTGCGCATTGATCTGGGTTTTAGTATCCCGTTCCTCGGCTGGCGAAGACAGACTGGTGTACCACCTAGGAATTTGCTTGCATGGGTTGGGGGAATGCTCCTACTAGCACCATAGAATCCTGTTCTTCCATGTGAATGAAGCAGTGTCGGCGATATGCTCGCGGTCCTCTATGGTCGTATGGCTTCTGATGCCACGCCGGGCGACGAGACAATTGAAACAAAACGGCTTGCCGTAGATGAGAAGCACAACGAGTTGATTTTACAGTTGGCGCCATAATATCAATCAAGAAACTGATGGGTTTAAAGTTGAAGCCATCCTCCGTACGTGGGCGTGCTGGGATTGGGAAGGTCTCGTTGGCCTGGATCGGCTCGCTGCGGACACACACGCGAACCAATTATGCATAATGCTGGTGTTTTTCTGTTCGCGGGGTTTCAGCTTGCGGTCCCGCGCCGGAAACATCAGCTTCCTGCATGACGAATACGTCGCAGGCTTATCCTAGCCATGTAGATCTGATAATATGTAAAACGGTGTTGCTTCACAGTGAATCTGTTTGCACCGCTTCTCCGCTTCCTCCGCTAGGCTGAAGCTAGCCTTTTGCAACCCGTGCTCAAGGACAGATGCCACGCCATCAGATCTAATCAACCTACAGAACGACTTAGTTGTGATACAAGGACCTCATATTGAGTAGCCTAGAGACTAGTCCAATACTCCAAAGATCTTCGTTAGTCTAAGAGCTCCGTGGACCCACTTGGAGGTGTTGCCAGGCAAGCTCAAATACTCAGATTGTCCAGCAGGGCTCGACATTGCCACTACCATCGTTTCATGACACCGAACCTCAACAACAGAATAGCATTTATATCATGGGTCTATTCTCCTCCAACTCGGCGCCACTCACCGAGAAAAACCTTCCCGATCAGTCAGGCAAGGTACGTCGTTACGATAGCTGCTGCTGCGGGAGAATATAGGATCTAGGAGGGAATCAGCACGCTGATGCTCCAAACAGGTTTTCATTGTTACTGGCTCCACTGCAGGCATCGGCAAACATCTGGCAGGAATTCTGTACCAGCACAATGCCCGTGTCTATGTTGCGGCACGATCCGCCTCCAAAGGCGCTTCCACCATCGACGAGCTCAAGCGTCAACATCCCAACTCCTCTGGCTCACTGATATTCCTACAGCTCGATTTCAATGACTTGACTGGCATCAAGGCGTCGGCGCAAGAGTTCTTGAAGCAGGAGTCAAGACTTGACGTGCTTTGGAACAACGCTGGCGTCATGGTTCCGCCTCAAGGTAGCAAGACGAAGCAGGGCTTCGAGCTGCAGCTTGGCGTCAACAACGTGGGGCCCTTTCTGTTCACCAAGATTTTGACACCACTGTTGATTGAGACGGCAAAAACTGCGCCCAGCGCTAGTGTGAGAGTTGTCTGGGTTGCATCTTCAGCTGTGGAGCGTTTTAGTCCGAAGGGAGGCGTGGAGATGGACAATCTTGATTATAGCGCGGACCGTGGTGCGTGGACCAAGTATGGCACGAGCAAAGCGGGGAATGTATTCCACGGGACGGAGTTTGCCAGGCGATATGGCGATAAAGGCGTGCTAAGTGTGGTAAGGATATTGTCTATGGTGTTATTCCTTGACTCTAACATATCTCTAGTCGCTGGATCCCGGAGTTCTGAAAACTGACCTCTACGCCAACGTGCCGAAGTGGCAGAACTTGGTATTAAGTATGGTTCTTCACGAGCCAATCTGGGGAGCTTATACTGAATTGTTCGGCGGCCTGTCTGAGACCCTCACCATGAAGGACAATGGGGCTTTTCGTAAGTCTATTCTCGTCGTTTTCCTAGACTATTGCCAGGAAGATTAACACCCGTGACAGTCCAGCCATGGGGTAAGATAGGTGCCCTGCGTAAAGACGTTGAGATTGCGAGCAAGACGAAGGAGGCAGGTGGAACCAATACTGCTGTGCAGTTCTGGGACTGGACCGAGGAGCAAGTTGCTGCTTATGCTTAAGTGCCTATGCTTAAATCGTCGGTCACGGGGTATGACAGCATATGTATCCCCAACTTTGAAGATCCCTTCGTATTACGACTTATCACACAAGTCTACGAAGCTTGTATTGTTTATATATATTCTAATCTTGCATATCGGAGTTAATCTCTGGCTGGTTTTATCTTTATTTATACCACGTGATGTGTAGGGTCTGGAGAGGACAGAGGTAGGTTGCACCGTACACTAGCCAGCTACCATGGCTCGTACGAAGACCGAGAGGTCTGGTGAGAAGAAACCCACATTGCTGCCGCCGAGATACTGACCTTTAAAATCTCTAAAAACATGCTTTTAGTTTCAGAAATGGCGTTCATATGTTCAACATAACGCCCCAATTAGTCATATACTAGCGTAATGGTACTCTGCGTTTAGATACTGGGCATGGACCGCCAAATCATTCAATACTCCGCTAGAATTCAACAGTGAATATGGCCTAAAGTTGTGGCAACAACACATTATCTTACTGAATGAAAATCTTGCCTGGTTTCACTGATGACTCTTTCAGAGCTTCGCCTTGCATAATCCCATGCACGTAGCTGTCTCCAACCAAGCGATATACAGCTCCACCTACATGAATGCATTTGCGCTGTGGTATATCGTCGTTATCGTCTTGGCAGTCAGCAGCAACCACTTGCCCAGTGGTCGAACTTAGAGTCTCTCCTGCCTTGTTATCCTGTTCACACGCATTGGCGACACGCCTGAGTATCAGAGGTACACTGCATCCATCAACCACGTGGATTTCATCTCCCTCAGACGTATTACCCCAGCCAGTAGCTAGCTTGCCACTCGAGGTAACAAAGAATCGTCTGCTATTGGTGAACAAGTGTACCATACGGTCCACAGTGCCATTTCGCTCCTGTAGCCAAGAAGCGGGATCGGCATCAAGACCAAATAAAATGCCTGTTTGGGGTATGGATTCTCGTCCTCGGAACCACCTCCACCACTGCTTAGCAGCGTCGATATCGGACGTCTCCATAGATTTAAATTTCCGAGGTCTATCCGGGTCGAAAACTCGGTCCGCAAATAACGTTCTCCAGAACTGGTCCTCGAGCGGCGAATCTTCTTCCAAATCGTCTTGAAGACCAGCTAGTCGCCTCCAGGAAATTACAATGCTAGCTCTATCGTCGTGAGTGTGAGGGTGGCAGTCTTCGATCTCATTACCAATGCTGCCGACCACATCAACAAGGGTACTGGTGACAGAAAGGCACAAGTCATCGCTGACATGAATGTCGTGGGCTCTGTCCAAGGATGCTTTGGACAAGTCCCAGCAATAGGGAATTCCTACCGATTCCGCTCCAGCAGTCCAGTCCGGGACCCAAGAGGGAAGGTTGTATTTCTCGTTACGGAGGGTATTTGTGAAGGCAAGGACTTGCAAGCCCGTTTTCTCGTCAATAATCCGTTTGGTAGCTTCAGCGAATACAGTTGCAACCGAGACGTTATAATCCGCCATGAGTTTATCGGGCCCTTCATTCAATACCAGACCCAAAACTCCATACACCAGATCCCGAGCATCGGTAGCTTGACGACTACCTAAGCCAGAGGCAAGAATGTGTCCCCAGGAGCAATGAATCTCGCTTCCTTTGGCACGTTCAGCATCGTTCATTACCCACAATTCAGAGGACTCCTTGATACACTGGAAAGAGCGGTTCAGATCGCCCCATATGGTTATATCATCGCAGGGCTGCCTTTGATGCATTTCGAGAGCAGCCCCACAGCAGGGCTGATTGAGGTGATGCTCGAAATACATCTGAGCCCTGGCTAGCATTCTGTAGTCCAAGATATGAGGACCGTAGTAGATGGTAGGATTCCTGGCTAGAACAATTTCCTGCACTATCCATGCCCTTGTCCAATATGGTGCAGCGAGCAGGTCTTTCAACGCAGCAAGAGATTTCAACCAACCCTGAGATGGGCTGCGGTTGATATCTTCATCTTGCACGAAGAATGGAAGGTCGGTCAAGTGCTTGTTTTCTGACAGGGAGTATATAATGGTGAAGGCACCCAGTACGTGCCACTCCAAGGGCTCTAGACGCCCAAGAAAATTGTAAGGAATCGCAGAGGGGTCTCTCCAGTCAAATGAATTGACTCTTGGACCACTTTTCTTCCGAGCAAATGTATTCTGATTCAACAGACTGGCAAAATCTTGGATCGCGTTGCAACTCTCGGCAAAGAGCATAGTAATTAGTGTCGTAAGACTGCCCCCTTCAGGATCTCTAGTCACGTCCATATCTGGTGTCCCCGCTCCGTAGAAAATAGGACGCACTTCACGAGGTAATTGTTCGAGGAGTCGCCGAAACCGAAGGTCCTCTCCAGCTGGATATGTTATGTTGGGTTGATTTTCGTTCGCTGAAGATAGGTTCTCTGGGTTCTCCAGATATGGTCTGAGCGTTGAGTACAACCATTCAGGCCAAGCCTCTCTCATTCCTGTTATCAGCTCTGGGGAGCATTTGATATTGTTAGAAGGTCCAACTGGGGTGGTCTGTGGCTCCCCAAGCCACATAGCAACTTCTTCAGCCGATGCGTAGATTTTACGCATCAAGCCTATTTGGTGCATTTTCTCTGTGTTGTCTGTCTGATTAATGCAAATAGCATCAATCCACAGGGTACGTTGAGTTTCAGGTGAACGCAGGCGTGACAGCGCTGCATGAAGGTTTGTCGTGATCTCAAGAGCTGCACCATTGACAAAGATGCCTTTTGTGATCTTTGGATCTCCCCAGACGTATGATAGTGCCTAGTTGCAAACATTAACCTCTATCAGTTTAAGGATGTTAGGAAACATTCTCACATCGTAGACTGCGTCAGCATCCAGGTCAACAACTCTAAGCGTGCACATGATTGGGTCTCCCTCCTTGCCCGGGTGGAGGTCGAGCACCCGGACCTGGCTCGTCCCTTGATATAACTTGTGTGCATCATATATGTTCCCAGAAACACTGAGAGATCCTAATTGAGCTGATATGTCGTTTTCGGTAGTTGGCCTGACCGGCGCCGCGGAGTTTATTAAAGTGGAATCAGATGGCTCTGAAATCGAGCTCAGCGCATGAGCGACGTCGACTTCGGGTTCTATTTGCCTGAAATACGCTACCATAAGTGCATAGTTTAGTATTTGCTGGATTTCACTATACTCTGATGTTGCGGAGGACACAATCATCAAGGAATAAGCACTCCCAAAAATGAGCTTATTTAAGTTGTCGACGCTCTTTTCTGTCTGATAAAGCTCCTCCAGGCACTTCACTAGATTTAGACGAGCGCCTAGGTAAAGTCTGGATTTGTGACCTTGACCATCATCTGTTTCGTCGGCGACTTCCCGTCCTGGGATCTGCGCTTCATCTGAGCTATATTCCTCAGTAGTCTCATCCTCCGATAGTGTAGCCAGATAAGTCTCATCCGTCATATCGAGATATTGCTGTAAATACTCGATTGCCTCCATGAGGATGTCATGATCGTTACTTAGGCGGTAATGCTGAACGTACGCATAGCCAAGAGTACCTAAAGTGTTGGCAGGGGTATCTGGTGCTGTAAGCTCCAGATGGTATTTTGCAGCTGCAATTAGCTTTGTAAAAAAGTCTGTGTCGCTTGTGGCATCCATCTTTTGCTCGAAAAGCATCATCAGAAGTTCGGCAGCTGTGGCGGGTGGGATTATACAGGGAACCGGAGTTTGCTGAGTCTCGAGTAGCCTAACCAGTCTTTCAGCAAAGACAATCGCCCGGTCGAGGATTTCAACACTCCCGGAAACTTGGTGCTCGGAAGCCAGTCTGGAAACTATTAAGAACAAAGGGAGAATCTTCTCTGGGGATTCTTCGTCGTCTAGAAGTGATTCTACGCTGGCTGGCAACAGCATTGAAGGGGATTGGCGTGGCAACGATGACTCTCCAGTATCAGGCTCGCCAACTACCAGGTCGGCCATGGTTTTTTCTTGTGTGATACTACACGGAAAATACGACTGCTCGGCCGGCTCAAGAACACAGAAATAGAGCTCGAGAAGCCTCTTATTAGGTATCGTGTAGCGACGGCAGGTTTGATGCCAATCTTACTTTTGAAAGGATTTAACGTGCGAAAGTAATGGCTAGCAACGATAGCAGTGGTGTTTTGTATATGGAAATAGAGGTCATGTGCGCATGTTCAGCTCTGGCAGGGCAGTGGCGGCAGTGCAAGCCACAACTTTGCGTGGACCACTTTCTCCCTCACTAACTGTGGCTTTGGGTTGGCGAAGCAGCCCTAGTATCTTGTACTATCGGCCCCAGGCCATGCAAAGGATGTTGTGACACCTTACTTGGGTACATGATTTCATTTTGATAAATCTTGCTTCGTGAATTTCCGAGTGGCTGCCGACTATGTGGCTTCGCCTCAAAACCAGCCATAAAATATTGGTGCGCACACCGCTAGTACTTCGTAACTGTACCAGTCCATTTCACGGTTGTACCAAGGTCTCACAGACTTCCACCGGAACATGTTATAATGATTTAGGTGCTTTTCGGTGTACACCAATTGTCAACTTTCCCCAAAAACCTGATCTCATGCTCTGCCTTGCTAAGCCTTCGCCACGCAAACGCCAGATCTTTTTTGCCTTTCAGCCCAAATAAAAGCAAGTTCCCATGCATGAGAATCGCTTAATCGGTAAACGCACTACCCGCGCCCTATTCTGGTACCTGTGAACAATGCAATATACCAAGATGTTGCGTCTCTTAAGCTGACACTCTGGCGAAGACCCTTAATGGTGATGCTAATGTTCAACTAAAGTAATATGAGAAGTTTATTTGGATAGTTTGCAGGTGCTGTTGATTTGCATCGGTATATACTCTAAGACTTTTATATCTTAGCTAGCCGCACTGATCAAAGAAGCAATGGGCTGTGTGGACCAATTCCCAACCACTGAATCCTTGGCAACATCTGTTGTGACATATTTCCCGACGGTAATAACGACCAATTTTAAGTGGTACTAGCTAATACGAGTATCATAGCAGACTTGATGTAATATTAACCTATTCAACGCCAACCTGACTAAATCTGTAAGGTAGGGAAGAACCAAGGTTAGGCTTATTGCGACATATGTTTGCAGGCCTTATATACAGTCGGTTCTGGTCAGGACTTGGTTGCGCTAGTCTTGATATGGCCATCATGTGACAAAAGATGAACACAATGCAAGACGATCAATCTTCTGTATGCACAGTATTTACTTATGTTACGAACATATCAGAGGAACTATATTGCATCCTCCGTCTCCGTTGTAGACCGATCTCGTCCCAATGTGCATACCTATCCACAAAAACCCCGTGCCGGGCCGAAATTACTCCGCGGGTACGTACCGTGTACGAAATACGAGCCAGCCTTAAGTCATTCTTACATAATGGTCCCGAAGGACTGTAACCCACACATGCCGCGGATTCATCTCCACCAGCCAATCGCGCAATGCCACTACATTTGATTTTTAGACTCAACGATGTCAACATAGTCCGCAGAGACTGAGTTGATTCGTAAGCAAGCAAGTGCATCGGTCTTATCCCCAATTGTCTTCTATTGCCCAGGTCCCAGTTTCAAGTATGGCTTCAACCGGTCGCACACCTCGTAAAAGATCACGAGTGGCTTGCCAGCCTTGCCAACATCGCAAGGTCAAATGCGATGTGGCAACCAGAGGGCAGCCATGCTCACCCTGTGTAGCTGATGAGCGTGGTGCAGACGAATGTATTATTGCTGCCTCGCGAAGGTATGGAGCATTCCAAGCGTCGGAGCCACCCACATATTCTCGTTACAATACTAACATGTCTGAGATGAATGAAGGACAAGAGCAATCGATATGATACAAAATGCTTCACGCCGTCCAACTCCAACTAGCACCCCGACTCGTGGTATTAGCCATGTACCTATTCGAACGTCTTCTGCAGTCTCAGCCCACGGTTGGCGTGGTACTGTAAATCGCAGCGGGGACTCCACTCCAACAGAGGGATCCACAACACCAATTCTTGCAGGTACAGGTCACGCATTAGCACAAGCACGCTCACTCGCCAACTCTATCGAGTCTTCTAATGTGGAGGCTGCCTCGACTTCCATAGGTTGGTCCCATGTTTTATCTATCTCTTCTGTCTCACTAATAGTTGAAGACGATGATCCTGCTCACCAATCTGTCTTCAATATCACGTTGAAAGACGCATCTGGTAGCACTTCAAATCACCGTTTCGCATTACCTAGGGCGGCAGGAACACAGCCTGATTCAGCCGACTTGGCATTCATGGAAGCGAAGGGTGTTTTCAGTATCCCGAGCAAGGAAACTTGTGATCTGATCATACGTAATTACCTGCTGCATGTCCATCTATGGTTACCCGTTGTCGATATGAAGAATTTTCTTTCTCAATACGATGCCGGTGGCCCAGCCAATCTGAATTTGCTGCTGCTTTGGGCTGTTCTTCTAGCCGGATCCAGTGTAAGAAAGTTTGACTCCTTTTAGAGTATTGAAGCATGCTGCTGACTCATGAACAGACTCTGTCAGATGAAGATGCTAGA
The DNA here is from genome assembly GCA_003369665.1 of Coleophoma cylindrospora. NCBI lineage: Eukaryota > Fungi > Ascomycota > Leotiomycetes > Helotiales > Dermateaceae > Coleophoma > Coleophoma cylindrospora. The sequence goes on from PDLM01000013.1 coordinate 1,064,946, forward strand.
TTGGCAGGCTTTAGCAATAGAACAGCGATGGGCCGCTCATTTTTCACCCGTACAAAGGTTTGAAAGGACAACCCTACACTGATAGCAGGCAGTGCTGAAATCTGATTTGCAGACCCTTTACGACTTGAATCCCAATGACAACAAGATAGCTGTAATCCAAGCTCTGATAATTCTGGCGTATTGGCACCAGTCAGATAGTGATGATATAACAGGATCATGGCATTGGCTTGGCTTAGCCATCAGCTTTTGTCAGACTCTAGGACTCCATCGCGACCAGAAAACAATGGATCAAGATGCTGATTCTGTAGCTGTACGTTTGCTATCACGCCGACTATGGTGGATATGTAAATCGCGGGATACATGGCTATCTCTTGGATTCGGACGGCCCATGAGGATCAAGCCCTCGAAACACGAAGTCGCTATGCCAACACCAGAACAAATCGCTTCTGAGCTTCTGTCACTACCATTAGAGGTGCGGCAGGAGTTTATTCCTACTGACATTGAGGTTCTCTGCCACCATTTTGTCCAGTTCCTGGAAATGAGCCGTATTTTAGGAGATGTGCTCTATCGCACATCAGAAAGTGAATTGCCACCATCACTGGATAAGCTACACTCCTGGGAAAACGAGTTTGCCAGCCTTGATCACCAAAGCGTCCATACTGGAGCAGGAAACTTCGATGACTTCAGTACTAATGTTAAAATTGCAGTCTGTCATTATGAAATCTGCTACACGTAAGTCTTTCGATTGTCTATATGGTATTCTCTAACAATCCGTTCAGGGGCGCCTATATTACAATCTGGCGCCCTTATATTTCTCAAGCACCAGTGGAGCTATCTGGCGCGGAGCAAGACGAATGGCGGAAGGATGCAGACCACAAAATTCGGGCCATAATATCACGATCGTCCACGGCTATGGCAAAATGTATAGACTTTGAAATTAGTCGTTACCTGAAACATTCAACGTACGGACCACCCCCTTGAAATTTTCCTTCCTGAGTGGACTGTACTCACCTTCTCTCTTAGACTTACGGCGCTTCTTCCTATCATGCAATTCCTACTCTTAGAAATTGCCTCTTCGAAACCACTAGCCCGCCGTCTTGCACGCCAAAGATTCGATCTCTATCTTGCTATCTTGGCCGAGATTAAAGAGACCTACTGGCAAGCTGCCACTGTGTTCAAATTTTTTCAACGGGCATTGAGGCATGTTCTCCAACAGGGACAAAATCTTCAGTACGGCAATGGAGATGTGGGTACGGATGTCGCTGAAAATGCTATACATGTCCAATCCGACCCCGCCATATCAAGAACCGATACCAATGATGAACCGCAACAATGGTATGATCTTGAAAGTACCAGCATGGACCTAAGTTTACCTACCACAAATCTACCTTGGCTTGACCCTCAAGAATGGGGCTTACTGCAATCAGTCTCTACAGCTCAACTTCTTGGTATCGTGGATGAAGCCGGCTTAAATGAAACACCAGCGGATGATGTAAATCATGTATAATAGAGACTCACAGAGTTGAAGAAGCTCTTCTAAGCGCCAACCAGCCCAAGTCCCTTGCGTATTGAATGTCGGGAAAAGTACAAACGGAACCAAAGATATATCTATACTACTCCTATACTAGATAATAGACGCTAGATGGCTGGTTGTATGCCGAAACTAAAATTATTAGTAAAATTACAATACCGTTATTGTTATTCTATGACTATGACCAATCAATACTAGGATGATTCAGTCGAGGGAAAAAAGGAGTGCTTAAAACTGAATCTCAGATGAAAATTTATGAAGCCATGGCAGTTGAAAGCGTAGTCATATCCAAATGAGATGAACTATCATGCAGTTTGATTTTTACTTGCGGTGTGTATGTATGTTCAACGCTCTAGAGAATTTCTTCAGGAACCTCAACAACGACGTCTCGAATGAAATCTGCAAACCCTTTGCCGAATCCATCTAATCGCGTAGAACTACTCACCCCACGACCCAAAATGCCGTAGATAACAAAGTGCACCGCATGAATCTTGGGGAATTCAACCCGCTCAATAAAGTACTCATCCCGCGCATCCGTTCCGAGAAGTTTGCGCATCTGATCGCGCGACATGAAGCTGCGGAGCCAATCCCACTGCTTCTTTGTTTGCACGAAAATGCCAAAATTGAGATTGGAACCTTTGTCTCCGGAGCGGGCTAATGCAATATCACCAAGGCGGATTTGCCTGGTAGAGCTTGAGAATTCGACTATGGAAGCTGTGTCGTAGCTTGCGCGTTCTTCTAGCTCGTCGTACTTTGGTGGGTGGCCGACTGAGAAACTGTCGGTGAGCTCCCCATCCTTGCCAATGAATGTGACACGTTCGTTGATATCGTCTTGTTTATAGATAGATGGGTAGTATGCTATGAAGGGACGAGGCACCGCAGTGCGCCAATCGAGCGAAGAATGAAACCCTATTTCTCGTCAGTTTATATTCAACGGCTAGAGATGCGTGACAGCTAGACTAACCTGAGAAATGCCTTAGAGAAATATCTTTGAGTGCGACCATGACTCTTTCGAGGCTGGCTTTCTCACGTGCTTCGGCGAAGACACGCAAATATGTTGTGCTAGAATTCTGACTCTGGGGATTTGGTGCAGGAACACCGATTCTGAGTTATTTCTATTAGTGTTACCCAATGATGAAACCTCGAGAACCTGACCTTTGAAACTCGATAGCCTCTAGTGCTTCAAGCCCAGCTTTCCCTAATAGTGATCTAAATTGCATCTCAATGAGATCCCACTTCTTCTCCGTGGCATATCCCGCAGCATTTAACAGTATTTGGCATTCAAAGCCTCCGTGATAGAATATGGCCCATTTCGTGGTTGGTGGTGGAGGAGCTCCTCGAATGCCATGTACATGAACACTGATAATGATATTAGCACAAACCAGTAGAAACGCCTTCTTTGATACTGACCGGTCTTTTCCAACTTGTTCAACTGCAACATCGTCGAGGTAGGCTTTCGAATCGCCGTGCAAATAGACATTACCTTGAAGCTCATAAAGCAACTGGCATCTGACAGTATCAACATTCACCATTCCTCCGGTATTTTCGTGTTTGGTGATAACGCAGGATCCATCATGCTCAATCTCCGCAATAGGAAACCCAGGTCGAATAAGATCTGTCAGATCATACTTATCAAATCCCGCAAAATTTCCTCCCGTAACATACGCAGAGCATTCAATCAGATGGCCAGCTACCAGAGATCCAGCAAGTGCATCGTAGTCAGTGGCACTCCATGAATGCCAATACCAAGCTGCAGCAATCACAGGACTAGCATCCGAACATCGGCCACAAATAACAATATCTGCACCTTGTTCAAATGCCGTAACAATACCACGAGCGCCGAGGTATGCATTAGAAGAAGCAATTTTCATGCGCTTCTCCAAGAAAGCAAGAGTAGCGGGGTTATGTTTGACCTCCTTGTTTGCGCCGTCCAAGTGAGGCGGTAATTCGTCCAAGGTCATAGGCATCGTAGGTCCCAGAACATCAAGGAGGTTATCGCCAGACACAAAGCAAACGTTCAAGTCAAGCCCTTTTTCTTTTACCTATAGCTAGTCAGATCATAGCTTATCGGGTGAATGTGAGTTAGAACTCACCAAATTTGCTGTCATTTCAGCCAGTCCCTGCGGGTTGAGCGCCCCACCATTGATAGCGAGCTTTATTTTCTTCTCTGCAATGACTTCAATTGTTTGTTGGATGCCTTCCCAGGCTGTCGCCTCCCAGCCAGGATGGTGGTTATTAGCGTATGCTTCAGCATTACCTGCAATGTTCACCTCTATGGGGACTTAGCACTGCAAAGTCAGGGATACAAAATGCGATTTCACCTGCCAGATAATCCCCAGTAATGAAGTCTACGTCTCCCATGGTAGCTTGACGGTACATTTCCTCAGATGGATCACCTATAAACAACATGAATTCAGTTTCCAGACAATGTTTCAGACATGGGACGGTTTACCATGGAAGCCCGACACATTTGCCACTCTGACAGGGCGGTTTCCCATCTCAGACCATCTTGAATGTGAAACCATTATGATATTTCCGAATAGAATCCGCAGAACTGGAATCTTTTGTTGCTTTGTTGTCTGGCTTTGTATATTTTGAACAGTTCTATGCTACTAGAAAATAAGAGACACTCAAATCTTTATAAAGGATTTAGAGCCTTAGCAAACTCCCACATTGATTCATTGCTACCACTATTGAATAGTTCGGAACCACGGAAACGTCATTTCAGATTTAATGCCGCGCTTGGTAGCTAGCATTAAGTGACACTAAATGTTTCGCTATAAGCTAATATCTAGAACTACTAAGTGTTTCCGGGCTCTAGCCGTGGATGTGGTTTAGCCGCGGGTTTGTTCCACGGCCCGAGCCCATGTCAAGTCCACCTCTCATATAGAGTGCTCCAGCTGGTACGTCACCTAGTCACTCCAATAATTATTGCCGATTAAATTGCCGCTTCGAAAGGGCTGGAAATAGAACGCACAAGAATGAAGCCGATTTATCCATTCATCTCTTGCAATTGTTCGTGAACGCAAAGCCTGCCGCGGGCCGAGTAGCCTTTTCCATCACAAATTCAAGTGCCGAATTGTGGCTCTCACAACAATGCGCGGATCAATTATCTCTCATTGAAAATGGGTCTGAGCAGTCGAATCCACTTATTAAACACATATAACTGATAATGTCTCCTCCTAACAAGCTCACATTTCTACAGCCCTACTAAACTGCCAAGTCATACCGAAATATTTCAAGAACAACCCGAAATGGCTGAATACAACGTCCAGAGAGAAGCAAGGAATGCTCTTCTCAATCAAGTCCTGACAGATTCTCGCTTAGGGCTTTCTCCGGCAGTCATCGAAGCCTGTAAAGAGGTCACGTTTGTTGGCGACGATAAACCATTCATCCCAACTCCTCTCAAAATCACAGAGTCTAGTTCCGCACTTTCAGGTCTGGTTGGTGCTCTTGCTAGCGTTGTTGCTGCTGAGCGCTATGGGGTTCACCAAGGAGTCGAAATCAATACGTGAGTTTTGATGCTTGGCACCTATTCAGGAAACCATTACTGAACCGTTATCTTAGCGACAAGGCCACTTTGTTTTTGATGTCGGTCCTTCTTCCAACTGTCAATGGCGTGTCATTCTTAGAGGTTGATATTATCCGAAAAGCGATGGCCGAAGCAGACATTTATGATATGGGCAAGCCAATTCACAGGCAATGCACCAACATTTACCAGTGCAAAGACAAACGGTGGTTTCACCTTCATGGTTCTATGAACGCTTCGCGTACGATGGAGATGGTCGGAGTACCAGAGCAGGATGTTACCAAAGAAGAAGCCCAAAAGATTTACGGGAAGAAGGTAGCCCAGTGGAATTCAGAGGAAATCGACCAAACGGCAAATGAAAAGTACCACCAGGCGGGTGTAATCTGCAACACGCCCGAAGAATTTTTTGCTACACCTCATGTATGTTCTGGCCTCTCGGCTGAGAATCTGGAAATTGAAAGCTAACCAATGTAGGGGAAAATCATGGGGGAGGAGCCACTGTATACTCTGACACCAATCAAAGCACCCCGCAAGTCTTGGCCAAAATCGACGTCTGAGGGCTTCAGACCGCTCGAAGGAGTCAAAGTCATCGATTTCTCTCGCGTTATTGCAGCACCAGCGGCCTCGAAGCTTTTGGCCGCTCTAGGTGCTGATGTTATAAAGATATCCTGCAGCAATCTCCCCGACATCGACATCCTACTCCCTGATATGAACACTGGAAAGCGTGATGTAGATCTGGACCTGAAGACTGAAGCCGGTAAAGCGGAATTCAAGAGGATCCTGAAGGATGCCGACGTACTTGTTGATGGTTACCGGCCAGGCGCCTTTGAGCGGTTGGGCTTCACTTCGGCCACACTCCGCGAAATCAACCCCTCGCTCATTTATGTGCGTGAGAATTGTTATGGATTCAAAGGACCTCTTAGTCATCGTTCTGGATGGCAACAAGTCAGTGACTGTCTTGTCGGGCTCTCTTGGCTCCAGGGCAAGTTTATGGGGTTGAACGAGCCGGTTGTCCCTCTCCTACGTAAGACCAGTCCCCAGCTTTATAAACATGTTACCATTGCTAACCCTAACAGCAAACTCTGATTATCAGACCGGACTCATTGGCGCTGCTGCAATCATCCAAGCTTTGCTGACACGCACTCAAGAAGATGTCACATTCGATATTGACATTTCCTTGACGCAGTACAACATCTGGTACTATCGCTTGGGCCAGTACGACGAGCAGCAATCAAAAGAGCTCCTAGCACGAAACCCAGGTTTTTCAGTTCGTCACTATGATGAAATGACCAGTTTGCTGTCTAAGTCGCTTGCTGCTGTGAATACGAGCCGCCCAGGGCTCGTAAAGACCCCAGAATTTTACCTTAAAATGTCTGGCAAAGAATGGGGAGTTGGTGATATGTCTATTCTTGGGGCCCCATTTAATCTTGAAAAGTCGGTAATCGACTATAGAGTACCATCAGGTCGACGTGGATGGGCAACTCTAGAATGGAAGTCATAGAAAGATTGCAGAAATTGAATAGTATTGAGGCATCACTGCAGAACAACGTGAAATGAGCATAAAACATAGCTTGTTATATTTTCTTGAAAAGTTGAACCTGTACTATATACACGAGTTTTCTGATATGGTTTTCAAGAAGCATGAGTCGATCCTCAAGGATGCAAATACAGCAACCAGAGAGCCACGGTTGCATGTTTACCGTGCTGAGGCGAAACGGTGCTGTCGTCTTCCCCTCTATTTGAATATGAAGTACTTTTAAGTCTACCGCTGAGCATATAGAGAGCTCTCGTTCAGTTTATATCAGTCTCTTCTCAGCTCCTCCCAACATTCTTTACCGTGGGTAATTTAAAGCACGTGCTATGAACAACTGATGGACGAGAGGTTATGTATGGCTTAGCTTCGACTTTTATGAATCTTGCGACATACCATGGCCTAGCTCATGCATCAATCCAGTCGTAGATCCTGGTCAGCGCACGTTGCGTCATATTACACCCTTGGAATTTAAGTATACACGTGCCATCTTACCCGCGGCTTGAGATATTCGAGTCTCAAGCGACGGCCCCACCCCAGCGTACCCGCGGTTCGTATCAGCGCATCCACAATTGCAGAACTGGCTTCTTCATACAATGGTAGAAGAAGAAAGTTATCATACAAGTTTAAAAGAATCCTGACTATTGTCGAATATAAGACGCTCGCCAACAAGTCAAGTAGGCCATCCAACGTGCTCCTCGTCAATTAGATAACACATGTGCATTCATTGTAATTTGATCAGTGTGATTTCAGAGTTTTACTAAATATAGAACACTCACAACAGTAGAGCTCATTGCAGTATGTCAAGTATTGATTAACAAAGAAGTCGTTACAAAAGCTATCTGCAGTCATCATGGTGGCCAAACCTAAACCTAGAGCCAAAGAGAACTTTCGTGCAGATTCATGTCCCTTCCTGACAAGAAATAGAGAAATTCCATGCCTACGAATGTTATTTAAGATATGTATTACCCAATGCTCTAACATAAATGGTATATATAAAAGCAATACCTTCGTTCCAAGCCTATTGACCAGGCTGCTAGAATATTATTACAAGACGTTGTCCCTATCTCAAGGTTGTGCAACCTCCTAGATGGTTTCTCGAAAACTGTACTGTCATCCAACGGGGCCACATTCACCGATGCTGACTTCGAAATATAGGAAGCGTGATACCTCGTGTGCCCAATCCCTCGGCTCCGGATACGACGTCCTTTGACGTCGATATACTCTTTAGAAGACCCATTTTTGAGTCACGGCATGACGCCCGTCACGCAGAACACTCAGGCGAGTCTAATAGACTGTCGGCGCATGGAGCAAGAGTCTCCTCCGTTAAGACCCGGTGCGAGTGCCGCAACATCGACCTGGGTATTATTGGACTTCTCTGTGCTCTCATCGATAGAACTGATTGTCATCACAATTCCGTTGTCAAAGGAATCTCTGTCATTGGCCGGGCTGAGAGTGCTTTCCTGACTGTCGGGCACTCTTTGTGGTACTTTTGATATGTTAGACATAGCATGGGTCGCGCTATGCCCATTTTCCACAACTGGCAATGCCCGCTTCGTTTGAGCCAGGCCATTCAATCCTGGAAACCACTCGCAGAGAAGTGGCCAGATCATAGGGAGATTGGCGACATAGATAGCGACGGAGCTCTCCCTAATATACCACAGCATATAGGTCGGGTCGAAAATATTGGTAAGGTTGAATACCTTCGTCAAGATGGCGGCGAGGATGACAAAGATGCCCAAGGAGAAGACCACCCCTAGCACAATTTTTTGCTTCCACGGCATCGGAAGGCGCATTATAAGTAGGAGTGGAAAGGACAGCATTAAAGCATCGGAGGAGATATTGAAGCTGCCTTGCACGATCGCATAGTACTGCAAGGTGCTGCATTGGATGTTGGAAGGCGGCATGGACCAGTATGCATTGAATGGTGTGCAGGCAGTGAAGAAAGCGATTTCTGTTGCAACCCATCCAACAGCTATGTAGATCGATAGATAAGAGACTATACGCTTCAAGTGGAGCCCAAGTGCTATGCGAGTATACATTATCATCATACTGCATTTTACCGAGTAAATGACGTTAAGCATTGCCTGTTTTTTGTCGTACATCATCAGCTGAAGTCCTTATTGAAGTGGGAATATAAAATTCTGGTGACTGCTAAGATCAAGTTATATTCGGCAAGAAGGAAGAAAAAGTAAACGGGGATAAAGGGTCTTCTATAGACAACGCCGAGAAACCAACTGACCTGCTCTGACACTACCACAATTTTCGACCCCTGGATTCTGTCATGTATTTCATCAGGGGTGAAGGTACCAAAATCTCTGGCCGTATACAGATTACTTCCTCCACCTGTTGATATAACGTTCAAGGAAACAACAAGAATGGTGTAAAAAGACTGTAATCATGAGCATTGAGGCTTCTGCAATTAAGGGATAGGAATTGAGACCACATACGCCAGCAAGAAGCATCATGTAATCATCTGCTTGCAAGTATTTGAAACCGAGCCTATGAATCCGAGCATATCTATCTTGGTATCAGTATGGACGATTTGTCCTATTCAGTGGGAGTCAAGGGCTGTCACTGACACCCTGAGCATAATCAACAGTATGCCTATGCTGTACATGCTCCATGATAACCTTGCTAGGTCTCTCTGAAATGCAACATCGAAGTCTCCCATGCCGGAGTTGAGCACTACAAGGGATGGAAATGCAAAAGGAGCCTGAAGGCTCAACTTGACAAAGGAAGATGAAAAGATATGTTAGAGAAGTCCATCCAGTATGATATCCGAGAAGATGGAAACTATAATTAACCAATGTAAGCAAATTTGGCTCCTGCCAAAGTATAATCTTGCCTCTTACATTTATAATTTATCATAACAGTATCACACTCTTACCTCTCTTCTAATGAAGGATATGTGACCCACGTTGCGCGGTGGTATATACAGCCAGATTATTAAAGAGCAAGGGGCGAAAATCGAAATCTGGCCCATGGAAGAGATGGGCGTGAAATATAACGAAAAGTTTCCACGATAAGAAAAGTTTAGCCGGGCGTGGGGCGTTGGCTTTGACTACTGTTGTACTCGAGATTGACCATTGAAGTGGGTGAAAGATGCTTTGGGACGGTAAAAGCCAGCTAGGCAATTAGTTCCTGGCCGCTTGCATCATAGCTTCAGATAAGAGATGCCTGTTAACTCATGATGACCAACTCTGTTTGCGGTAATGTAGTTTTCGCTTATGTAGTATTTGACCGAGCAGGATAATCTGACAGTGTATAAAGTGGCGAGAAACTTTCTTTGTGCGTGTTGGTAAATGACCTAAAATGAGCCGAAATGATTACTTGTACACCAAGCTTGGGACAGTCTAAGATTAGATGAAGTCTAGAGTAAATACCCATTGCCTTTTCTTCCAGTATTGTTCCAAAGAAATGTCTCCAAACTCTATTTGACTTAGAAGTATCATAACACTCGCATACGGTTCTAGAAATTATGCTGAAAAATAAGCTACCCATTGTTTGACCATCGTACAGTTTATCAGATCCAAAGATAAAGCTTGTTCCAGGTTTGCAAAGAAGACTTTCCCAAGTCATCGTGCAGATACAACAGCACTGGTTCTAGAGAATACAATCAAAGCGTGCACTCAAAATCACGCATATTTCTCTATTTCAAAGCTTTATAATCAACGAAAATCGTTATGGTGATTTATTGGAGCTTGCTGCATCTCATTACAACACCATCCCTTGCAAGACTCTGTGTCACGTGAATTAAAGTATGACTCGTGAACAGAAGTTTACGCCAAAGTTTCAGAGAAGATATCTTCCTGTCCAATTAAAGTTTCTCAGTGGGAATCTTTAACATTGAAATTTGAAGTTTGAAATGGGATTCATGCAAGTATCAATTCTTAAGATCAATTAGAGCTCTTGTGAGCGTTACATAGTGATGACTGAAAAATGAAAACCGTCAAAGCAAACGGGATTTCAGCAACTCTATGTATCTCTACGATGGATCATTTCTAGTGGCGCTTTAAGTTTTGCCGGTACATAGTTAAGACGTTGGTTGTGCGTGAAAACAGAAATGGCCCGAATACGCCCGGTTGCGGCTCCTGATTGTTAGTTGGGTGACTGCATTTAGCGAAGCGGCTTCCCCAATGCACCTTCTAGATCCTGGATATACCTTTTACAACGACATCATTCACTTCATATTTGGAAAATTGCGAATATAATCATTAACCCTGCCGTGGGGTCTTTTTAACTTGGTTTGGAGCCTTTAAAATGACGTGGCTCGCAGCGAACAAGTTTCTTTGGGAAGGTTGTATTTGGTATACCGTAAGTATAATAGCAGTTATTTTGAGAATGTTAGTGAAAAGAGCTTTCTAGCAAATGTGTTATCGCTGAGATTGCTAACGTTAGATAGGACATCCCGAATATTGCGCCAGAAATCATTGACGAACCTTTGCTCCGACGACTGGTTAATGCTATTTATTGTAGTAAGGATGTATTGGATTAGATGCAAGGGCCACTTATAGGACTAAATAAATCATTAGATTACCTACACCGGGGTTCTTCTTTGTCTCCATAAAATAAGTTGGCACGAGCGCCGCTTTCCTTCGCCTCAAGAACAGATAGTTATTAGTCAAGTTTGTGTTACCACAGAGATGCTCATGGTTCACACTATATGGGGCATCAAAGCATGCTTGCTTATACTTTATAATAGAATCACGTTAGTTATCATTCTCATCAGGATCGATATATCACTATTAGGGTGCATTGCTAACCTGTCCATAACACCAGTCAGATGCTCAAAGAAAACGTTTTGATTAAAATTACAGCAGCATACGTTTTTCTAAGCTATGCAATAGTCATGCTAACATTCTGGGCCCTATTTTGCAGGCCTTATTACATATATTGGGCAACATGGCACGATCAAGTTCAGACTGGGAGTAGGTAACCAAATTCTAGTCATAAAAGCTGGAAATTTCTAAGCAGCTGTCTAGGCCAATGCTATTCGTGGCAGAATTACTACATTATTCATTATGCATTGAATATATCGTCAGACATCATGATAATATGTGTCCCGATCTCAATGGTATATAGAGCACACTACAGCCTCCCAAGGTAATTGAATGTGTATCGAAGTAAGAAAACGACTAGCTAATATATTATTCTAGAAAATTATTACTTAATGGGATTTTTGGCCTTGGAATTTTGACTGTTCGTGATACAATTTGAGTCGTCTTGCCTTCATGAAATAACTAACGGAACATGAGATTATCGCAGCGACCCTGACCAAATATTACAACCTCACAAGTAAATTCAATGTTACCCAGGCGATCCCTTGGTACTTTCGAGAGTGCAGCACAGCTATGTTGGCCTCTAACTTGGTATTATGCCGACCTGCATGTCTCGCATTCACAAATTTATTCCACAAATCCAGTAAAGGCTTACAAGAGCCAGCTGCGAAGATTTCGGATCATATCCCGGGCTCATGAAGCGAAAAAAGAATCTCCTGATAAGGAAGTGACATAGTATGGTTGATTATGACAGAAGAAACATAAACAAAACAAGATATATATCCTTGCAAGAGAAGCAAGTCTCCGGCAATTAGCTTGGAGTTTCATATCAATATTGTTATTGTTACCCAGGAACAGAATACTCCAAAAGGGTTATATTTGACAATGATACTGGAATCAATGAAGCCAATAGATGTACTAGGTCTTCTTGGGAAGAAGGTCTTTAAACTATTATCAATAGAGGACGAGGCTTGTGTAAAAGGCTTTTGAACTATCCTAAAAACTAGCCAGAGGCAATAGTATATGCTTTCCACTTTTTGGTAGCACGTTTTGATTACACTTTTGTTTTATAGAACAAGGTAACTTTCATCACACGATACAGTCAGAGGTGTAGAAACCAGTATATAGGTCTCAAAAAATTTAATATCTTACAAAATACCCTTATGATAGTCCAGGCAATCCCGTATTTCTTCACCCAGGGAAAACGATACCCGAACGTCCCAGTTCCTATCCGCCCCTCCACTGTCCGACGTCCGTGTAAGAATAACCAGGATGAATACGCAGACTATCAGATGGGCGCCGCTGGGCGGGCAGTTCTGTTTTAAGCCGCCGGTGGAGCTGGTGGGGCAGCTGGCATAGTTCCGTTCAGAGGAGCTGGTGGAGGTGGTGGTGCCGCAGTACCATTTCCAGGAGCTGGAGGAGCTGGAGGAGCGGCAGCTGCATTTGCAGGGCCTGGAGGCGCGGTCGCGTTCAAAGCTCCTGGTGGAGGTGGTGGTGTCGCGGTACCATTTGCAGGAGCTGGGGGAGTTGGAGGAGCGGCAGCTGCGTTTGCTGGGCCTGCAGGTGCGGTCCCGTTCAAAGCGGCTGGTGGTGGAGGAGGTGGTGCGGTTCCATTTCCAGGAGCTGGAGGAGTGGGAGGGGAAGCAGCAGCCTTCAAAGGAGCCGCTGGTGGAGCCGGTGGAGCGGCAGCTGCATTTGCAGGGCCTGGAGGTGCAGTTCCATTCAATGGAGCTGGTGGAGCTGGTGGTGTTGCGGTGCCGTTTCCAGGAGCTGGAGGAGCGGCAGCTGCGTTTGCTGGGCCTGGAGGCCCGGTCCCGTTCAAAGCAGCTGGTGGAGGAGGAGGTGCAGTTCCATTCAATGGAGCTGGTGGAGCTGGTGGTGTCGCGGTACCGTTTCCGGGAGCTGGAGGGGCTGGAGGAGCAGCAAGATCTACTTTACTTCCGAAGAAGCTATATAATGTAAGCAAATACAGCCGCGTAAGACAGTAACGGAACGATCACGAAGACTACGTACGAGAGAAGCTTGGAATCTATAGGGCCAGCTACAGCAGACGATGTAAAGACAGCGACCAGCGCAAACGAAAAGAGGGCATTTGAACGCATAGTGGAACTGAAAACAGTGCAGATATTAAAGAAAGAAATATAGAACGCTGGAGAAGAGAAAGTCAACGGAATAAACCCAATCACTAGTTATATGAGCCAAAGTCCAAAAGACGGACAATTGCGGCGCTTTATCATGACTTGAATGGGTCGGATGTCATAGCCGTGCAAGCCGTTAAATGCCAAGCGACGTTTTGCTGCATGTTAGAATCCGTCGGCCAGGACCAGAGAGGTCGACAAGCGGAGGGAGGCTTGTGCCTCGACATTAGCCGCATGGTTTCGGCAGTTGCTTGTTCAAGCTAGGACCCATGGATTCTCCAATGGGGCGTTGGGTGCACAGGGCTGGAAATACCTGAATGCTGGGGCAGTGCAGCTTGAAACTGCGGCATGCTGCAACGGACATCGGACATCGGCCATCTAGAAATCACCATCTACTAAATCGGACGGGGCTTGCAAGAACGGCTCAAGTAGATCATGCTAAAATCCAAGAGAGCCTTGGCCTCTCGAAGAAAAAGAGGAGAGATCAAGCTCAGGCAACAGGGAGTTTACTTGGTTCTTTCAATGTCGAGACGGAATTCTACAACGGTACGACAGACTGCTGGCCCCTCCAAAGCGATCCAAACATGTTCCTCTTGAGCCTTGAGTAGATCTGCACCTGAACCTCAATGATGTGCGGAGGAGCGAGCTGTTGATTGGCGTCATCGGGAAATAGCGTGCCGGGTAGCGCCCGTTCCATTCTCATACGGCATTTTCAAACCATCCAATCTTGGTAGTTTGAAACCTCAATCTAATCAATCTGTCGCATCGGGAAAAGGGATCACCAGCTGGGATAGGAAGTAGAATCATCTGATTAGAACAGGTAGGGAACGGAGTTCAGATGCAAATACATCTACTCCGTATGGGTGGGTTCAGGCAAGGTACTGTGTCAAATCTCTACCACTCGTTGTAGCCGCGCTGTATCAAGATTGACGATCAAGTCGATCTCTTACAGCACTAACAGACGAAGCGAGAGATCTCCTTAGTTTTATTGTGGGACTTGGGGAAGGATTATCTATGATCTAAGAGAGATAACCAACGATCTAAGAGAGATAAAGCCATGACAGAGGCTTAGATCCTGGTGTACCTGTCCACCGTGCTCAGAGAATCCTGCCTGAAAAATCCGACGAAGCTTGTATCAGACATGATCTGACCACTTCAACAGCTGAAACACAGTTTCGAGCAATTGGACGGCCAAGTCTTCCTATTACATTGTAGTTACAACCACATTCTGTATCTCCATCAGATCATCAATCGAAACGGCCTTGGACCAGTCAAAGCAATCCTTGCCACTTGTTAAGCATTTACCTTGCGAAGTGCGGAGGCTCGCAACACTACCCAGGAATAGTGTCCTCAACTTATGCGTAGCGAAAATCAAGCTGGCAGCCCAATATCTCGATCCTAGTAGGCAATTCTTTTATCTGTATTTCCATAAACCAAATCTCTTCGGTGTCATATTTAGAACGACTATGTATTCCTGACAGATACCCATTGTGTGACTGTTACTCCTGTTCTTCGAGGTGACAGCCAAGCCAAAAAGTAGAGTTTCAAGTTGGCTATCTCGTAGGTCACGTGCACGCTTAACTGCGACTCCGCACTTTGCTCGTCCTCTTTTCCACAATATTCATTCCCTGCTGCTGCCTTTACGACCTTTTCTAGATGGGCACTGTTTGAAGTTGCCAGAAAAGTTGTCCATCCATCATTTGCGGCTGCATGGAATTCTGCATTAGTTCCATACTCGTAGAGAAACTAACGATTTCGAGACGACCATTGCTTGATGCTGCAGTTAGCGGTGTCCATCCATTCTTACTAGCTGAATTGATATTTGTGTCCCCTCGATACTCTTACAGAAATCTATCCATTTCGAGAAAACCTCCGCTGGATGCTGCGTGTATAGGTGTAATACCGTCTTTTGTTGTAGTATATATATCAGTATCAGCTCTATGCTTATAGAGGAACTTGTCCACTTCGAGATAGCCCCCGCTAGATACTGCGTATATGTATAATACCGTCTTCTGTTGTAGTACGTATGTCAGTATTAGCACTAAACGAGAATGTTCTAATAGGAGAGATAGAGCCTAATGAGGCAAAGGAATTATTACATAAGTCTTTAAAGCTTCCTCATGAGCTAGCTCTCTACTCGGAAAATGTAATTGATAAGTTTTTAACACTTCTCACCTATCTCCTCCTTAGTATTATCCAAACACTTGTATATATAGAGAAGAATATTCGTTCAGTAAGGGAATATATCAAGGTGCTCTAAGAGACTCGTCAATCCAAGAGCGATCTTCTACCCAACGCGTGCGTGCTTACGAATCTTTGAACGGTATTACAGCGACTTAGCTTGTCTCATTTTAGCGTACCAAGCAGGATGATAAATGTAGAATTTCCATTAAATACCTCGCATTCCTAGCCTGTATCATACCCTAAAGCATTCCATGTTACTTGGGCGGAGGGCGACCATTGATTAGCTTGTAGCTTTTGTTTGAGAATGACGCATGGCAGGAGTAGGGTCATTAAACCATGCGATGGCTATGATAATACTTTCAATTTTTACTACCAAAAGCCATTCACTCAAACGTTATTTACTTAGTTCAGGTCTAATCAGCTTTTGACGTCGAACTTCTAATCCTCTATCTCAGGTATTATGATATTGTAGTTTTCATAATTTCTATAATATCTGCTCCTCATTGTCGGTATAGGAATAGGCACTGTGGTAGACAAAGGCAGACATAGCAGCTCGAAGTAAACATCAGAAGAGATAAACGACCAAGCCATTTTTTGTCATTTGTAGATGGCCTGTAAGTAGGTTATTGTATATAATTCTACTAGCTCTTCTCTACCTACAAACATTAGCTAGTGGAGACCGTCACTTAGCGACTATTCATATCTGGGATTCCTTTCGACGCGCAAGATCTAAAATCTCGAGCTCTCTTACGTGCCATTTAAATTCTGGAACGACTGTACCATAACGCCGAAGGTTCTGAAGCCCCATTTTGATCGTCCGGTCGACATCCGGCGGAAGGATGTGCTGGAGGATAGGATAAGAGGTCGCGACAATCAAAATGATAACCATTGTAAAGGTGCTACATGTAGTGATATAATATTAGTTATCATGGCGGGATTCATCTCGGCGCTGGAAGAAATTGACTTACGCCATGCCAGTTGCGAACAAACCAGTCAGTCTGTTTGCTGATTGCTCAAACATCAGCTCAATAAAACCAGAACATCCTAGTATACATGATCGACACGACTCAAAAATCTCAGCAGCAGCTGGATGCTGGCTGGTCTGCTCAGGATGTCGAATAGCGAACTCAAATATTGGTCGGTGGATTATGTATAGTCCTGCAAAATAACGTCCTCGCAGGCGAGTTACATTCCAAGTATGATTTGAGGGACTGATCAATGTGTTACTGTCGTTCGAAAGATCATCGTCTAATCCCGAATCGTTCCTAACCTCGGGAGGATCGACACTTAACAAGAATGAAGGAAGGTTTTTGAAGAGAGCTTCGTGATGTGAACGGAGCTCGTTTGCGATCTTCTCTAGCCACGAAACTTGGTCGATTGGATCTTTCTTCTGCCAGGTGTCTTTCCGGTGGTACATGACGGCTGTTATTCTGTTGATGAACCGTCGTATTGCGGAATTTGTGCTGATCTGGTAAGCTGAAAAGCTTTGTTTATATATGTCGCCAGGAAGACTTGAGCTTGGTGAGTGGTATTCAGGATCTGTAATAGAACACGATTGGGTTTCGAGTTGTGTGGAAGATGGGTACGGCACAATGTCTTCGTAGATGGTGATTCCCGATGGCAACGCGATGGAAAACTCGGACGCGAAATCGCTTTCTATAATGTATACAACCCAAAAAACTCTTTTGAATATATCCGAGAAATTTGCTGTTCCCCCATTTTCTAAAAGGTCCCTAGTCTTTGGTTTCAGGAGATACTCTAGGGATGGGTGCATGAGTTAAATACCTTTTTGTGATCATTTTGCATTTCATAGCTGCATTTTGTATATAGTGGTGCGAATCTACTGCCTGCCCTTTTGCGGCTAGATAGATACTTGAAGTCTGTTAGTAAAGAATCGCAAAGTTCTAACTCCTAGTGCTGTACGAGGATCACGTACCTTGCAAGTGCAAAGCATTGAGCAGCTTCCAAGGTATATTCGGAGTTCAGAGCACTCAAAAGTTGCAGAGCCTTTTGCCACAGCATGCCTTCCGTATTGGCGTCAACTGATGAAGGTCCAGGTGCTTGTGGTGGAGTATGCATGCTAAACCCTTCTGCCTCGAATGAATAGCCCGTAAAAGGTTCAAGAGGCCATGCAGGCACGATGACCTGTTCTACTTTTGCAAAATCCCCCAGGCATAGAACTAATAATAACAGACAATACTCAGATACGTCTACTTGACGTTCTGCTTGGAACTCATTCCTGCTGGTCTCAGTACGAATGATAGAATGAAGATATTGGAGAATGGTATCCTGATGAATGATTGGATAGAATGCGGCAACATTGATGAAGAAATTATACACCATGGCTTCGTAACGACGTGTAATTAGATCAACATCCGCGGGTGTCGACCTCTCAAGCAATGCATGGTCCAATAGTCGCCACGAGTCCAAGGGCAATTTTGGAGTCGATGATTTTGACGTCCTTAAGATAAAGATGTCGGTTGCATCGCACAGTTCTGGTAAAGGAGTACTGGCCACGTCATAACTTTGTTGGGCCTTTAAACTCTGAACGATGGGCCACTTATAAACATGATCGGCATTTGCGTCGTGAACTGCAGGTAGAGTCAAAAAGCTAGCATCGTTGTCCGCTGCAGCGAAAGTGTCACTTATTCCCGGAGATTCGCTAGAGACCATTGGTAGCCGCTGTACCTGGGTTCTATTGTGAGTAGGCAACGTTTGATCAGCTGAATGAGAAGGGTGATTGCCGGGTGCTGCTGGAGCAGGCATTTGAGGAAGTGGTTCCGAAAATAATCGGTCTTCCAGGCGCTGAATCCGTTCGAGCAGAACGCGGGTATTTGCGTCTATCCGGGAACTTTCCGGCTCCAGATAGATACAATCAACATTCAAGGAGACACAAAGTCCGCATTTTGGAATTGCCGCATCACAGCGAATTTTGCGTCCGCGGCATGTTGAACAGGCTTGCGTTACTCTCCGTCGTGGTCTTGTCACCGACATACTGTTGGATCTATGGCCTTGCTCATGGCAGGAAGTGATTGATGGGCCTGTATTTGGAATGGATTGTTACCATACTGCAAGATTGCAAGGTGGAGAGATCTGATGTGTCGGAAATGAAGTGAGTGGATGATTCTGCTTCAAGCGGGGAAGCGGCGCAAGGTCACGTGAATTACTAAATGTGTGGTCTGAAATGCAGGCAGTGATTTATATTTAGAGCTAAAACTATACTATATGGCCTCTTCTGTGATTCTCTAATGCGAAAATGGGGCTGATAAGTCATTTAGTACTGTAAATATTTGAATTTCAGCTAAATAATTCGCAATAGAGTTACCCCGGTTCGCTTCCGTACATTCCCGTCACACTTTATTAGGCACAGCGAATTCTCTGTTCTCAACATGAATTCCTTCATTGTCGGCCTTCGCAAGCACTTGGACATCAGCTTGTTCTCCGTCGAATAACACTGCAATCTCCTCCAAAGCCCTCCCTTTAGTCTCCACAAACCACCCATAGGCGATAAAGCTTTCAATAGCAAGAATGACGACGTAAACAAAGTAATACTTCCACCCAATGTTAGCCAGTCCAATAGGATTGACGTATTGGTTGACAAAGACAGCTACTTTTGTAGAGAAGACATAAGCAGCCATTCCTTTGGCACGGACTGAATAGCTGAGAATCTCGACCGAGTAGGCCACAGGTAATGGTGAAAATGCGATGCAGTAGAAGAATTGGAAAATGAAGATGAAGACGAGGACAGCAGTAGCTGCGGCGTGAGAATGCATCTCGGAATAGACGGCTGAACAGACTGTCCAGGTAGTAAATATGACAAGCATTCCAATGGTGGAAACTCGGAATAATGTGCGGCGACCCATTCGTTCCACTAGAAGAGCTGCGCTTGCGGCGATAACCCAGTTCCAGATATTAATTATTCCATTTATCAGCGACTGGGTAGACGAATCATGAATTCCAATCGTGTCTAAAATACGAGCGAGGTCTGCGAGGTCATCAGTGAGAGACTTCAACATATCATCTCCAATACTTACAGTACGATATCAGACCATTTCCTGACCATTGAGAGAACGTTCCCATACACACAATGATGAAGAGTCTGTATCGATTTCCAGAGCTACTGATCATCGACATCCAGGTTGTGTTACCCAATTCTAAAGAGAAATGTGTAAGTGAGTACTTCTTACATCGGCTTTGCATTTCTTCTTACCCTTCTCCAGAGAGATAGCGGCGCAGATCTCTTCGTACTCAAGCTTGACCAGTTCGGTCTCAACCCCATCGCCATGATATTTGATCAGAGCCGCTTTCGCTTCCTCGCCTCTGTCATGCGAGATAAGCCATCGTGGCGACTCTGGTAAAAACCAAATGGCAGACAATTGTATAATGCTGGGTCCCATCTGAAGCAACGACGGAATTCTCCACGACCAGGTGCTTGGTATAAGTCTTGTCCCATATGTAATCCAAGCCGCGGCAATCGCCCCTAGAAACCAACAAGTATTGCAGAGAGCAGTGACCGCGACACGCTCTCTAGGGTGAGACAGCTCGCTGACCAGACTGGGGGAGGCGGTCGTACAAAAGGTAAGGCCGAATCCGAGAATGAATCTGCTAACAACGAACATGGCGAAATTTTTGCTCTCGCACTGCAAGATTGCACCTGCGATCATGATTATACTGCCAACCGTGACTCCCCAACGACGTCCGTAGCGGTCAGCCACCATGGGCGCGAAAGGAGCTGAACACATAGCACCCAAGGCAATGATGGCGCTGATGAGCCCTAGCTTGGAGCCTCTCGGCTTTCCAAAATAGTCATCCCAGTAGCTGACGGTCTGCAGAGAGTTCATCATGGATCCATCGTAGCCGCTGGTCATATAGGAAACAATGGCTCCAGGAAAAAGGATGAAGTAAAGCCGTCTTCTGGAAGCGACCTTATACCAGGGGAGAGATTCTTTTGCGAGTTGGGAGATTCGAGAAGGTTCGTATGCCGGTGTGGTAGATGTTGATGAAGCATTTTTGCTTTCCTTTATGGCCATGGCTTGCCTCGGCGCTGGAAGTCGACGTCGAATGAAATCCATATTTGGAGCTGGATGGCCCAGAGCCTGAGTTCGGAAGATAAGTTAAAGATGAAAGAATCCACTGAAGAGAATTCAAGGCAGCGTGAAAGAGTGTCAGATGGGTCGCTTTTCTCCTCTTATAGACAGCATAGGAGCATCTGGTGATTTTCCCCCAAGCCCATCAGTCCATGGACTCGGAAGTAGGGCATGGACGGAAGAAGGCTGATTGGTGGAGAGGTATGCATTACGAAAGTACCCCAGAGAATCAGTTCCTCGGTGTTCGTGTGGGATGTGGAATTCCCGCCCCAGAAATCCCCAGATATTTCGAATGGTGGGGTTTTTTCCCAGCCCCGAGCCACGGAACCAAGGAACCTGGTGACATAAAAATGAGTATTGAGGCTAGTTGCTCGTCTAGCCGGGGCATCCGCAGTGAGTTGCCCCGTTGGCCCCTGCCACCTCCACTTTCACCGCGACTTCTCTCCTATGGAGACCCCGCTATTGAATCGAGTTGGCACGGCAGGCTACTTCCAGCAGTTCAACTAGGCGTCATTCGTTATAACATCTGACCGCAATGCGCCGATTTCTGCCGCTGACACTACTGACGGGGCAAATCGAGCAAGTTGCCCCGCCTTGGCCCAGCTGGAGAGTTACGACGCAGGCTATATTCTTTTCCGAGATGGCCTTTCTGGAGCCAAAAGTAGTACTTAACGGAATGTCTTCGTACAAATTAATTCCGATTTCACTCCGGACATCTTGTTCCCCGCGAACTTCCACTTCTTTAAACCATATATCTTCTGCAATATTTGTCTTGCAGTTTCCTCTCAAATTCTCAAGTCCCTTGGTTCTCATTCATCTGATATTAATAGCTTAACTCACCATGTCGGAAGGTGTCTTGAAGGTGGATGGCTCGAAGATTGTCGACTCGAAAGGCAATGTTGTTTTACTTCGCGGTGTACGTTTCTTCTTGGCTTACAGCTTCAGCTTAGCTTGACTGACTTGTGTTATTAGACCGCTCTTGGAGGGTGGATGCTCATGGAGAACTTCATGAATGGCTTTCCCGGACGCGAGATGCAGATTCGAGAAGCCCTTGGTGAAGTGTTGGGCAAAGAGAAGAGCGAATACTTCTTCGACAAATTCCTCGAATATTTCTTCGGCGAGAAAGACGCAGAATATCTGGCCTCGCTCGGCTTCAACTCCCTCCGAATTCCAATGAACTACAGACACTTTGAGGATGACATGAATCCTATGGTCATTAAGGAAAAGGGCTTCAAACACGTTGATCGCGTGATTGAGATCGTATGTTCTTCATTCCAAGATAAGCAGGATTAAACTAATGTTGCTGGTCTGCAGTGTGCGAAATACAAAATTTACGTCATCCTGGATCTGCACGCAGCACCAGGTGGACAATCCCAAGACTGGCATTGCGATAACCCTACCGGCTATGCGGCCTTTTGGGATCATAAGCACTTCCAAGACAGAGTCATCAATCTCTGGGAAGTCATTGCACGACGATATCGCTCAAACCCATGGATTGCTGGATACAATCTATTGAACGAGCCCGCAGACAAGCAATGGTCTCGCTTGTTGGCTTTCTATGATCGCATTGTCCCAGCCGTGCGAGCAGTTGACCCAGAGCATATTCTCTGGCTGGAAGGAAACACGTAGGTCTCTCGTATATCAACTGTATCTTACAAGACTAATCCTTTATTCCATTAGATTTAGCATGGACTTCTCAGGCTTTTCCAAAGTATTCCCAAACACCGTATATGGCGTACACGACTACTGTGGCTTCGGCTTTCCAAACCGTATTGGTCGGTACAAGGGCGAATCCGAACAAGATACTTATATTCGACAGATGTATGACCGAAAAGTGGAGTTTATGAAGAAGCACAATGTGCCAATCTGGAACGGCGAGTTTGGACCAATCTATGAGAGGCAGGAGACGAATCCAGACTGGGAAGAACACAACGAAGAGCGATACCAAATGCTAGACAGGCAAATGGCGATTTACACAGCTGAGGGCATTGGTAGGTCACCCCTGGGAACGTTTGTATCACACAGCTTTACTAATGTTCACCATTGCAGCATGGAATATCTGGTCATACAAAGACATTAATGTCATGGGCATGACACATTTATCTCCCAACTCAGCGTGGATAAGATTGCTAGCACCAATCCTAGAAAAGAAACGTGCTCTAGCAGTCGACTCCTGGGCATACGATGATGCGCACTTACAACCCGGGCTCTTCGGCCCACTCCACAAATGGTTTGAGGACAACATCCCAGAAAAGTACAGCAAGAAGTACCCATGGCAATGGCGAATGCACATGCATGTCTTCCGAGGCATTCGCGGCATCACCCTTGCCGAATACATGATTCCCGAATGGGCAGACTACTTCAAAGACTTGAGCTACGAGCAGCTCGACGAGCTTGCTGCGAGTTGGAAGTACGAGAACTGTCTAGGCCGGGAACGGCTGAATGAGACGTTGCGGTTGTATGCTGATATGCGACCTGATGATTTGAGACTAAAGGGCAAAGTAATTGAGAGCGTGCAGACGGCTAATGTCGGGGTCTTTGAATTAAGTCCTAGCGAGAAGCGGAAGCAGCAAATTAAGCTGACGGAAATTCCAGCAGCAACGGTAAATGTGTAGAATTTAACTAGAAATATTTTTATATGTGACTTATTGATCCATTTGTCACTTCTGGTTGATAATATGTCCATGCATTGAAGACTGAAGAATTAACCGACGGCTGAGTCAGATATTGTTTGAGGTTCAACCTTACCAGACCCTCATCTTAGCAGTAACTGACGACTAAAATATTCTTTTCTTTAACTGATTCTTTCTCCTGGCCTCTATCACCAATACTGACCCAACAACCTCGGCTCTGGGGTATCGTCTTCAACGGCCGGTATATGACGCCTCATATTTAGGACTAGAAAAACACTTTTTCTCCTCCTGCCTCATCTTTCTTTCACTATCTTAGTTCACGAAACTTTTTATCGCCGAAATATTCACTGCAGGAGTGGCGAACTTTCAGTGAACACAAAAGAAACCTCTCTCGACCCATTCATTTGCGGAAATTGATAAATCTTAAAATTCTGCAGTATCGTGTCGATTTAATTCGTGGAGGAGGACTCTTCTTTAACAGTTGTCTTTCTGATTTCGTATATATTATAGTGCGTAAAAATCTGATTTCAGGCAGGAAGTTGGGAAGATACAATCGAAAGTATCATCTCAACCGAGGACTTATTTCGGCTAATTAGTCGGCCGACGAAAGCCTATTAAGATTTACGATACGAAAACTTTTACAAACGCAAGACACTGCTTTCAAAGTAACCCTTATCTGTGTCAAACTAGTTTCATATCTAAATACTACTTCTTCGCTTGATAGTAGTTGCTTTTCAAAGAGCAAAGCTGTTCTGAGTAACCTCACCTGGAAATATAGTGGTCAGATGCGCAAGCTCTATCACAAGAATACCTATGCACATGGCATTGAAACACTGATCACTGCCTTCTAAGCCTGCATTTTGGAACCTGTTATTGCTTTGAATTCGTAGTTGCGCCCCCTTTCACCCTCAGGAGCATCTAATGTTAATGGAGGACATTAGAAAACTGAAAGTAGGCGAGGATTATGTTAAATTGGGCGATTTCTCCTTAACATACATCAGATATCTTCACAAAGCAGTGGTTTCTCCGCACGGCGCAGCCGCCATCGATTTGTAGCCTCAAGCAACTCGCGGCATCCACGTAGAGCCCAGTCCCAATTCCTCAAGAAGTCATCGGTGATTTCCCAACCCTGCACATCCCACGGATCTTTCCATATAATCATGCCAGAGCCTCCTTTTGATTCGCTGAAAAGCCCGATGAGATCTCCACAGAGATCCATTTCGTCAAAGCTGTTGCCTGCCCGCAAAAGATTGTCACGCATTCTCGGGATTGGTAACAGATCGATCCAAGGGTGGTGGGGGATCTCGCGTTGTAGGGCCGTTGGTCGGAGACTTGCGGGGAGTAGGTCTGCTTCGTTGTGATAATGCGAGGTGCAGAATGGTGAGATGGCATTGTCATCCACCATCTTCTCCGTTAAGAATCCGAGGGTCATGGAGTTGCATAACATGGCTCGAAATACATTGAACTTAACAAGGACGAGAACATTATCGGCCATAGGAGAGCCAGTGTGGTACCTATTGCTGGCCCATTTATTGAACAGCGCAATAGTCTCCTTTGTTTTGGTGGAATGTGCCAGACATATAGCCGCAGCTCGAGGGAGCTCGGAGCGATCCAGTTTTGGAGCACCTGCGGCAGATTGGAACAAACACCACAGCTCACTATTGGTGGCGGTACGACTTATGTCAGCTATAACTGGGCTAGGCTTGGTTACGGTTTCCGTTTTATTGACTAATTGATCATTGTGGGTGTTGACAATGCGGGACGCTGGTAGAGATTCTGCGGCATTGTTATTGTTTAGCTGGGCTCTCTTTCGCTTTTCTTTAAGCATTGCCCAGTTAGTGAAGTTGTTCAAGGGCTAGGCCATGGTGAGGGAGAGAACCCATGGCAGCTCAATTACACTCACTCGTAGCTCTTTGATGCACACGGTTTTGCCTCTTTCGTCTCTCGGCAGCACTGGTTTGGCCAAACCAGTTATCATCCTTCAGGTATATCTCAGTATGCGTGGCCATTGATTATGGTTCCCCCAAAGGGACACTATTACTGCAGGGGCAAGAAGCAAATACTATACTTGCAGTCGGTGGGTGATAGAGAAGCACAAGTAGTGGATTGTGCAGGAACGTAGAATCAGATGTGCGGAAGGCTCCTCGCCGGATTAGCTTGAGGCCGTGACATCAGCCACTAAGTGGATGCAGCGCTTCGGCCGATCGCAGAGAACTACGCTCCATCAAGCCGAGGTACCTCGCGCTAATTGCTGACCCTGCATGCGACAAAACATCGGCGTTAAGAAATCACTTGACTCGTCATGAGCGAGAGGAGTATTGTACTGCAAATTCAGGTCTAAACTCAAGCTCGGCTTCTAGTATCCTTGTTCATAGTGTAGTAGAGAGCCACAAGGCACAGAAACCCGCTTACGAAAGCTCGTTCTGTAAAGGGGCTTGAAGCCGGAACCTTGCCATGAGGAATCTTGGCTGGAAAACTGACCATGTCTCTTCAGGGAATCCTTTGCCGCTATTTCTGGGTCATTCTTCAGTTTTTCATATATATAAAGGTCTGAGGTCTTTCCAGTTTCCCTCTCTAGACAAGGTATTATCTAGCCAAGACAAACTTCATCCTCAACTACGCTTACCACACCTCCCAAAATACTTCTCTAGCCATGCCGGACAATACGATGGAATACGTTAGGTCAGTCACGTTGATGATCAGTTTCATTTGTATTTTCCACTGACTCACCCTCAAAGACTCGGCAAGTCTGGTCTGAAGATCTCCAAAGTCGTCCTCGGCTGCATGTCGTTTGGCGATCCTAACTGGCAGCCATGGCTCACCAAGGAAGAGGACGCATTACCTCTCATCAAGCATGCCTATGATCGCGGCATCAACACATGGGACGTCGCCGACACCTACTCTAACGGAGTCTCCGAGGAAATCCTTGGCAAAGCCATCCAAAAGTACGATCTTCCTCGTTCGAAGATCGTGATCCTCACCAAATGCTTTCACTTCGTCGATGAAAGCCGTGCACCCTTGGACGCCATGACCCACAACATCAATGACGGCCCCCGAGTTAATCAAGTTGGATTGTCGAGGAAGCATATCTTTGACGCCGTTGACCGCAGTATTGAGCGGCTCGGCACTTACATAGATGTGCTGCAAATTCACCGTATTGATCGCGACACACCCATGGAAGAGATTATGAAGGCGCTCAATGATGTTATTGAGAGTGGCAAGGTGCGGTACATTGGCGCTAGCTCGGTTTGTCTCCTACGTCCATGGATAAACGAACGTGTTCTAATTCCTTGTATAGATGGCTGCATGGGAATTTCAGGCCCTACAAAATGTCGCCGACAAGAACGGCTGGCACAAGTTCATCTCCATGCAAGGCTTCTACAATCTTCTCTACCGGGAGGAAGAGCGCGAGATGATCCCATACTGCGAGGCAACAGGTGTTGGCCTCCTCCCATGGTCGCCTCTCGCTGCCGGTGTGCTAGCGCACCCATGGACTGATCGCACTGATCCACGAGAGCAGACGGACGTTTTCTTGAAAATGCTCTTTCGCAGTGACGAGTCGGTTGCTGCGCAGGAAATTGTTAATCGGGTTGAGACGGTGGCGAAGGAGGAAGGTGTTAGTATGGCTCAGGTCGCTGCGGCGTGGGTGTTCTCGAAAGGCGCGTCGCCGATCATGGGGTTGGACTCTATCCAGAGAATCGACGAGGCTGTTGAAGCTATAAAGGTCAAGTTGACGGAGGAAAAGATTAAATACATCGAAGAAGCATATAAACCAAAGGTTGCTCTGACCTTTTAACCATGAGATAATTACAGTTTTATTCTTCATCTATGTGCGGTAATACCTTACTTCTTTCAACATCCATTCGTAATAACTCCTGCTACTTATCTCATTACCACAGTGCAGACTGCTGTCGCTGTCCTGAGAGCGAATTATCTGCTTTGAACAGCATTTCATCTACAAAGAAAAATATATCTGTCTTTTATTGATGGACGTAAAATTGTTAACCCGGAATACCTTAGATATATTTTATTACACACTCATGTGCTACCCAAAACCCAATGATGCACGTCAAGTATTGCCTTCGCAAATGCTTCAGGGGCTTCAAAAGGGAGCGCATGCCCACCATCAACCTCTCTCCGTTCGTGCCGTGCGCCAAACATCTCCGCATGTCCTGCCGTTCCCCCAGGCTTCAACGGGTCCTGCGTGCCATCCAGCGTTATGCACGGCACAGTGATCTTGGGTTTTGCAGCAAGTCTCCTCTCGAGCTCCGCCAATTCCGGATCTCCTTGCGCGTTGCCGAGACAATATCGGTACGTATGGATTACCACGTCCACAAAGTCCTCATTCTCAAAAGAGGCAGCGGTTGTGTCATACACTTCGTCGGTGAATTGCCATCCTGGTGACCATTGCTTCCAGAGCAGTTTACAGAGCTTCTTCCGATCTCGGGCCAGGCATTCCCTGCCTCGCTCGTTTTGGAATAAGTGCTGGTACCACATGACACATTCCAACGATGGATCCGCCGGCTCTTTTTGTGCTTCCAGATCGATGATATCGTACCCGGCATAACTCACAAGTCCGGCAACTCGTTCGGGCCACAGCGCCGTAGCGACACACGAAGCAAGTCCGCCCCAGTCGAAACCAGCGAGGATAGCTTTATCGATGCCTAGTGAGTCGAGTAGGGATACCAAGTCCGATCCCAATGCCGCCTGTTGACCAGAGCGCATGGAAGTCGGGGAGAGGATGCGCGTTGGGCCGTAGCCTCGTAGATATGGGACTATCACACGAGCACCCTGCGCCGTGAGAAGCGGCACGACCTCATCATAAGCATGGATGTCGTACGGAAAGCCGTGAGAGAGAATGACTGGCCATCCCGTGGGCGTTCCGTGCTCGTAATAAGCAATTTCTAAAGTCGACGTTCTGGTGGTTTTGTATGGTGGCATTTTGGTCGGTGGGTTTAGTCGGCGAAGATTCCCAGGATCGTAAAAGGAATGTTGGGTGCCCTAGGATGTGCAGCCGACATTGAAATCACTAATACTTCATGAACGCGTGGGACTCCTCAATTTTTATAGTATATGTTGTCTTGTACCCCCCCGCGCGCCCTTTGGTGTCAGTGATGTCACCTGGGTCTTACCCAATAGGAATTCCACCTGACATAATTAGCTCGGTTTTCTATCAATCCGACCAAAATTGGTACGACAGTAACTTAGCCGGAGGGCGGAAGATTGTTTGGTAATAGGATTAGACATCGTCACGTGGAGTTTTCGGCCGTGGGAATCAAGGCCAAGTGAAGACGCAAGCCAAAGCCGAAGAAAGGCCATGATATTGGCTGCTGCAATGCCTGCCAAGGTTTTAGGCAGGCATGGTGGTTCAGCTGAGCGGCTGCTCAGCTCCATCGGGCTGCCATACATGAGGGAAACTATTTCTATTTCTCCACGTCATTTGCCATCTTTTTGAGGGTCAAGTCCTTTTGCTTTGCCGTAGAACGTCCTTCAAGGGACAGGCCTCGTCAACATGTCTGCGTCTTCCGTTCAGGACGCAATAGCAGCCGTCGAAGAGGGGACGAGGGCGATGCGCCTCGATGACAAGGAGAACTTGTGCGACACTTGCAAAGTGCTCGATCTGAAGGAATTATTCTTTGGCGATGAGAATTATCAATTTCCTGAGCAGGATGATTTTCTGTTGGGCCGGTGGAACAACTCATTCTGCACTTATGTGGACCACATCCGGACACAGACATGTCCTCTGTGTCGACTCATGCTCAAGAGCCTGCAACGTAACGACAAATTCGAGAAGCTGCAGGATGGAGTTGTTGTTGCTTTCAGAATACGCCTCTATAGCAAGGAGATCGATGATTATCTTCCAAACTTGTACTTTCTGAATCTCCACGTAGCAGAAATTGACGAGGACGGGTTTGTCAGATCAGCTGAAGACTATGGACAGATGCTAGCCGTTCAAGGGACGCAGACCACCAGAATACGCAACACAAGAAAAGCATGTCTTCGCCATTTCTATCCCTATCTCCCTCCCGGCATGGTTCCCCTTTCCACCACCAATGATCAGTGTGCACAGTTCGATGAATGGCGAGAGCAAACTGGCTCCGATTATACAGCACACGTCCACCCTCATAACCCGAGCGAGGTCAATATGGAGCTACTTAAAGGTTGGCTCAGAAACTGCGAGGAAAATCACAAATCATGGTGTCCTAGCAAGCTTCCGTTTGAGATGGAAAGTCCAAACCTCCGAGTCATAGATGTTGTAACTGGAAATATTGTCTGGGCTCCTGCTAATTGTCGTTACCTAGCACTGAGCTACGTTTGGGGTCCACCTATTATTAGCAACATCTACTTACGCCTGTTGATCTCCAACTCCTACGATCTCGGCAAACCAGGAGGTTTATTCGAGCGCCTCCAACTCCTCCCAAAGACCATCAAAGATGCCATTGTCGTCTGTCAGAAGCTCAACGAACGATATCTCTGGATCGACTCTCTCTGTATTATCCAAGACGACGCCTTGGATCAGAAGTATCAAATAACCAAAATGGACATGGTCTACCGCCGAGCCCTCCTCACCATAGTCGCCGCCTCCGGCACAGCAGCTAATGCCGGGCTGCCAGGAATCCATCCCTCACTCCCCCGGAACAAAATCCCCACAGAAACTATCCAATCCCTAAATCTCGTCGCCATCGCTCAAGAAGCCGAGTTCGAAGCCAACACCTCAACATGGAACTCCCGTGCATGGACTTTCCAAGAACGAGTCCTCTCTAAACGTATTCTGTGCTTCACCGAAACATCCGTGACTTTTGAATGCCAGGAGTCTTGCTGTCGAGAAGATTTTGAACTCATTGGGCCTAAAGCCGGAGAGTTTAGATTGTCAAATAAGGAGCGAGAAGATCTAGAAAGAAGACAGAATTTCCATGCGATACTCGAGGATGAAGGGAGCGGGTTTAACATGGAGTTTGAAAAAATGGTACCGAGGGAAAAATACACCAGCGTCTTTAATACCTTGTTGTCTGTCTGGGGGGGAATGGTGGAGGATTTCACGAAGAGGGATCTAACTTATCAAGGCGACATCCTACGTGCATTTCAGGGAATCGAGTCCGCACTTTCAAGATCCTTTGGCAGTAGTTATTGGGGATTTCCACGGCATCTTCTCATCCAAGCAATGAGTTGGCAGGCAGCAACCCCTGATGTTACAGCAAGGGAGGGATTTCCATCCTGGTGTTGGGCGGGATGGGTATTCAACAACCGGGATAACCGAGCAACTTATAACGACCAACTCCGCGGACCTTTTCCCGCCGTTATTTTGATTGGCGAGGATGGTGGTGTAGATTATTGGAATAGGGAGTGGTCGAAAGATCCTTACATCGGGATTTATGGATGGCATGACGAGATCTTGTATCCGGAAGACGGGGAGGTGGCGAAGGAGTTGGACGCCCGCTTAACAAAAACTATAGACCGGCTTTGGGATCAGAAACCCGACGTTGTATTTAGTTCTTTGGTGTTTTTCTGGACTTCGGCAGTGCCGATAAAACTTGCGAAACCGACGGGCACAGAGGAGACTGAAGAAGGGCAATGGCGGGATAGATATACTAGGCAACTACTAGATGGATGCACAGTCTCTAGGAAGATGAACGTAGGAGAAGCAGGTGAGGGCATATGCACTAACAGCTATTTAACCGAGGAGGAGTTGGAGAGTGCGAGGGAGACAATGAAGACTAGTGAGCTGGAGCTGGTGTACCTGGGGTCGAGCTCTATCAGTTTCGGGATGTGGTGTCTCAGTTTAGTGACTTGGGTGGATGGAACTGCTAGGAGAGTGCTTCCTCATTTGATATTCTATATAGAGCCACAGAAGTGGGAAGCGGCTGCGCCTAAGAGGAAGCTTCTCGTCTTTGGATAATCCATACGACAGGCAATAGACATGGCATTACATATGAATACTTAGCTTTTATACCACATTCCACTATCAAACATTCATAATGAGGACGAAAAGCATCTATCACGTAGCCTGCCAGAAACTGCATTGCGTGATCTTGAGAGTAGTAGTATGTTGATATGCTTGCCTCTGATAATATAATAGCTAAAATGTTTAATGAGCGAACCTGAAATCCAATCTCCTGCTTCCAATTTCTGTGCTATTGGCGACGTAATCTTTCCGCTCCTAACCTGCAGTTAGCACAGAACCTTCCAGGTCTAAGATGCGACTTACCTCCTCGCTCATAGAGGCCCACTTCTTCTCTTTGGTGTGGTTGCGCCAGACATAGTATACCTTGGTTCCAAGGAAGACAAAGATGGATAGTACGTTGATGATAATCAAGTTGCGGTTTCCGCGGTGATACAAAGGTGCATCGTCAGTGCGATAAATTTGGTTGGCGATGACATTTCCCAGTTGCACCATCACTGAGAAAAGTTAGCAACTGTTATTGGTATTTCTTCCCAGACTGAGGACGTGACTTACTGTTGTAAAGTGCCGCTGACACGGATCGGTGTCCAACATTATTCGCGTTTCTACTTGTCCAGGCAACGAGAATCGCATGGCAGTATGGGTAGGATAGCAGCACAGTAACAAGTGCATAGGTTCCCCACGCGTTCTTGATGATGCCTGGCCAAACGGCGAGTGCAATAACACAAGGAAGCGTCCATATGTTTTGCAACATAGCAACGAAGGTACGTTCCTTGAGATACTCAGAGAAGCGGGTGAGTAGAAGAAGAGTGATGATGTGGAAGACGTTGGCGGGGATCTGCAGAAGGACAGTGTTGAACGAGCTGAAGCCGGCTGATTTGAGAACGATGGAGATGTACGTGGTGACAGGACTTTGTGGAATGTATGCCATCAATCCGATAAGATACAATGGCCACAAATCATAATCCTTAAGGGCGTGCCAAAGGCGGCGTGGCGTGATGGGCTGCCTGTTGTGCATGTCACCCTTAGAAGGATCATCACGAAGGACGCGGTTGACGACAATAGCGACCTCGCGATCGGTAAACCATCCTTTGGGTCTAAACCACTTCTTGGTCTGTACCGCAGATGCTGGCATCATAAAGAATGAAGCGACACCAACAAGGAAGGTGATTAGTCCCTCCAGTAGGAAGAGCCATCTGCGCAGTGTCAGTGGTAGAAATTAATCATTCATAAAAGTGAGACATACCGCCACGATTGCAGACCACCAACACCCTCCAAGTGGAATATAGCAAAGGCAAGAAGAGATGTAACGATGGTGGTTGAACTCAGCGTCGTCCAGAAATAACTGCCGAGTTGGTTAGAGAAGGCACAATAACGATTGAGCATGGACTTTTTACCTGAGACGGATTGGTAATTCAGAACCAGTGTAGAAATAACTCAGCCACAACACAATATCGGGAATAAATCCACCCTTTCAAACCCGGTCAGCAACGCGTTCACGCACAGATGAGTGGGTGAAGCTTACCTCCAGTATGCCAAGCAATGCACGAGTGATCAAGAAGCCAGTCTTGTTTTGAATGGCTGATTGACTCATGGCTACGATGCTCCAGAAAAGAATCTGCATAGGGATCCAACGATCGGGTCCTAGCTTTTTCGAGATAAGCTGGGATGGTACTTCAGCTAAGAGGAATGATAAAAGGAAGACAGTGTTTCCGAGGTTATAATCTAATTGGCATTAGCATATCGATCTTATATGTGCTTCGATGACGTTACCGTTGGTGGTTAGGTGCAAGTCCTTGAGAATGGTACTAGCGGTCGCTTGCGCCAGATTGCCACGATCGGTCTGAAGACCAAAGAACATGATGCAGGCCCAGAGGCAGACTATAGTATAAGGTTAGCCTGAGGTTATACCAATTCATCCAGGAGATTACCTCTCCAATCCAGCTTCCGGATCAACTGCTTTTCCTCCTCTTGTGTCCACGTAAGTTGCGGATCGAACACATGTCGACACTCATACTGAGCCTTCTCATAGACCAGTCTATAATGCTCGGCGACTTCCGGATCGAGAAAAATATTATTGCCAAATCCAGATTCTCCATTGGCAGCCACGAAAGTTCCATCCTTGGTGATAATATTGCCCTTCGCAGTCACCAGCTCAGCATCCGCAATTACGTCGCCGCGGGCTTCACGAGCGACAGCTGCGGCTCGATTTTTCTCGCCCGAGCTGCGCTGGCTCGAAGAGTCGGAGTCAAGATTCGCCATGGTTTCTTTCGATCGAGTGAACTGTCGGCTGGCGTCTGGGCTAACCAGTGCCCAAGTCTTGGAAAAGGCCTCTTATATGTAAACATCTCGCAGCGAAAATTCTGCTCAGAATCAATACAGATAAAGATCCGGAAGCCACAATTGATAACATCATTGTCTGAAAAATGAGGTGATGGAGAAGAATGGATAACCCCAGGGCTCGACGCCCAAACCTCGAACAAGCCGAGGACGACTGGGGAGAACAGGGCTCTCCCCGATGTTGAATCCATATTTCGATGCAAGGCCGCATGATGCAATGGCTAGAATAGGAGCTAAGTAGAGGTAACTGGGAGAGGAAGGAGGCCAGTAGATAGGATGGCATTGTCCATCGCGGTTGAGCGCCGTGAGGCCAAGCACATCATAGCCAGGGCTGCTGTCGTTATCCGCTTTCGGCCGAAGATGCTCCGCCCACAAAGCGTTATCGCACCTTAGCCGAGGCGCGCCTCACATTACTAGAATACCAGCTGTAACAACGCAACATACTATTCTCAAGTCATGTAAGCCTTGCACGTGGGAGTTTGTTCGATACCGGCTTCTGATCATATAAGTATGTCTAAAATCCTGGCAAGAGTGCCGTATGGAGTTTCTGTCCGCCGAAACCCTATAAGCCCCTGGGCCTTCGAAAAGTCGAGCTTCAACCTGCATAGATGCATATATTATTGGACCATAGAATGATAGTCGCAGGACTCCAGGGAAAAAAGCGTTTTCATTGGCCGAAGCTTCCAGGAAACTTGAATTGACGCGCAATTTGGTCGACGACCACACTGAAGGAATTAGCGAGATATAGCCTCTTGTAACAGGTTTCACTGGGGGTGAATCCTTAGGTTACAAATAATATCAAACGAAAGCGAGTGATCCAATGTCAACATTAAGCTAATAAGACATGTTAGATGGAGCTTATTATAAAATATACCCCGGTAGCATGCCGAAGAAATACACCCACAATTTAGAACAATCAACAAACGAGCTTACTTTATATATTTGCTACTGTTTGACTATATCCCTCCATTCTAGATTGCTCTGTATCTTTTCCTTTCAAATATTGGTCTACGATAGAAGAGGTGTTGCAAATCAAAAGCTCTAGACTCTTCGAAATAGTCTATTGCAGCAACAAACACGGAACCACACTGTTACATTTCAGGTGGGTTTATTCTGCAGATAGGGGACCTGAAATACTTTGAAACTGCAACCAAAGAACATATAATATCGAGGATATAGGCTATGTGCTATTTCGTGTCCCATATAGCCCAGTCGAATCAAGTCGTATACCAATGGTTTTGATAACCACGATTGTGGATAATGGTGTCTGCAATGAACTGCTACTTTCAGTTGGCTTATTTCCTATTTATAAATATAAAAGTGAGCCTTGAAGATCTTACCGTATAATGTCACGTATAAATCGAACGTTTCGCAATAGCCAGCTTGTTCTAATCTGTTGAACCATTAATGTAATATAGTTTGCATGCGATATAAACACGAATACGAAGCTTCGAAAATGAAAAAAGATCTAATCTTCTGATATCCTGGTTCGAAGATCCGAGGGCGCAAATTGGGATGCCCCGCAACAGAGGCACAGGTGATCCGATCTCCACTAGGTTAGTTCTTACGCAAGAAGTCCTCGCTTTCGCTTCTTTGTAGATTTTTGGCAGGTAGTACTGTATTCATTTGTTAAGCAGTCAGCTTGGTGCTGTTTTGCTGGTATATTCTAATCAATTTAACTACCTCTTACAGACTAGTTGTTCTCCTAATATTTCGCTGCTGCTTACACCTCGGAACCTTTTATGATACTATTAAAACGTGATTTTACCTGGTCCTTGCGTTTCTCCTCCCTTGGCTTTTGAAGTAGTTATAAGGGGAAATCCGCTCAATCGTCGAGACATACACGATATAGGCGATTCCGTAGCTGATCTCAGGTGAAGAGCTGCTTATTCCTATTGATGAACCATTATCTGCCCCCCTTGAAGTAATCAATCAAACACAAATACCCTTCCCATCTGGAAACCTGACCAAGCAAGGCCGGCGCCAACAGAGCAGGCCATAAACCTGGTTAAGTCCTAGTTAAGTCCTAGTCTCGCTAAAACGCTAGAAACATCCTTATTACGATTTCCCATTCCAATTCGAGAGCTATTCCGCGTGTTCATCTTGCATAGCTGCAGCATCTGGTTCGCCTGACTCGAACTAGCCGTATCCACACCCCGATTCGCGATCATCAAGCGTTCCAAATAATTTTCGGCTTGGTGGAAATCGCCTGCCGCCATGTAAGAAGTGGCGAGCAGCTCCAGAACGGCGCGCGCCTCGGGATGTTGTAATCCTTTCCGTTTCTCGGTCCACTCCAGGTAACGCTCGAACCACGGCTGTGCGTCCACCCCAAAGGTTTTCCCACGACCTGCACTGGCATTCGTCCTCATAGACAAGAATCCTAGTATAATCACAATCTCAATTGTGTTGGGATTATCATGACCAAGTGCCTTTTCCGCATTACCTAAAGCGCGGTGAAGATCGTCGGAAGCTTCAGTGGTCTCTCCTTCTAAGCACCTGATGGTAGCACGCATTCGTAGAGCCCGGATAGTTAACCAGTTCTCTGGGCCTAATGATGATCTCAAATCTGGGTAAATCGCAGAGATTATGCCTGATGCCTTTTCGATCTCAGAACTGAATCTGGCTAGATATACTGCGTCTCCTAGAACACTAGGGATCATTACCTCGACACAATCGAGAAGTGCGGCATAGACTTGAGTATGATTTCCACCAAACAGATGTTCTAGACGCTCCGCTCTCTTCTGTAGTCTTGTGAAAGCATCCTTGTGCTGTTCGAGCGCCTTTTGAGAGCATGCGAGTCTTCTTTGTGTTACCAAGGTGTCAAGATCATCATCCCCAAGGCAGTCTTGTTGCCTTGCAAATACCTTCGCACAAGTGGAAGCGGCTTCTTGATACTGGCCCTTGCTCAATAGAATCTCTGACCATAGGCTATCGCATCGCATTGACAAAGGGTGCTCAGCGCCATGGACACGATGACTGATACCGCCAACCCAAGAGCACCACCTCATCGCATCATCGCAGTAGCCGAGCCCTATCTTCGTATATGCCAAATCATATGCTGCAGTCAAGGTATCGAGATGCTCGACGCCTAAAGTCCTGTGCAACTCATGGAATAACTCCTGTTCTAGTTCCAACGACTTCTCCCAACGTCCTATGTTCTTGTGCTCCGCAGCTTCAATTGCTTTAGGATTTTGGCTACTGGGGGTGAACAAAACACCTGTGACTTTTGGCGCTGATGGTTGAGGCGTAGATGAGGAATATGGATGGCTATACGGTGGACCATATGGTGGACTGCCGACGCCAGATTCGGCTCTTGGGGGCAATGGTGGAGGTGACGACTGCATGGTAGGAGGAGCAACATAACCCTGTAACGTTACTAAAGCTTGATTAACCAGGTCCAGAATATTTCCTTTCACCATTTTATACATGTGTCCTTTGGTCGCTATCTTACACATGCCAGAATGATCCGCGTCCAGCATGAGTTGGGTTTCTCTCGATCCTGAGAGACCGAGTACTGCAGATTCCTCATCTACGATCATCTGTTTATCGGTAAATATCGATTCCTATAAGGTAAGAAGAATGCTTACATGGCTTATCGATGTGACACCACGCCCCCAAAGTTTCATAGGTTTCCCCTCCACAAAGCTGACAACTTTGTACAGTTCCAGTTGATGACGGAAGCGATCGGACATTTGTCTGGTAAACAAAGAGTTGTACTTTAAAGACTCCATAAGATCGTTACTTGCGCTGCCATTTGAGACAAACTTTGCAACGTTTGCTGCGAGCATTCCCAACTCGACCCCGTGCGCACCGTGGTGAGGAGTGCCAAAGAATACAAGCCCGAATGTAGCTTTTCGAATGCTAGTGTATTTTGGATCTTCAGAGGCATTCAACAGAGCCTGACAAGTCGTTAGCAAGAGGACCTCGAATAAAAATACAGCTACAGACTTGCTTTATGACCAATCCTCCTAGACTGTGGCCGATGAAGATGATTTTGGCGGGCGATGGTCCCTATGACTTGTTAGCTCATTGCTGATCACATAGATAGCTCCTTGTTGAGGCCTAACCTGAGCAGAGTTGCGCTCGAGATTGAGCAGATTGAGCAAGGTATCGGCATGCCGTTTGATAGTTGCAGCAGACATGTGTTCAGCGTTGGTGACGCTAGAGTTGTATCCATAGACAAAGATGCGGGCACATGGTATGTCTTCAGCCAGGAAGTCGGTGGGCCAGAAAGATCCATTGTCATGAGTCCATGTTTCGTAAGGGTGACGGTTCCGTCCCTTGGGATTTAGGCCGTGGATGAAGACTAAGCTAGTGAGCTTGTTAGATCAGGCTGGAATCAACTTGGAGCTCGCTTTAGATGGGAACCTTACTCTATCCTGTGCTCTTCTTGTGGAGTGCACACCTCCTGAAGAAAGGGGAACTCGCAAGTCTCATTCTCATCTGGCACACGAGGCCTTGGAGTTGAAGCACTCGATGGAGTGCGTAGTGCAGAGGGAAGCATCAAGATGGTTTGAAGTGAGTGAATTTATCGTTGAAAAAGCGTAACTCAATCAAAAAAGCTTGAAAAAGGCCCTTCAAGGTGGACAATTGTCGAAGTGTCAGGAAGCAAAAGCAGTACAGGTAGACGATTGGAATCGATGATCTAGAAGAGGTGTGGAGCGCGAGAATCTGAGAACAAGCGGGGAAGGGGGGGAGCTCGAGGCGCCCTGTATACGACCAAATCAATCCGAAAGCTGGGCAGGACAAAGGGTGCCACACATAAGCTGTAGTGCGAAAGAAGAAACTTTCGTTCTGGTAGGGAAATACGCGAGCTGAATGTGGTGAATCAAGCCTCTTTTCTTGGCAGTAATCTATATTACACCCAGTGAAATGGAGGATCTCCTTCTAGACCGTACTCAATGCTGCTTTATCATGTTGTTATTGGAGGTGTGCGTTCTATGCATGGTCCCAATTGTCACGTATCAAACTTAAAGCCTCCTATGGCAGTACAAAACGAGGCGCTGAGGCGTTTCACTGGCCTTCCAGCTGGTCTCACCTACCTTAATTTTAGCTTCTGTGGCCGCAATTCGCTAGAATTTGTTTTACTGAACGCTCATTTTTAAACAATATCCTCATCAGAAGAGTGAGGCCTGCAAAATGCTGTGGGGTCTTCAACGCTGATGGTCACATGATCACAACTAGAGTCATCAAGAAGTTTTGGTATTATTAACTGCTGTTATATCTCTCTTAAGAAGAACCTATTCATAAAGTGGAGTAGAAACACGGCCTTTCAAATCGCTGCGGAAGTCCATATTGAAACGAATTGGAAATTGCACAGGCTTGGAGGTCGATGGTTCTAATTCAGCTATCTAGATATCAAAAGATCATACACAGTTACACATGCTAGTTGTGATTGGCTGAGACTTCTAAAAGAATACTAGATAAACCCGCGATCTTGAAGCTACTTTACGCTAATAATAGTCCTAGTAGCTCAGACGAATTCTAGCTCTATACTCCTGATGATAGATTCCACATTAACAAGTTTCCCTCGTTCGCCGTTTAATTTCCAGATATTAGTTTGGTGTCTCCATGAATTAGGGACACCACTATCATCTGCCTGGTCTATTTTGCTACTGGGAATACCCGTGTTCTCCACCATCATTGGGCTGAAATTGGTTAAATGGGCTACCTGGAAGTCGGATGAATTCCTGCTGGGAAATTCATCCAAGCAGAGAGTCGCTCCGATTTGACGCGAACTAGCTAGTTGTACTTGATAGTTACGACGACCACACCTGTTGATGAAACTCAAGAGATCTCGACACTCTCTCTGGGTGCCCCAGGTATTCAATGGTAGTACCCCACAGATCCAGGAGTCACCTTCAACTCTAAAAACAAAATACAAGACGCAGCCTCTGTTTGCTGAGCCCAAGCGCAGCAAACCCCCGTACTGTGCATACCCCTGTTGATAGGACAACAGTAGTAAACTTGTGTTGGGATCAAACGAATCTTCGTGTGGGTATGTCTGAATATCGATATTTTCGAGAGAGATAAGTCTACCCGTTGAATGAAGACCAGAATCTGCATTTGTTCGCTCATTGAATAAATTATTAATTTGACCAACGGTAAGCAATACGGCTTTCGTATATGGCACGTGTGGCGGTATCGGCCCCAAAGAAGTTTCATCAATCTTCGATTGGACATATATGTCTTCCACACCCACAGACCAATCTCTATAGAGCATAATTACTCTTGGCGGAAACGAGCTTCTCTGCAAAATCTTGCTAGCTCCGGCCGAGCTGAGGTTCGAAATGCCAGCAACCGGCACGCACGCTCTTTGGAAGGGGTTTCCGTTTGAGTATTCTACATTGAGGACCAAAAAGTAGTGAGACCAACTCTGAATGATTGGAAGTTTGATAGAGAGACCAGCATTGGTCATAGAATAGGTTGAAACACTTCTTGTTTCTTGGGTCTTTATATAATCAGCAGAAAACCTGAAAGTATCAGGAGACGGAGCAAGCAAGCTGACCCAGTTTTTGGGTACAGATGGCGTCCAATCCCAGGAGAATATGGTATGATCGTTAGAGACCTTGATTATCTCTTCTTGGAGTCGGAGAAATGCTTTCGATCCTTCGCCATAAAGAAGTGGCATGTTGATATCAAAGATTCCCAGCATGCAATATGCAATATCTTCCACCCTGGTTGTTGTCCTCCGTGAGAGCCAGGACATCTTCTTGGAGATGGAAGCAGATGCCAAAGCCGGTGAACCTTTCAGGTAAATAACATCGACGCCCGTCACGGTAGAGATGTGACTAGCAAGCGACGACCGCTCCCCAATCGTGTTCCAATCAGAGGAGTAAAAAACAACTTGAATTGGGGCCAAGAGCTCCTGGAGAGTCCACCCTCGAGTAAACCACCGACTTTGGTAAAACTCTGGTGGGGGGGATTGGCTACTCCTGTCTACGTGGGGCACATCGCTCAGAAAGGCGTAACATACGATTGCGTCACGATACCACGCAAACATAGAATTGATGGCTTCTGAAAGCTCAGCCGAACTAGACTTATCAATACAGTTGGTGTCCACCCAAATGTATCCTAATGTATTCTCGATCGCTAGTTCGCAAGCACGTATTATCTTTCTATGTGCCGCTAAGATCAGTATATTACTGTCCCAGGATGCCGAAGAGTGTCAAGCAGACGCGAAATCGTTGCCGCACGATCCATTGCAGGATGAGTTCAAAGAGTGTTCGTTGACACGTACTGATAACCCCTCTTTCGCGACGCTGCTTTGAGATCCTTCCAATCTTGAAAGGTGACCTCTTCCTCGTCCCAGGTGTGGGACAGAATGGCATACTTCGGGATACGATCACCATAGAATTCCTCGAATTGCAATGTGATGACATTGATTAAGCGCATAGTCGTTGCGTGGGAGTCTTGAGTGTCAAATTGGACGACGAAGAGTCAAAGGTTAGTGTCGGTATAGTAGTGCTATCAACAAGCAAAAACGTCACTGCGTATGTGGCGCGAATGCGATGGAGATGGAGATGATGTTGATTGATTGATAAATCACTTGGAAAGCGACTAGTGAGAACGTTGAAAGAGAGCGTTTGGAACAAAGCTTGGTGGATTTGAAGTGAAAGTAGGAGCAGATGCAGAGTTGCACAGTCCCAGTGTGGTCTGTGCAAGATTACATGGCTAATCATGTGACAAACCTCGTAGAGTACCAACAGTTTGGCCGATATTTCAAAAATGAATATTCCACGCGTTAAGGACTAGTCTCTGCATAATGGAAGCTTATCTGTTATACCATCGAAATAGAGTTGTTAAGGATCGTAGATTCTGCCTAGCAGCAAATACCATAGCAAAGGAACGATGAGATGCAGACCATAAATATTGCGTACTAACTCCTCGCTAGTACACATTTGGGCGTAAAATTCCATTGGCTGTAGTGGATACCCATGAGCTATAGACATGTCGTCTTTGAACATGCCAGATGAGACTGACTCTACTAGGTCAAGCATTTATCCTATAACAGTCGCTACCATCCAGTCGCCACTATCACTTAAGCTGGCTAGAGCTTGGCCAGCTGCACAAAGTCGTAATCTGTAAGAGAGCGGCTTGGGGGGCTTCTGTCCAATCCCGGAGACTAGATTAGAAGTTCGTCATCAACAAGGTCCATATGGTTCAGTCTGGAGAGAAACCTAGAACTTTTCAGATCAAATAACTTATATCTGGCGTGTTCTACACAAATCTCTATCGTCCTTTTCTCGTAGTCGATAGGAAATGATTCTGCGTCACAGACAAGACTGATAAGAGTATACACCTTGTACCTAGGGTTTGTTGATTGAAAGTTGTGGGCAAGGAGGGACTAGCTGTTTTCAATGTGTACGCTGCAATATGGATAATGTTGAGAGCAGCCAAGGACGAGCTTGGGCTGTCAAGCGTGGCATGCGAGATCGCGCAACTACTTAAGCTGGTCCAATGCCAAGCACAAGGCACGCGGTCCACGGCATTTGCGTTGTGCCCCAATGGATTGTACCCCGTTACTCTATACGTCGTCACGTTATCATAGCCTGCAGACCCAAAGAAGCAGCCTTGCTCAGCCCCGGCCAGGTTAAGGCTTGACATGAACGATCGTGCTGGCAAGTTCGCAAAACAATTCCGAATGATGGTCTACTACCACATCATACTACACAACTAGCATACACTCGCCGCTTTCTGTTGCTATTTGGATTTGAGTTCGGTGAGCTGCTGAAGTGTGTCTTATTTCGATTGCAGCCATGGAGGCCATTGCGACACTCTCGCTCGTATGCAACGTAATGCAGGTCATCAGCTTCAGCGGCGAACTGCTCAGGCTTTGCCATCACGCATTCAAGCATGGGGGGGCCGAACCCACCCTTGACGTCTCGCGCTTCTCATCTATGCTCACGACCCTTCAAGTGCGCATTGACGATTTTGACGTCGACCGTCTTGCGACAAATGACGCTGCGGCATTGCGCGAGAGGTTCCAGGAGCCGGAGATAGTCCGCCTTCGCAGCCTGGCGTCAGATTTACTAAGAGATTCGATCGAGTTGCAGAGCATCACTCAGAAGGTAATTAGTTCCTCTGCCAAGGGTAATTGGGTACAGGCTGTTCGAACAGGCGTGGAGCACAAGTTGAAGTACCAGAGGGAGATTACTACGTTAGAGGTGCGGATTGGCCATCTGCAGAGACAGTTGGATACTGAGCTTTTGACAAGAATATGGTACGTATAATATGCATCGTATTTCCTCAGCAGAGTACTTTGGGACGAATACGAGTTCAGTGGCTATGCAAGCAATCGAAAAATAGTAACAACTGCGGTTCAGCTAATAAACTGGCTAATATTTGAGTTAGTTCTACAACTCAAGCGACCGCCATTCGGTCGTCAGCCCAGTTCTCAAAATTGGACACTAGCATCCAAAACTTCATCACGCTTTGGTCTCAGGGGAATACAGACATCTCAGAAATGATAGCCACG
Organism: Coleophoma cylindrospora; assembly: GCA_003369665.1. Taxonomy (NCBI): domain Eukaryota; kingdom Fungi; phylum Ascomycota; class Leotiomycetes; order Helotiales; family Dermateaceae; genus Coleophoma; species Coleophoma cylindrospora. Next base: position 1,108,078 of record PDLM01000013.1, read on the forward strand.
GAAGCAAATGTGACCAGAACCCAACTTGAAGGCTTGATCTCTACAGAAGCAGTAACCACACGTTCACATTTTATAAGCACCCTCAGCACCCACCAGGATCTCCTGCAGAAAGTCATTGCTGACGAATCGTCCGAGGCAACGCACCAGCTGAACAGGCAGATAACTTCTGTCCTTGAAGTCCAGGATGAACAGTTCAAGGCCGAAAAGATCGCACAGGGTGTTCTCGCATCGCTATGGTTCTCGGAAATGAACGCCCGGGAAAATGCGATCGAAGATGCCTCGGAAGACACTGTCAAGTGGATTTTCGGTGAAGATGAGTCCGCCTGGAAAGCCAATTTCGTACTTAAGGCTTTGAAGGAAGCCCAGGAGCCTGAAGAGTCGACAGGGCGAGAAGATATCAACCATCGAGAGGAATCTGGAGACCAGGATTTGATAGACAAACTAGGTATATTCGGAGAGTTGAATGATCCCATCTACCAAGATATCCCGCCTCGGTGCAGGTTCAAATCATGGCTGGAGTCAAATCGATCTGATAAGTTGACATTCTGGATAAGTGGAAAGCCAGGGAGTGGAAAGAGCACACTCATGAAGTTTCTGATACACAATGACCTGACAATTAGCTTCCTCCGCAAGTGGAAGCCAGATGTGCACATCTACCGCTTCTACTTCATTGAATTTGGTATAAATCCTCTGCAGAGACAAATTCAAGGGTGTCTGCGCACTTTGCTGCACCAGCTTTTCGATACCCAAGTTGATTTCTTCCGTTCTTTGCTCGAAACCAAACCTGGGTTGGCAAAAAAGCAGTCTGAGCATGACTGGTCGATACGAGAGCTTCAAGATACTCTATTTGAAGCGCTGTCTTCGAGCACCTCGGCATACTGTATCTTTCTTGATGGATTAGACGAGATCGACGTTATCTCCGACGGTCGATTTGCTCTTGTCGATATGATAAAATCACTCGAGCATCTTCCAAACCTTAAAGTCTGTGTATCAAGTCGACCAGAAACCCCTTTTCGGCAAGCCATGAAGCCGTGTCCTTCTTTGAATGTCCACGAACTTACATGGGATGGCATACGAACTTATGCTACCACGAGACTCAACCCTTACCGTGCACAGTTTGAGGATGATATTCATCACTACGAGAAATTAGTCTGGGAGCTCGTTAAGAAAGCAGACGGCGTCTTCCTTTGGGTTGCGTTGGCCATTCGCAGTGTCATCAGGGGCATTACTAATGGAGATGGCTGGGACATTCTTTACCAGCGGATCGAGAAACTTCCACCGGGTCTTGATGCACTATACCAGCAGATGTGGACTAGACAGAATCAGGATTGGCCGCAATACAAAGTGGAGGCGGCAGAGTTGTTTTGGTATGCTTTGAACGTTCCTAGGGAGTTACGACCTCATCTTGGGACTACACTGGGTTACGTGTTGGGGACTCACGGACCCCTATATAAACGTGTCCTCGCAATGCTTGGAGAAATTGAATCCTCAACTGATGCCGACGATATCTCGATACGTAACGAGTACGAAAACTGGATGTCTACAAGGAGCGTTGGCTTGCTCGAAATAACGAGGACGAAATCTCTCCACAGTACTAAATGCTTCCCATACTCTTCTCTCTATCATAGGATGCATATCTTCCATGAGCTTAGTTATGATATCAACTTTATCCACAGGTCCGTGCGTGAGTTTCTTGTCGGGACCAACTTCGGCCATGATATTCTTTCGTGGGACAAGAGAGCAGAGAGAACCAAGTGGCTGAGTGTTCTGGAAACCTGGAAGGTATGGGATCAAATTCTCGCTATGGCCTTGTCCAATAAGGACCAAGGTTTGAATGCCCTCGAGGAGTACGCGCATTTAATCGTCTGCCTTGCGATAGCCGGCCATCTTGGCGAGATAGAAGAGTTGAGTCTGCTGAATGGGTACAATTCTGTAGTCCGACCCCATTACGGACTGCTCATACCCGATGAAGACTTCCTTGCAGCCATCACTAGGTCCCACGCCGTCATTTTCTCTCCTAAGGAGCACGGCAGTGTCCTCGCGAGCCGCTCGTCTTTTCTTGCGGAGTTGTGTGATTTCGATCATCTTTACCATCGCCGCACCTTCGATGCCATAGTCCAAAATGACGATCACGTCTACCACATAAACGGAAACCACTCACACTACGAAGTGAAGATGGCCGAACGTCTTTTCTCGGTCCTTGACCTGTTGCTCTGTGCCGGTACAGATCCAAACGAAACTTCTTACTTCTGGTCTACAACAGACTGTGATCCCCTGCAAAGAATACCTTTGACTCCATGGACCAGATTCTTGGACTCTATTATTCCTATAATCTCTAAATCAATGACGTTAACGCAGGCACGGGACTCACTTATTCGCACCTTCAACAAATGCATCAAGTTGTTTCTAGCGCATGGGGCCGATAAGAGTGCTCAAGTGGTGGTATCATTTGATCCAGGAGAAGGATTTCTCGGAAGGGAGACCAATCTATCGAATGGCGCTTGGTTCAGTATCGATGCAAGCTGGTTGGTGGACTCGTACCAGATGATCGAAGATTCCATACAGAGCAGCACTAAATTGGAAGCTGCTAGATATTCAGGCTGGGCACATTGTCTCGGGCTTATCCAAACACAAGGCACACCGCCAATTCCTCGATGCCAAGTACCTCATCCTCAAGAACATGCAAAGAAAGAGAAACTGGAGATTGCATTTGAGAGAGGTTTTAAGGACATGATACTTGGTGATGACTCTCAGAACATATCCGAATGGGAAATTTCTGGAGTTTTTGATCAAGTCAGCGAACCACTCCTTGGTGTTTCAAAGGATGTACCGTGGCGTTACTTCCATGGCTGAAAGAAGTGAAGCTCTTAGGGTTAGAAGTTTAGATTGTGGACTATCAACGCTACCTAACAGTAGTCCTAATACCATCGTAATGGAGTAGACCTCCCCAGTAGTCACTACAAGCAAGCGGTCAACCTTGGCACGCTTGGGCTTGGCGACCCAGTTGGCCCGTGCACCCGCATAACTTACGACTCAAATGAGCGATAGCGATAGCCAGGTTCCCCTCCGCCGTCCTTGTCATACGTATAAAAGCGAATTCAGAGTAGTCGAAGTCTTCAGAATAGGCCTTTTGATCGAATAGCTAGGTCTTATAGACGAGTGACGCGTCGAGGCGATAGCTATAGGGGAAATTCGTCTAGCTTCTTAGAACGATAACTATACTTATCATATAAGTTAAGTTAACCAAGGAGACTAATTAAAAAGTATAACTATAAATATTATATAACTTATACTTTTTGGACTTTGGATACTCCGTCTTTGAGTTGGAGTACTCGTTTTGAGGAATCCCGTGGATCCAAATAGGCAGGCTACATTGTTGAAGTCTTTCTAGCTGTCTTGGGTTGCGGTGTATTCAGACTTAATGCATGGCACTGTAGTTACTCTAATAGGGCAACAAAGATGCGATTGTAAAACGTCAAACTGTATTAATCTCCATTCCTAAAAGGCTTTCCATTCCTCAAACTTGCCAGCCACATGCTCCTGCAATTCAATCTCTCCATTTCGAACGAGATATTAGATATTTCCTGAAATTCCCGACTGGATTTTCTCCAGCTTCAGTAGGACCTCGTTCCAGACTCTCTGCTGCGTACTATCTCCGTCTTTGCTACATTCAATTTTAGAGACCCTAAAATGCTATCAGAGACCGACGGTTATCATATATTTTGAGACTCACGGTTTGACTTTGCATTCGCTCAGATATTGCCCATGCGACTCTTGTCCGCGCACCACACCACTGACAATGCACCGACTGCCGACTTCGACATGCCGCGCCAGTACCTTCTCCATGATCTTGATCTGTAATGAATCGGATTTTTCATGTGTGAGCCCGGTGGCACAGTACCCTGGGGCAGCACAATTAAGGATGACCGGTCGGCCTTTGCTACTGTCGTTGGCCGATTTGTCCATCTGCGCCGCTAGCTCACGCACACAATACATAACCAAGAGCTTGGACAAGAAGTATCGGTTTTCCATATCTGCCGTTGCCTTGTCGTTCAGCGTCTCCAAGATCGCCCCGTCGCGGGCTTTGCGCTCATTGAATTGTACCCAATTTTGCCCCTCGGATCCTATCATCGTGATACGCGGCGTGGTGCCAAATTTCTCTGCCGACTCGCGCAGTTTTGGAAGCATCAGAAGACTAAGCAGGAATGTGCTCACTAAATTTACAGTGATCGTCGACTCATTTTCTTCTGCACGAGTATACGTAAATGTGGCGATGCCGGCATTGTTAACCAAGGCGTCAATCCTGGGAAGAGTTTCGGCGCGCTGAGCAAACGTCTTGATTGAGGCGTAACTGCTCATATCGAGAGGCCAGACCTCGATCTCGATCGACTTAGACGGGTTCGCCTTGAGAATTGCAGTCTTCGCAACTTCTCCCGCAGAGGTTGAGCGCACAGCGAGAATGAGCTTGGCAGCGCCGAGCCGGGCGACATGTTTTGCTGTTTCGAAACCTAGGCCGCGATTTGCGCCCGTAATGATGACAGTTTGTTCCGAGAGAGAAGCAGTGGGAACAGGAGGCGTGGTGATGAGCTGGGCGTACAGAAACTCCGGGAACAACATGGCTAGAGTAGGTCTAAGTCGATGTGGAAAGTTATAAGTCAAGCAAAAGCCAGGTATTACTCAAGTAAGTCCAACTAAAACTTGGAGTTCTCGCGAGCAACGGTTTGAGGAGATAATACACTCAGTTGTCGATGGAAGGTATACACTGGTGAAGAAAAGCACAACTGTAAATCAAGAAATCGAATTGGAAGGGGTCGCTCGTGGCTTTATGTACTGAGCCATCCAGTCGACACTTGGCATTCCATCGGTCTCAATCTCCATGGAGATTTAAAGCGGAAGTATGGATTATCTCCATAACCACAATAATACTGGTCAACGGCGGGCTGTTTTTGGATATATGGGTAGCTGGACGACCTGCGAGACTGGGAGGGATGGCCTTGACCATGTTCCTTGCCTTCCCATTGGTGCTGTCTGCTTACTCGTTAGCTTGCGTCGCGCAAAATCTAACCGATTGCGGCCTGGCGTCGTTCTGCTCCCGCCGAGCTCAAATGCTAACTGCTTCGGGACGATATCCTCAGCCATCACTTCTCCTCGTCATCTCTCCTCCCCGTTCTTGGACATCTACACGACAACAGCGAGCGCCTGGAATACCATGGATTGTACACAGGGGTCGCAGCATTCCATCCGTCTGTTTTTGTGAAGATGGTGAATAATGGAGCTTCTGGGGCATGCCATGCATGCAAACAGAGGCACAAGAAGGTACGTGTGAACCACGGCCACTCCAATCTTTAAAAATGCTGACGGTGTAACAAGTGTGATGAGACACGCCCGGTAAGTAGTCCAGGCATCCTACCTTACGAATTAGGTGTACCAGCACTGGCGATCTCGATGGGCTGCTTGGACATGATGCTGACTCATCATTTGCGCGTAGTCATGCCTCCGATGCAGCAGAGCACGCCGCCAGTGTCCAGGATACAATGCCAGCAAGGAGCGCAAGTTTGTTAACTATGCCGCAGAAACAACCTGTGAGTTGGTGCATCAACAGTCCGCCAGCTTTCTGCACCATTCCACTCATATTGAAGTGCACGAGTGGCCGGCTATTGAACACCATGCTCGTTCGGCCTTCTTCAAAGACTACTGCATAACGTCAACGAATCAAACTCTATCTCGTGGATACCTGAATGGTCTCGAGACGATGATCGCGAGAGCAGGACCGACATCGGAAGTTGCGAAAGCATGCACAATCATAGCTTTGGCCAACTTAGGAAAGAAGGTTGGAAATCCCGTGTTTATACACGCTGCTGAGAACCTGCATTCTTTGCTGCTGAGGTCTTTTCGCCTAAGTATTTCAAACGAAACGGCCTCTGCTAGTGTTGAATCACTTATCACTGCTGTATTGCTTGGTTTGTATGAGGTCCGCTTCCATCCTGGGTCTACGGAGGACAACATCTGATATTTACAGATTATCACTAGTACTGATGCGTATCATGGTGCACATATAGCCCATGCGCGTGGGATATCAGCCATTCTTATTAGTAAACAGTCACCGTTCGATTTGGTATGTGGTGGAAAGCTCTTTCAACTTGCGAATCCATTACCCCTCGAGGACCTGGAACTGGATAACTCCGGGCTGCAACACTTAAAATACTCCCTTGCGAAAGACACCAAGGTGTCGCCGATATTTAGTGTCCTATGTACGCCGTTGGTCAAGCAATCAAACACCACAATAGAGTCAATATTCATCCAGACTGCATCTCTGATACTGAGGGCAAGATCCTTGCTAGCTGACGAAGCAACAACGATAGATCAACTTTATTGCCTGAAGCTAGACGCAGAAAAGCTCAACGACAGATACAGTGCCTGGTCAGAAAATATCTCCGATGAATGGCAGCCTATATCCGTCGGTGTGATTTCGTTGAAAAACGATGAAACAACGTGAGTGAATCTCTAATTATTCGGTGTTCCGCTAGGTCTTTCCATAACTCCAACCGTCATCAGCAAGTGGCAAAGTTCTGTACCATCTGTACTGCTTGTTGCCATTGTGCTGGGACATATTGGTGTTATTTAGGGATGGTTACTGATTTCGAATTTCAAGACCTCGGGTAGGCTACTGGCCCGGTACTATCTCCTCTTATAAAGATGGTAAGCTATGTGACCTGCATTTTCCATATCACAGCTAACAGCCCATTATAGCCTACATTGCTTCCATATGGGACGGTTATCGGAAGGCTCGTTTGATGGTCTTGGAAATTATACGTGACTGCTATAAGGGAATACACAACTCACATTACCTGGAGATTGATTCATCTATACATAAGCAGACGGAAGAACTGATAGGAGGTATTGTATCTTCAATTCCATATCTCCTAGCTGCAGATCTTCAAGTCTTTGTTGAAAATTCCACGACAGGTACACCTTCCATCGTACCTGGTAGACCCGTTGGCGGGTTACTTCTTATGAACACTCTATGGGCATTGATGACAATATCCATGGTTGAACCGAGGCTTAAAAACTATCTTAAAGACTGTTTAGCTTGGATCGGCAATCACATGGGCCTCGGTCAAGCTACGATCTTATCCAAGGTCAGATGAAAAGAACCTTCTGCGACGAGGAAACACTGACGGGATTGTTAGTGCACTACGATGGACTTTTTCGATTATGTTATGGAAGCGCATGTGATTATTTGGGCAGGTATGCTGATATAGGGAGGATAATGGGATTCTCGAAACGTCCCACCGATGCTGTGGAACTTTTTCGGTGTCGTAGATGATAGGTTACCGCAATGCTGGAAGCGCCGCAGCCTTAAGTGCGTCAGCCAGTCTATGCATGCGTGGCTCAGTTCTGCCGAGGCCTTACAACAGACATCAAGCTGTCATTTATGGTGACATAATGTGACAGCGCTCAGTCTCAATGTTGCATGGAGAAACCTTGCGTCGACTGCAGCTTGGGTTAGTCCTGTGCAGATTCTAGACTTATACACGAGTCTTACTTGCGTGCGGCTGAAGTGACAAATATGTCCCTCAAGCGATCACGAATCGGCCTCTTAGCCGAGAAATTCACGCAAAGCACTTGATGTAAAATGGGACGACGTTTATCTAAGCCGGCAAAACAGGGCGAGACTGGATCCGAATCGCTGATCCGATAGCTTGCTTACTCGTACCGACAATGTGGTGAAGATGAGTGGTTTAGGTCTGCAGGCTGCTGCCTGTGGTAGTCGGACAAGCAGATACGTGAGTAATTGAATATCGCCACCAGCCATCTCGTCGATATATATCAGCCCGGCAAATGCAGTGATTGACATCAAGACACCTTCCTATAAAGATGGAACAGGATTTTCACTCGCGTGGCTCTGAGAAGACAAATTCCGGCATGAAGCATCCTAGTGCTCCACCCGGAGCTACTGCTCATGGTTCTGCTTGTGATCAGTGTTATCGTCGAAAGGAAAGATGCTCTGGTTCTATTCCATGCGATCGTTGCAATTCCAGTAACAGCACATGCACCTACAGTTTGGGGAGACCACTAGGCAAGCCCAAAGGACGACGGAATAACACCAAACTCCGGATGCAAACCACTCAATCCCAGGCTTGCTCGTTAGCTACTCAAAACACTATTGCTGAGAAAATACCATCGACATTGCCAGAATCGAATCTGGATACGATCATCTTTTGTAGCGCGACGCACGAGAATCCCGGCCTATCATCAATGCCAGCCGCTCACCCAAGCCCTAGCACAATGGATCTGTCCAATCCAGATACGGTGGGGTGGTTTCAGTTCATCTTCGGCAGCTCTCCACCGCCAACTTCTCTCCTCTCAAGCCAAGATATTAGCGACTTTACTACTGGTATACGAAACTTTCCTCCTCCCACTCAGGGCCTCCCGGACCAGATCAACGACGTCTACACTTCTCAAGGATCTCTCTCGTTCTCTCCTTCTATGTTTCACGTGCCGGAGTTGACCATGCCGGTCCCTGTAGACGGCCCATCAAATCTCAGCAGACCGAGACGAGAATTTCCCGTTGGCATCATTGCAGCCCTTCACGACCAGCAAAAGTCTATCTCTTGGGCGTCCATTGGCGAGACTCTTTTGGTGGCTCGAGAGGGTTTGGATGCTGTTTCACAGTACATCTCTCACCTCCCACCATTAACACAACCGGCCTCGATACCATCTACAATTATCATTGCGTCCTTCCTGATTCTGCAACAAGCGCTGGCTTGTTGCATGGAATTGTGGACACAAGCAGCCGCGGGGTTTGAACGCGGCAAGGATGGCGAGTCTGATAGTCTGAAGGCTCTATATACGGGAGACTTCCATATGGAAAGCTCCGAAAACTTCAAGCATGTGCTAGATGCCTTGATTAGGGCAGAAGTGAGTAGGGGCCGCTCGATCTTAGCTCGACTTCAACAGGTTGCACACGAGCTAAGGAGAGTTGGAGATGATAAAACAGGTCTTTTTGAAATAGTCTTTGGCCGGAACATTCCCGGAAACTAAAGATAGTGAGGTGAGCTTGTGGCTCAAGATGTTTGTTGTTTTGAAAAGATAGTCCGGACAGAGCGTAAAGAAGTTATATTGAATACTGTTGAATTTTAGTCGCTATTGAAACATTCCTGGACATACATGTAGCACTTGGTTGCATTCCGCTAGGATTAAAGGCCTCCAAGCGTTCGGTGTTGTTTACCTTATCAATGCCGCATGACCACCTTGGCAAGAAAGATACGGTAGTCAAGATCATAAACAATAAGCTTTTCAAGTGGCGCAACGTGGACAAGTGGATCTAGGTGGATTCTGCAAATGCATGATGTCAAACAGTTGCGGAAGGAAACTCGCCAGTCGCACATCGCCAAATTTGTAGGTTACCGCTGTCTACGGTAGAGACTGCTCTAGCAGTTGAACATACAGACATAAATACTACAACAACCCGATTTAGGCCAGCTTATGGCATCCTCGAAATGGCTACTTATGCCAGGAGCATTGTCCATGGAGCAATAGTATAGTTTGGCGAACATTATAATTATAATACAACTAAAAGGCTAAGGCAACCAAACTCGTTGACGCCTCTTTACATACAAATAATACTAGCTGGAAGATTTCACGAGGCTGTAGTCTATCGCGTACGATTCTATGTGATAGGGTAATTGTAATAATGTGCTCATAAGGCTAGCATGAGAAAAGACATGGCCCCTATTAAAGCAACGTTTCGAGGAGCAGCCACTGCTCCAACCCCAGTTGCTTGACTCGGCAGGGAGCTTGAAATAGTAGTTGCAGTTGCTGAGGCTGACGTTCTTGCCTGGCTCGACGCTGAAGCTGTAACGGCCAATGAAGAGCTAGTTGAAATGGTAGAAGACTCGCTCCCAGAACTCGACCCAATGGACGAGGTCGAGGAGACTGGTGTCTGTGACGCCAATTTTGCCGAGGTCTCAGTGACGGAAGTTTCAGAGCTAGTGGGTGTGTTTGATTCGGGAGTTGCGGCTGGCGTGGTTGAAATGGTGGTAGGCGTAGTGGAGGTAGTTGAGGTTGTGGATACGGCAGCTGGTGAACCCACAGTCGACCATATGGTATCATCGATGTACGGATCAAGAAGGTTCCCGGCATCGTTTTTACCACAAGGATAAGAACGATCACAGTTTGCAATGCCATTTACGTATGAGTATGACGCCGAATTCTGAGCCGCCTCATGAAGACAGTTTGAATATAGTCGCGAGCACACCAATGTTGGAATGGTACCCATGTAACCTACCATAGGAGGAACGCTCCCGTCCGCACAGGTACAAGCCCAACAGTAAGTACCCTACGGGTTTCTGTAAGCATACATATATCAGGGTACTACTGCATAAGGAAACTTACAGCTTGAGTGGTGGCATCAATACTTCGCGTGCAGTCGTTTACTAGCACACTACTATGACAGGACAAACCGCAGACGGATTGTTGACTCTTACACCAACGTTCTATGGAATTAGCCGGTTAAATTCGATGAAGTCTGGAGAGTGATTTACCTCCAGATGGATCCGAAACCCCGTCTGGACCAACATAACCCACGGTCTCATTGGCTGGAGCTACCCCACATGTGTCTGCGCGGACCAGTACTCGAACCCCGGCAAGGAGACTGAGAAATGCTACTACTCTCATTGTCACAAGCTGTTTTGAATGTGGATGAGACAGGTCGACAGGAAGAGTAAAAGTCCCATGGCCGGACGCGACGATGAATAAGTACGAATAAGTGACGGCAGTGGCTCAAACGCAAATATCCCCAAGTTCATTTAATGTCCTTTGTGGTCTCGTATAGGGCTCTGTGCCGCAAAAGAAACGGCTTGGTATTGCTCAGCCTAGAATCCCATTCAGCTAGTGAGCATGGAGAAAAGGGTCAGTAGGGGAGGGATCCAATGAGATAGTTGGATGCCGTAGAAGGGTTGGTCTAAAGAAGATCTAATCTCCGAAATACTCGCGAGGCTAATCCTCTCTGCCAATAGCGTCGTCGCTTGAAGACGCCCTGTCTACCGATATTAAGAAATGTGGACACGTGATAAACCTGTCGTTTGTAGACAAGATATAGACTTAAGTAAAGGATTATCTATCACAGCCGGCTATGGACTAAAATGAATTAGGCGTAGGCATATCCGGAGAATATAGTAGATCAAGCCCTTGAGAATCGCTTTCACGACTACCGAGTCCACCTTTCCTCGCACCCCTCATAAACGGCGCCAAACCACCTCTCTCTTTTCTCCATAAAACCATCCCTATCCCACCCCGCCGTTCGCCACCCAAATTCCCTATAAATCTTCCCGAGTCCCCGATCGACAGCATAGTCCTCTCGCGTAATTCCAAAATCTCTTTCGATCCATTCCCGCCACTCGGGACTATAATCCACTGCTTCATTAGGCTTGAATACCTCGCCATAAAGTTCTAGTGGCATGGTTCTTAGGGACAGGTATCTCGAAGCCCAGTCGGAGAGGAGTGCAGAAGGAGATTGCGGTGGAAGGACTAAAACGTCTGCGCTGGTTGAGATGTCGCTATAATTTGTACACCAGGATCGTATCGAGCCTGGTTTTTCTCCTTGTTAACTTATACGAACTCCTTGTTGTCACATGTAAAGATGGGATTGTGACAAGGAGAGGAAAGGAAGTACGAACAGGACTCTAAATCGTAGAGTAACCATTGCCCATATACTTGCCCCCAAGTCACAGCTACGATATTTCCTGGAAGGAGGGGTGCATCATCTCCCCTGTTCAAGGGATCACGTGCTTCCTTCCACGTTCCCCAGGCATCTTCGTCGTTAGGATCGGTGAGGTATGTGAGGGGCGTTGTGGATGCTCCGTCTAATTGAACCTATAGAGTTCATGAATACCTTTCTGGCATTTTGCTAATGTTCTAAGACACTGGGATGTGAGACGATACCGCATTATTACACTCTTCTGACAAATAAGGTAGTTTACTCAAGAGCTCAAGACTTTTGGGGATATAACCAAGCGAGAGTCCCAAGGAAATATTAAAATCTGGCCCGTGAGGGGGAAGGCGGATGTCTGAAGGCTGGATATAGCATGATTCTGCAAGAGCATGGTAGAAAGTGGTAAGGTCATCGATGAGAGGTTGATGGCGATTGGCATCTGATGCGCCATCGTCGTCGTTGGAAAGAGACATGGTGGGAGGATAACGGCGGGAAAGAGGTGCTCGAAGAGTAAAGCGGGAAAAATTGGGGGGGGGGTTCATAGATCACGTGGTTCAATGGGATAACCATTCTGTAGTCCCTCAATACGCTTTTCATCCTTTGTTTCTCTGCTTTGTAAATTCTAGTTTTTGTTCGAAAAGTATTCTCGGAAAACTTGTTGACTCATTGTTAAGAAGTATGAATATCTTCTATGCCTACGAACGTCTCCTTCTCACTGCAAAGCATTATCTTGAATCTACTGCCTAACTCTGCTTTGGCCAAAGAAAAGCTTATTAACATGACTCTAGCCAGTTCTGAAACTATTGAAGTAGTAAGTAGTCGAGAGCATGTTATGAAGACCTATCGAGCTTCTGGTGATGGAGCTTAGCTAAATGGTAGTACAGCTGAAAATCGACACAATAACTCAATATAAAATAGTAATATCCTTATTTCAAACAATACAATCTTGACGTAGTCATGTTGGCTTTCTAATATAGTAGGTCTTTTCTTTCTTCAAAAACCTTTATCACCGCTGACTTAACTGTGGCTCAACTACCTAAGTAGTCAGGCGTTCATTTCAAAGTGGTCAGCAGTTAGTGGCTGAGGAAGGCTCTACCATGGGGTTCATGAAGGTTATCACTTTGTCTGGCCTTGAGATACGGTTTCAAATAAGCAACCACAAATTATTTGAAGTCACTACCTATATCTTCCACTTATGAATTACCACGTCGTCATTGAAAAACAGTGATCGCCAGCCTCGTGTCTGAACATGGTTACCGACATCTGCACGTCTGCGTGGTCCAACCATTTCGTAGGCCTGCATGCCCAGTGAGCTGCATTGTCAGCTTTAGAGTTACTCCCTTACTTCTCGTCCGGTCGGTTCTTCACAGCTTCTCCTTCCTCATTATTCAGTGCTTCCCTGATAAAAGCTCAAGTTTTTAAGCACCCAAAATCCTTACCTCAAGGATTGTTGGCTCAAAATAATATGCAACGATGGCTTTGAACGACCCTCGTGAACAACTGCTTGGTAAGTGGCCACTGTGGCCTCGCATACTTCCCAATTCCTTTCACGACTAATTTCCAATAGCGAACGTCAGATGTCTATATGGATCCGACGTTGAAGTCCTCACCTTGTGCGTTAGTAATACACCTCGCGACAAGTATCATACACCTCGCGACAAGTATCAAGCTGTAGCCCTAAGAATCGATCCCTTAACCACAATATGGACCAAGTTCCTGCATAGCGAGCCCAATTGCATATCCTCTCGAGATGCTATCGATACTTTGCTTGCACAGTCTGAAAGAGAACTTGCGACACTTCTCATGGCGAATGGAAGTATTATTCCGTTTCGGGGGAATATGGTGCAGATTCTGACTCCTCAAGGTGGATATCGGAGAGATTCTAATGCTGGAGATAGCATGGCGTCGCAATTCTCCAACATTGTCACGCCAGAATCGACTCTGCCGGATGCTGTTCCTGATGATTCTACCCATGAGGAACATCTATTTCAAGTGGTCACTTCTAAAGAGCCCCCAGCCGATGATGTGGCGGCTGCTGAAGGAGTGGGTGTGGAGGAGGATGAACTCATCCCTGTTTCTGAAGCACCAGAGCCACTATGTGTTGTGCCAGAGCCAGTCTCCTCGGAAGCCCAGCTAGCAGAGCAATATCCAACAGAGGTCCCTGCTGAAAGATCTCCGGTTGAGGCTGGAGTGGAAGACAGTTGGATTGAAGGGGGATGTCCCGTAGTGGAAGTTTTTGATGCTGGCGAAGAACCCCCAGCCTGTTACTCTGGACTTGATGCGCCTCTTCTTGAAGATGAATCTTCACGGGGATTGTTTACTGCCACTAAGAAGAACAAGAAATTGGGCAAGAAAGGGAAGAAAGGGAAGAAAGGCCAGAAGTTGACCCAAGATGAGGAATTTCCCCCTGCCGAGCCAGAGGCAGAACCTGCGGAGGACCTCGGCTCGAGTTTCCCTTCGCCATCGAAGAAGAAGAAGAAATGCAAGATGTCAATTCAAGAGGAGGAATTTACACCTGCCGAGCCAGAGCCAGAGCCAGAGCCAGAACCTGCGGAAGACCTCGGCTGGAGTTTCTCTTCAGCGTCGAAGAAGAAAGGAGAACCGTTGATCGAAGAGGGGACATCTCCCCTTCCCAAACTTGAGACAGTCTCGGATGTAGTAGAGGGATTTGAAGAACTCAAGCAAGATGATCCTTCAACACTCCCGTGTGAAACTCAACCAAAAATTGAGGATGACGTATGGGAAACTTTGAAATCCGAAGTTCCACTTGAACCAGAACCTGTAAGACATTACCTTCTACAGAGATCAGGACTAACAATATTTCTGCATAGGTCGCACAAATCCGCCAAGTAGTCGTCTTCACGATTAAGTTCCCAAATGAAACCAGCAACAAGCCTCTAAAAGTGATGGCGACTATCGCGGAGAATACCTATACAGCAATAGTAGATACCGTGAATTTGTACCTCGATTCAAAGCGTATGCCGAGCGGTGTGAAAGGCCAGCGAAAAGTCCAGATCACATACGGCATTGGGAGAGATGGAGATGTGGATCTTTCTACACTTGAAGAGACGATGTGGCCGGAATACCTTAATTACTTTCGTCAATACACAAGGATCCCAGAACTAACAGTTGACGTTATGGATTGATATACAAATAATGTTGGCGGATTATTCATTCTCTGATTATAGGTTTATAGTAAACCTCTTTTATAAGCTTTCGACCTCGTCGCCTTGTATTATAAGAGTTTTCTCTATTAATTTGCCTAGTCAGCTTTTCAAATTTATCCTCCTTCTTGGACTCTTCTATAGCTCTATTGGCTATGATATAACACAATATCTACCGAAATAAACCTACCCCTCTTTCGTTCCAACATATATGTATTCACTAGCTTATCATAGGCTCCGGGCTTAATTGTGGGTCGACATTTCTTAGGACAACGCCATACGAGCGAGGGATTAGTCGTAGATAGAGCGTCTTCAGAACTAAGTAGAACGTTCGGTGAGTAAGACCAAGGTAGAATAGTGAACAGTTATCTCCATAGTGCATGAGTCCTTTCTGATCATCAAAATAATCTTAGGAGGAATATCGACGATGGTAGTTGTAATAACTATACCTAAAAAGCACCTTATAAATTAGCAGGGTGTGTCGTACGATTAAGTGTCCAACATACGCTGAACTACCTGATCACCTCTTCGAAGGCATGGATTTCTTCGAAATAACGCACCATTTTGATATCGATAACTTGTGTTCATTGCTCAACGTTGATATTATCGAGTTCATCGTCGTGGCAGTGATTGAGGTGATCCCACATAGCCTTATCAGATTGAAAGCTTCTATGATCTTTGCCCATCTTAGTCTCGCAGCGGAAGCAATACCAGACATGGCCATGGCAATCTGGAGAGCCTAGCCCGTATGGACGTTGAATGAATAATAGCTTATGTTTCTTACGCAGGTGTTCGATTACCTCGGCGAGATTGTAAAGATCCTGGTCATGTTGACAAAGTTGACTTTTACAGGAGAACAACTGTGACATGATTGCTGGTTTAAATGAAATGAGGCTAGGAAATCGTGTGTAGAATTCGTTTTCTGAGTTCCAAGATGATGTACTCAGATTTCAAGGGAGGTTGAATTTACACATGAGGCAACAAACCTATCCTATTCAGGTCGCAGTGAGCGGGGGTGGCGGTGCAGCTACTCCACGAAGCACAACTGGAGCCAAGCATATTTCTCTCGTTCGTAGACTATGGCGTTTACCCCTTACAACGTCTCTTCCGTTTAATCCTCTTTATCCAAAAATACTTGTAAATTACACAGAGTGGCTATTGTTTTTTATACAGAAGTCAAAAGTACATCGTTCAGGCATAGAAAGTAAGTAGCGAAATAAGGTTGGATTTAAACGTTATATTGTCATCGAACGGAATACAACTAATCTCAGAGGCTCCCTTAGAGATATCATACCAGAAAGACAGAGAAAAGGTTAGGTACGAGACTGATGCGTTTGAAATACAAGTGGTATGATTTGCATTAGGATTTTCGTGGTTTGGTTGAAGTAATCGGGTTTACTAGGGGACCTTCGCCTCACAGGGGTGTCGGTTAGTATTGATAAGAATTAACGAAAAGCGAGGGCGATGGTTGGAAAGAGGCTTTAGAAAAGTGAAGCCGGAAATAATAGAACTGGAGGGGTCGTGTGTTGGAGCTGGAGAAGTTCACGTGGGCTGCTTAGTCATTCTGACACGGAATGTCACCGAAGTGGGCCAGGAGGTGACAGGTTTGATTTCATCTGAACCTTGAGACTGTAGATGATGCAGTTGAGGACAGTTGGACAGTTTCGATCCTTAGCAATTCAAATGATTGGTCACGTGGTATCGACGAGAGAACCATTATCCACAGCCTTCTTACGATGCTTCTACCAAGCACTGCACTCAGATGTAGTAGCTGAGGGAAATATACTGAATTAGTCAATTATAGAGATAGTATTATTTTGGGGAGAAGGACACTTATACTACCTAGTAAAGTGTATAAGTAGTAATTCAAAGAACGAGGCAAGCCTAAGGTCGATACTTTGCCTAGTGTAGTCTGTGTACTATTATATAACTAGTTTTATAACGTATAAGAAAAGGTATTAACAATAGAAATATAGTCGGAGTATTAATAGCATAGTAAAAATATATTGAATGAATATTACAAGTAAATAGATAACTATAATATCTAACGCGATATTTACATAGCTAGTATCAAAGGTCTTATTTGTTAGATGTATGTTTATTCAAATGGCCATCTATTTTATAGTTGTGCAGCTAGATACAAACAGGGGATATATAAGAAAAAGGGTATATGTGGCCAATCTGCTGAAGTTGATTTGTCATGGAAGTACTAGTTCCTACTCAGAACTCTGAGGCTTCTCTCCTCCTACCTCCAATTTCACTGGTTGAAATTTGGTCGTGACTGTGGCGCGCTGTTTCTCTTCCGACCCAGAATTCTCTTTGTCGGGTGCCTGTTCTCCTCCTATGATAGATTCCATTTTCTCGCGGAACGAGTCGTCATAGTAGCTCATTACAGACGACGCTCGGTGACTGGATCGAACCGTGTCGATGGATGTGCGAGGTGTAGCTGTGATGTTGCCATTCACAGAAGACGTGGAATCAACTGCTGCCCACGAGAGGCGGCTCGTAGTTGAATTGGACCGGGTAAGTGGAGGCAGACGTAGTCCCGGGTTCGCAGCCTGCACCTGCTTGTTTTCGAACATGGCAAGTTTATCCGACACACTGCCGGCTTGTTTCTTGAGGGTGACTAGATCACCATTGGTGTTGCTCGCTTTCTTTGCCTCGAGTTCTTTGATCCAAGCCAGGCGATTGGCCACTCCTCTTGTAGATGCCCTTCGTACTGGAACATCTGCTTTGGGAGGAACGACTGAGGTTGAACCCGAGCCTAGACCCGGCGTCAAACGGGCAGCAGGTGCGGATGTCGCGGGTGCCGAGGTGATAGACTTTTGCCAGGCCTGGATGCGTTCTGATGGTGCAGGTGATGCACTTCTCGGTGTCTGAGGAGTCCTCGCTATAGTAGGAACACTACTTGGAGAGGGGCTGACTGCCGCAAACATGGAATGGCGGGTTTTGGGATCAACATCCAAATTCTTCGCAGGCCAACCTTGAGAGGGCTCGTGCACATTCTGCTCTGTCGCCACAGCAGTACTAGGCTCTGTTGCTACAGTGGTACTAGGCTTTGTCACCACAACGATAGCAGGATCTGTTGCCACGGCGGTAGCAGGCTCTGTTGCCACAGTAGTAGTAGCGTTTGTCACCACCGTGGTACCACGGCTGTCGCTAGGCTGCGATGCCTTTACAGAAAGATCTTCTGGCGTTGTGGCCTTCTCCAAAGCCGCGTCGCTGGCCGGTGGCGCGAGCTTATGCCGTGCGCCAGTTGTCTTTGGCACAGGATCGGTCAGGAAATGTTTTGGCTCAACAGGCCGACCACGATTGAGGATACTCCCGCCTGCAACCTGGGTACTGGTAGTCGAGGTCAAATCTGCCGGCGTACGACTGTACGTGGTGCTTCCCAACTCCAACATGGAAAAGGGTCGCCGGTCATTATTGCCGTACTTCGGCGAAGAAAACCGATCAAGGCCTCCTGACTGTCCTGGAGTCGAGAAGTCAAGAACTGACTTCGTAAACAATCCTGCGATGGGCGTTGCTGATTTCTCCGGAGCTGGACGCGGCGCCTGCTCATGGCCGTTATCCTTGGCATTTCGTGTATCTGTCTCGAGCCAGCCGTCGGAAAGATGAATGCTTTCCAACACGTTCAAATCAACTTCCAGAGGCTTGAACTCCGGAACAACCTCTGGAGGCGGCTTTTTCTGTCTTCTGAACATGGATATGGTGCTCTTCTCGTCAGTCGTCCCTGACGACTTCTTCCCCTTTGCCGAGTTATTCCGGACCAGGCCAGACAGCTTCTGTGCCAGCGGGCGCCATGATGGCTCTGTTGCATGGTCCTTTCCTGCCATGTCGGATGTCGGTCTTTAGCCGTCCTGGACTTGCCTATGACTTCGTGCGATGGCAGACATTGTTGAACAAGATTGGTGCAAACGTGGAGGAAGAAAGGAGGGTCACGTGGCGTGATTGCATGAAACCGAACCCCTGAGTTCTCGTTTCAGTTCATCTATTAGAGATAATTACAAGCTAGGACCATGCCACCGTCCAAAGTGAGGAGCCGTCGGTCTCGTGACGCGGACTCTCCGACGACGCATTTGGTAGGGCGGTGTAGCTCACCATCTAGACTGGAAGCGGCCTGTCCAAGGCTTGATCTGATGAAACCATCGAGCGGTCGATTAGTGACCACCAGTGAGCGAATACTTGCTATTGTGTATTTGCCTCGTGCTTCTCGTCAGCAAGTAGTAGTTTATAGCCTTAGATTATCGTGTCACAAACACATACGACCATAGACTGAGGAGAACTGGGCATCCCGTCCGCTCTGCCATACATAAGCCTCAGATCGGTAGATTAGTAGTTGGGTGGGTGACCACCAGCGAATACCTACTGTTGTATGTTTTTTGCTTTTTGCTTCCATAGTTTTCCTTTACTCTGCCAAAGGTGGTTGGTTATAAAGTGAAATCTTGAAATAACTGCCACATACGACCATAGACTGAGGAGAATTGGGCATCCCGTCCGCTCTGCCATACACAAGCCTCAGATCGGTAGATTAGTAGTTGGGTGGGTGACCACCAGCGAATACCTACTGTTGTATGTTTTTGCCTTTTGTTTCCATGCTCTATAGAATCTAGTGAGTTTTATCCCGAGACCACGGCTTAACTATCGCATACGACCGTAGACTGAGGAAAATTATACATCCCGTCCGCTCTGCTATATATAAGTCTCATGGTTCCATAGACAGATACTCTCACCCTCCCTTCAAATCTAATAGAGATTGCCGCCTTAGAGGATGAGCAGAGGTAAGCAACGTACTAGGGCTTTGATTAAGCAGAATAAATAGGCACCTCTATATTAGTGGTTGCCTCTTATAAAAGGTACCATTCCTTAGGCACGTACTTTTATTTTAGAGGTTGTCTTCTTCTAGAGATACCTGCTTATAAAGAAGTGTCTTTTTTTTTGAAACAATAAAACATGGAATTCAAAACACGAACTGGATCTAAATAGTAGATAGCTGCAATGCAAAAGAGGTTGTTAGTAGACGATTTCTTGACACTAACCGACGAAATGATAGATCGCCCCTATTTATATTAGTATGTCTTTTGTTGCTTGAGAATAACGTACAGAGTTTGAAGTTAAAAAGTTCTAGAATTGACAGAAGCTCCACCGACAAAAGTTTATTGTCGTTAAAATTTAGGTATACTCTTTTGTGGTATATCAATAGTGACTGTAAGATCTTGATGCTGTCGTAATGTCACTGTGTTACTTCTGCGAATCCCGTGTAGAGCACGTAGACATACGTGTTGGAGCAAGATTTACTCAAGTATCCAGCTGAGTTATCCTCTGCTATGGCAGAAGAGTGTGTGTTAGGTTGTGTCAAAATTAAGTTTGCCTGAGTCTTGGATAAGTAGATAAACTAGCTGAGGAGAGCTGCCCCAGTTGGTTCTCTAGACAATCTACACTATTATACCGATCGCCGACCTTCACCGAGAGGAGAATTCTCTGAGGGCTGTAATGGTCTGATGGGAGGCTCAGGCCTGCAGAGTCTGTAGCGCCAAACAGGTTGGTTAAAGTTCAAGTGTGAGAGGCCTGTACTCGCAGCGAAAGCTGCTGAGTACATAGTTACTTACAGCAACCCTTCAGGGAAGAGGTTTGGCTATGGGCTGTAATGGTCCTATGTCACAAAACGTGTTGAATACTATGGGCTTATCAGCTTCTTGTGGGCTCGTTGGCTTCTTCTGGGCTTATCAGCTTCTATGTGCAGAAGATAAAGTATAGAATAGGTTATATAGCTAACGTGTAGGCAGGGCTAATCTTTCTATTATATACGAAAGAATATCAAACTGTGCGAGGATCTAATAGTAAGGACTATCTCAGATTGTAAATCTTTAGAAATAAGATGTTTTTTTGATCTTTCCTTCTATTTATTTAATACTCCTTATCTATTTTAGCAAGCTTTTGTAGTCCTCTTTGACTATTTATTTACCCACACTGGCTCTGTGAAAACTACGACAGCAGGCAAGGAGGAGTCTGAATACGCCCTGAAAATAACGGACGGTCCCATCGGTGACCTCAGGTATTCAAGCAATATTATTGGGCTTACTAGTAAAGCTTGACAAGAGGGCTGATCGGTCTGATAATCCAGCCAAGGATGTGTTAAAGGGTTGCATGTTAGGTGACAAGACAGATGCCGAAAAAAGGTTAGTCCACGGAGAAGCCATGACCCAAATATTTGACGAATTTGTAACAGCACACCTTCTACATTCGTAGTCTCGTGCAGGAAACAGTACAGGGGAGGAGCGGCGAACAACCCGGATAAGGATCTTTGTCTGTTCTCATGATAAGAAATCTTATCGACAATCGACCAACGTTCCTTTTCATGATTTATTAAAATCATTCTATACCAGTGCAACTACTTTTGACAAAATGGCACCTCAAAATTTGACACAGAGCCCACAGGCAACTACCACAGGTGCGTTAGTTACTTAAAGCTCGAACATTTTCAATTTTTAATCCTATTGGTATGGAAATTTGAGCTAGAGGAGCAAAGAATCAGGGGTGGGATTAAGCCAGCTGTTAGCTGGACAATTTTGCGCTTTTGTTAGAGCAAACGCTGATGACAGCAGATGAGCAAATTTCTACACCAATAGACACCTCTTCGACATCTATAGCAAACTTAGAGGTATGGAATCTAGTGGCTGTCCATATGTGGCACCATTTTAATGGACAGGTGATAGGCTGATTCCGATGACTCTAACGATGATACCGATTCCGCGATCGGACGCTCTCTACTGTAAGGTGATAGCCACAAAGATGACTGAGAGGTTACATACTAACAATCTATAATGTTTAGCTCGCCAACAGCGTCTGTGCAGGAAAACATTTACAATTTCCTAGAAGAGAATGGACGTAGCTATCACCGATATAAGGAAGGAAGTAGGCATTCCTCTTGTTCAATATCACACAAATAGAAAGATCCCTAAAGCTTATACTTCAGAATATCATCTCCCAAACGACGAGGCACGATTACTTCCCTCTGAAAGAAAGAAGAAATTCTGTGTTTGCTAATATTAAGGGCAGGTTGAGAAAGACCGCCTAGGTAAGGGAAAGAATCAAATTCTTCTCTATTATACCTATTATAGTCACAAGCTAATTTGCGCTCTTGGCTTTCAGATCTCCAACATCACCTCTGTGGCCTCACATTTGAAGGGCTCCATCTGGCACCTCTTAAGACTGTAGATGGTGGCCTCCATAATGTGCTTGACATCGGTATAGGTCAATGAATTCAGTTAATCTAATCACGAATTGACGCCATATTTAGGAACAGGCACGGGAATATGGGCTATAGATTTCGGTATGTTCCGGCTATATCTTCTCCTTATATGCTATGGCAGTCTCACAATAATACAGCAACTCAGTATCCCTCGGCAATTGTCTTAGGTACAGATCTCTCTCCCATCCAACCAACGTAGTAAGTCTGGATATTATTATAATAAGAAAGTCTTAAATATAACTGCTCTGTAGTGTCCCTCCTAATTGCTATTTCGAAATTGATGATGCTGAAGACCCTTGGGTCTATACGCGTAAATTCGAATACATCCATGGCCGTTTATTGGCCTCGTGCTTTGAGTCACATCTAAATGTGTTCAAGTCCGCATTTTCGTTTCTTACTCCAGGCGGATTCATTGAGCTGCAAGATGCCGCATTCCCAAATCGCTGCGACGATGGTTCATGGAACGGATCCAGCTTCGAAAAGTGGATGGGACTGGTAATGAAAGGAGCCAAAATCTTTGGAAAAGATTGGTCAAGCGTGTCAAAGTACACCCAGTATCTTGAAGAGGCAGGATTTGTGGATATTGTAGAGCATAAGTTCTACTGGCCAATTGGAACTTGGGCCAAAGGTGCAAAGAACAAAAAATTAGGTTTGTGGTGCAAAGAGAATTTCTTTTCAGGTCTACAGGGCTTTAGTATGGCTGTAATGACTAAGGCCCTGGGGATGTCAGCTGCAGATGTGGACATGCTTCTAGCAGAGGTCAGGGCCGAAGTTGAAAGCAAGAAAGTTCACGTTTATGTTCCAATGTAAGTTCTTCTGTTCAATTCCAACTTTATGATCATGAGCATGAGTTTGAGTATGGGCTAAGTTTAATGTCAGACATTGCATATATGCTCGCAAACCATAGTAACATGAGAAGAAGTACTTTTTGCCCTGTCTGTCTGTTCTCATAGACATTTTCAATTCGACCTATCTAGGCCAATGAGAAACGTAATTTTAAATATTGATTTATGGATTCTTAAACTGTTATATAACTTATAGGCTTTTAGCTTTGATTTTTCAGTATTCTTCAATCACAATTCATAAATATGGCCGAAGAATTTCCTGAGTATAGTCCCAAATCTTTCCCAGCGCCTTCTCTTGAAGTAAAGACATAGCTTTGGCATTCAGAGTACAACTGCACTTATAATTGACAAGAAACAGCCCATCGGCCGTCTTTCCTAGCGAATTTATACCTGGCTTGCCTTTCCATGGTACGCCACGACCGCCAAAAGCAGCGCTGGTACTTAGGAACAAATGCCTCTGTCCACACTCCTCGTCGCTAAACGCCAAGAGGTCAATACGGGGCTCAAGGATAAACCAGACGAACCAGTTCATCATGGAATTCCGGTCTGAAACTCCCTTTCTTACATTTCCTGTATTTACCCATCCGGGCTAAGAATAGATGAATGTTATATTGGAATTTTTGTTAGTTAGCTTTTTCAAAGTTGTGCTGTTCATAGTTATATGTTACGTCTGAGCCTTTATAAAGTTGAAATTCCCAGGCTTCTTCAGATCCAAGTCGTCCGAGTCGTTAAGCTTCTGCTCCAACTCACCCATTAAAACGCTGACGACCTTGGAGACTTCTGCTTTGTTTAAAAGGGGGAGAATATATAGAACGAAAAGTATTCGTGAGTAGTACTCCAAGCTTTGAGCGATTTCCAAGCTCTTGGCAGTCTCTCTGCGAGGGCCGAACGGTGCGTGGCCTGTGGTAAGGAATAGCAAATCGACGCAGGATTCCTTGCTTTTAATGACCTTGCATACTCTCTTTGTCTCGGCGAGGAGCGCGACCTCGGCTTTGGTCCAAATGACTTCTGCCTTGGGGTTGATAGCTTGTAACTCCTGGATAAAAGTATGCATGCGCTCTTCAGAACTCTTGTGCCCGACTAAGTAGATTCTCAAGCTCGCAGCCATAGCGACCAATGCCCTAACTGTTAGTTTCCCGATGCCTGATGTACCGCCGACGAAGACGGCTACGCGTGGGCCCGTTACATCGCTGACGAGAGCATTGGAGGCATTTACTTCTTTGTAAAAAGCAATTGTAGGCGGCGAAATATATCAGCGGATAGATATTTTGAAAATCTCTTGGTTAAAATGGATTTATAGCTATACATGAACGGACGAGACTGTTAGAATATCGATGGACTGAAGATCGTGAATTATGCTATCTATGGAGTACCATATGGCGTTGGATTATTCATATATAGTTATCGCTTCCTTCACGTAGCGCTACTGTAAGGGGGTCGTTTGGGTAGGGTGCTATAAGCTGTATCGCAAAACTATTACTTGGAGAGCTAGTTACAGTGCTCTCTTAGTACTTGTCGACTTCGCAACATAGTGATACCATCCTGACCTCGCTTAACCAACACGTGACTATATATTCACGTGATATATTGGAATTCTCAAGGTTGCCTTGCTTAAGGTCATCCGTTAAAATGTTCGTTATGACAAAGTACTTGAGGGCGAACATTTTTGGATAAATTTAATTACTCTAGTTCCTCTGAATCACCTAATAGACTGTATTATCAGGGACTACCTCGGCTCACCACATATTACTACGGATCACTACAGATCACCACGACTCACCTGGTGAGCTCTTAGTCAACGCCCTATGTACGTAGCCTACTTGATTTAGTAGGGCGGCGTGCTCACCATCTAAGCTAGGAACGGCCTTTCCAAGTATTGATCTTATGAAAGCCTCAGATCGGTAGATTAGTAGTTGGGTGGGTGACCACCAGCGAATACCTACTATTATATGTTTTGCCTTTTGCTTTGCACTCTACTCAAAGGAAGTTAGTCAGTTATAAACTGAGATGTTGGAAATATTGTCACATACGACCATAGACTGAGGAGAATTGGGCATCCCGTCCGCTCTGCCATACACAAGCCTCAGATCGGTAGATTAGTAGTTGGGTGGGTGACCNGGGCATCCCGTCCGCTCTGCCATACACAAGCCTCAGATCGGTAGATTAGTAGTTGGGTGGGTGACCACCAGCGAATACCTACTGTTGTATGTTTTAGCTTTTTGTTTCTCTACTTCCCCCTTGTCTTATAGAATTTGGTTAGTTGTGAATGGGAACACCAACTGGTATATTTTTCTGCTTGTTATTTTTTTACCCCCCCTCTGTCGTATGGAATTTGGTTAGTTATAAACCGAGATTATAGCAGAACTGGCACATACGACCTAGACTGAGGAGAATTGGGCATTCCTGGGTGGTTTGATTGATATAGTATTATACAAACTGGGCGTATACTCGTGGGAAATACACGTGCAAGATCAAGTACTTAAACTTCCGTACGTTGAGTGTATCACTCGATTATCTGGCTTTGTTCTTTCGCCTATCTTGAAACCTTAACTTTAGTAAGTATTATTTAGATATTTACTAGCTTTCACTAGCTACCTAGGTAGGTAATAGTACTGGTATATTCAACACCATGGCCGAGATACTTGTTGGAGGTTCGCATAACATAAGGATCACTGCACAAGAATATTCTTCCGACTTGGAAATATAGACCCGGGGGGGGGGGGCGTTAGGTTCATAACATATTTTCTTGAGGTTGCGATGACAATCCATGTATACATCGTCAATACAGCTTAACATGCGAGTACCAGCAGTGGGATTTTAAAACAAGTAAATTGAGGAGTAACAGTGGAAGGGTGAGCTGAATATATTGAAAAGTAGCCAATTATGCTCGACACTATTCTCTGTCCTCTTTGATCAAATCCGCAGCCTTTTCTGCAATTGCATACACAGCGCTAGCAATGTTACCCCTTACCTGTAGTGGAATAATGCTTGCATCCACAATCCTTAGCCCTTTCACACCATACACTTTCAACCTTGAATCCACCACGCCCCCCTCGCCTCTTGGCAACATTGCACATGTCCCAACCGGATGCCAGCTACTGAAAGTAGCTTCTCTTGCAAACCATTCTGCCTTCTCATCAGTCAATCTCTCGGCCATTTTGAAGCTAGGTTGGATGATCTTTCCCATTCCGTCCGCCTTGTCTTTCAGATATCCTGCCATGGGCTCCGTCTCTGACAACTTCTGCGAAAAGAGCAACGCTTCTTTCACGAGCTCCACGTCTAAGGGATGGCTTAGATATTTTGGATCTATAAGCGGGGGCACCGCGGGGTTGGACGACTGGATGTGGACACTGCCGCGAGAGAAAGGATGTGTCAAACCCATAGCAAAGCCGGCAAAGTTTCCAGGATCGTCATGGAGAAAGAGTCCGCTAAGTGTCTCACTATATGGGTTCCAGCCCGTGGCACCAAAATTGATCTGTAACTCAGCCTCTCCTTTGTCCAGAAAATCGGCTTTGAGGAGCTCGGCTTGAGCGAGCGTCGCTGCAGTTGGAACATTGCTAATACCAACCACTTTAGAACTATCTTGGCCCAATGCTTCACGAACTGAATCGTATGAGAGGAAAGCCGTGCAGCTGACGCCAGAAGCTAGAGGACCACCTCGGCCAGCTTGAAATTCACCCGTGGCCCACTCCAGGACTCCAGGCTGTTTGATTGTTTCAGCAGTCGCTAGACCTTCGTGAACTTCATAGAGTAGTGGAACGATGGTGTGGTCTTGTAGATTCTCCCCAACACTTGCGTTGTCAACGATGACTTCGATATTGTACCTCTCGAGGCGATCTTTTCTACCAATGCCCGAAAGCTCCAACAGTTGAGGACTCTGTATCGCTCCAGCAGCCAGTATGACCTCACTCGTTGCCTGAATAGTGAGGCTATGACCGTCGACAGTGACATATACCCCCATGGCGTTGATCTCTCCTTCTTTCTCTTCAAACAAAATCTTCTCAACAAAGGCGCTAGTCAAGACGTGCAAGTTCTTCCGCTCTTTTACAGGAGCATAATAGGCAGACGCAGCGTAACTCCTCTTGTATGTCTGATCCACAAACTTCAGCATTTTGTACCCACCAAGTGTTGCACCTTTCCTGGGATCCTCTTTTGCATCCAATCCCAGCGTCTTGAAAGTTGGTGCAAAAGCATTATCGAGCTCCCCCGCAACAGGATACAGTCTCGTTTGAACTGGACCCTCATGCCCATGCAATGCTACATCCATAATCTCCATTCCAGGGACATCAGCTGCGTCTGGAGTGTATGTCTCGGCTTTGCGAAAGTATTTCTGCAACTGATCGAATCCCCAGGCAGGATCGCCAGTAAGAGCAGCCCAGTTATCGAGGTCCTTTCGGCTGGCATGAGCACACATCATGAAATTGATGGCCGAGCTACCACCAAGAACTTTTCCGCGAGGCTGGTCGATAGTGCGATTGTGAAGCGCAGATTGAGGGACTGTTTTAAAGTTCCAGTCATACTTAGAGCTGTGCAGGTTCAGTTAACGTCTTTCACCAGTTCTGGGAGACTTACTCGTTGTATAAAGTCGTGAACATCGCAGGTACATCGATTTTAGGATCCTTCTAGAGTCAGCTAGAGAGCAAATACGTGGTTAACCATATCTAGGCATCTCACGTTGAGTCGATTTTCTCCTGCTTCAAGCACTGCAACGCTAACATTGGGATCCTCTGTCAAGCGTGCAGCAACTACTAGACCTGCTATACCGCCACCAATAATGACATAGTCATATTGTTTCGATGCAAATTCCTCTGTAGATGTTGACGACATTTCCAAAGTGAATTTCAGGGGAGTTCTGCAAAATTTTGTCACAAGCAATCAAATGAATACTTTTAGATGTAGATATTAAACAAAAGGATAGAATATAATTTTAATAAGTCTGAGCGACCACACTTAGTTATAGTGTTCCTTTCAAACTTGATTGACTTCAATACGTGCACCAAGCATTGGCATTGATATTTCCAAATAGAGTTTTAACCAATAGTAGTACGGCCTGTATTTCCGAACTCGCTCAAAATAGCGTTTGTTGGAACAAATGATATCTTCTGACTAGGGTGGTCGAATTACACATGCTCCTCGTTGAGTAATCGCTTTGCATCAACGTATCTACCAATAGTACATTTCTTCGAGGCCATCCTTACCTTGTATAGTGATTTCATTACCTTAATGTATTTATGTTAACGATACCCCCTTGCTTATATTTAGGCTTGTTCAATGTCATCTACTCTGATTTTGCTCTGCCAAAAATAATATAAATAGCTTTCATTTCTGTATAGAAATGTCTTCGTGCCCTGGAGCGGAAGGTATTAGTAGCTGCTTTGCTTCGGTCGAGTTGTAGTTTCCTTTGTCCAAGCTGCTATTCATTCGGGCTTCATTAGAGGCCTGGGATAGTATTAGCAGAATGTAGACGGACTAAGACACTTTACTCTAACTAATATTGAACCCCAAATATACCTCAGGATATACATCAGAGCTTCGGTACAAAGAGTAACTTGCTCATAGCTAGAAAAACCAAGCAACATGCAGTACTCCAGAAGAAGACAGAAGTGGATGACAAGCAGAACCTGATACCCAAGAAGAATATGACTGCAGGAATGGTAGCAGATAGCTACAGCAAACCTGAACAGGATGCAAGATAGAGACTCCTTATAATGGTAAGAACTTCAACTTGGTCATGTGGACAGGTATAGGCTAACATAACGAAAGCATTAATCTTAGCACAGGTAACATGACTCGTATTACGATAACCATATTTAAAGAGAAGCGAATAGAAATGTATATAATGGCCGAGTAATATTTTATCTGTTGAGCTTGGGCTGAGCCATAGCTTGAAAGGAACGAAAGCTACTTAAATGTATCTAGGACCCGTTCGATAATAATCGCTAAACCTGATCAAGCAAAGGATCACACTTAGTTATGTCATAATCTGACCATAATCATGTTACGAGGAGTCATTTATATTTATTTTTAACTCCGAATCGACCTCTGAGATAACCGGATCATCCTTATATGGCTTTGCTCTATCAGCCTTGTTGCATATCGAGGTGGAACTTATCCAATTCACCAGGTATCCTCACCGACCGAGGGCATCGCTATACCTGAGAATCCTCTAGTACCGGCATTTTTATTATACGTAGAGTATTATCTACATCACACAAGTTAGCTACAAAGGCTAAGGATTGGAGAACGGCGTGATTAGATGTTATAGATATCATACAAGGCTTATGATATATACTAATTAGACAACGAGATGATATCCGCCGACGGCTACCTACAATTTGCTTTCAAAAGCTGGTTAGTTATAAACCGAGATTAAAATCAGGGCAGACACA
Organism: Coleophoma cylindrospora; assembly: GCA_003369665.1. Lineage (NCBI taxonomy): Eukaryota > Fungi > Ascomycota > Leotiomycetes > Helotiales > Dermateaceae > Coleophoma > Coleophoma cylindrospora. The sequence goes on from PDLM01000013.1 coordinate 1,137,444, forward strand.
TATGACCATATATTGAGGAGAACTGGGCATCGCGTGCGCTCTGTCATACATAAGGCTTAGGTTTCATAAAGCAGTTACTCTTACATCCCATTTTAAAGGGTTGTCTTAGTGTTTTTTGGTTGTTGACAGAAGTGGTCCCTATTGCTTTCCCTACTTGCGGGAGGGTTCATGGCCACATTATATGGGATTACAGAGCAGGCAGCAGCAATGATCGCTGGATATGATGGATTTAGTGTGACGGTGACCTGACGAGTCACTGGGAGCAACTATCTGGTATTAACTGAGATCTTCCAACAAGGTAGAAAGAAATGGATTAAGGAGAGTTCTTGTAAGGTTGTTTACAAATTCTGTTATCTGTGCCCGCCTTTGTGATCGTGGTAGGTGATCGCTACGTGATAATATTGCTTCAAACTACTATCTTCACAGCGCTCTTACGAAACCAACCTTATAGATAGTAGTACACAGGTATTTACTATTGCTTAGCTAAACATACCATATCAAATACAAGGTCTCTGCCATCTGGTTCGTATCATGAACCAACAGTAATCAATATCTTCAGTCTTGGCTCTATCTGTCCCCCGCACAACGATCGCTTATATCTCCGGAGATAACTTATCTATCTGCGGGGTAAGTGGCTACATCAGCTCATTACGAGCATCACGAATCAGTTGTTATGACTCTGAATTCTGTCAGATCTGCCTTCCTGCTTCATGGCTTGGATCGGCCGACCATCTAAGAGATAGAATTAGGTCTTGGTGTTAGCATTATTGGTGGAATAGTATGTATCAACCTATCCGTTGAAAATTCAACGAATGGAATTGTGGGTAGGATATGTATGGTCGTACTTGGCCTTTTTGTTAGTGTACTATGTAGAAGCGCGCCAATAGTTGTTTACCCTTTTACCCAGCCGCAGCTTTGCGATACATCCTGTGAGTAGCCCTTGTATCCAGCAATACGCTTCTAATACACATATAGATCTAGTTTTAAAGTCCCCCCTTATCCGCTGCTAATATTCCCCAGTTTCCCCAGTTTCCCCAACTTCTCCAGGTATTCCATTTATTTTCACGAACCACTCTTCTCTTAACTATATATCATGAAGCCAAAAGTCTATCAGTTTCTTGTTGCTTTGTTTGCATCATTTGGGTCATTCCTTTACGGTTATGATCTAGGTGTCATTGCCTCTGTGGTGGCTTCGGATTCGTTTATTGATCAGTTCTTGACAAAGGATGCTACAACAAGAAGTGGCACAACTGTTGCACTGTTTACTGCTGGTGGTTTTTTTGGGGCCTTTGCGGCTGGATTCTGTGATCCCCTAGGAAGAAGGGGAACGGTTGCTCTTGGGTCTGGCATGTTTATCGTTGGAGGTATCTTACAGACAGCGGCAGAGGCAATTGCTATGCTCTATATCGGTCGTTTACTCGCTGGGTTTGGAATTGGAATTCTAGTTGAAATTGTCCCTCAATTCCAAGCTGAAATTTCCCATGCGAGTATTAGAGGTATCGTAACATCTCTTCAACAAGCCATGCTGGGGATTGGCGCACTAGCAGCAACATGGATTGGATATGGCTGCTTCACACATTGGACGGAGACCGGAAACTCAGCACAATGGAGAATCCCGCAAGTTATTATCCGCCGCACCTACATATCTTAAGATCTAACATCAATCGCAGTCTTGCTCTGCAACTTGTCCCGGCCATCGGATTACTCGCATGTATCTACCTATTTCCAGAATCACCCCGATGGCTGATCGACCATGATCGTCCAGAGGAAGGATTACGGACGCTTGCCAAATTACATGCAAACGGCGATGTTCATGATGCCTATGTACAAGCAGAACATGAGGTTATCCTCGCCCAGATTGCAGACGAACACGAGAATGCAGCCAAAACGTACGGGGAATTGTTTAAGAACCGATCCAATACTCGTCGTATAGTCATTGCCTGCGCCTGCCAAGCTTCATCTCAGATGACAGGAGTGTCTGCCATTCAATACTTCTCGCCGGCTATCTTTGCTCAGATTGGTATATCTACCAAACAATCACTCCTCTATCAAGGAATTAACTCAGTCATTGGAGAGCTAGCGCAATTCATCTTCTTTTTCTTGATTGATCGTGTTGGCAGACGCGCTCTGCAGATTGGGGGCAATCTAGCTTGCGGAGCAGCATTCATTATTGGTGCAGCTCTCCTTGCAGTTTATCCACCCTCCTCTGAGAACACATCTGCCCACTGGGCATTTATTGTTGCTAGTACTTGGGTATTCAACTTTTGTTTCTGGTATATATCCACTCACACTCTAGCGGACCTCTTAGATAACTGACCTTCGTAGTGCTTCCGGTACCATGTCATGGATTATCCCAGCCGAAATTTTCAACACGGCGACCAGAGTAAAAGGAATCTCAATCGCAACGATGGTCTCCTTTGCTTTTAACACTATGATCGGACAAGTAACGCCCGTAGCATTAGCTGCCATAGGATGGAGGTATTACATCCTCTTCATCGTATGCGATGTTTGTAATGCTCTGTTCTTCTATCTCTTCCTTCCAGAGACAAAAGGCGTGCCGTTGGAGGCAATGAACGATCTATTTACGAACTCACCTTTGATCGTTCCTGGCAGTTCGTGGCAGCCAAGCCTCGAGGTTGATGTTGACAGAATTGCCGAATTAAAGGAGGTAGACGTTAAGGTCGAGCAGGTTGAAGGGTGTTAGATTCAAGACCAGCGCATACATGGTATAGTTTTATACTTAGATACATACACAATATCATACTTTGCCGAGCTAATAATATAAAAAACATGACCGATGTTTGGTATACTCAAATGTTTGTGCATGGTCCGTCCTCTTTATCACGTGAAGATGGCTATGAAATCGCTCAAGTTAACTCTGAAGTAGCCTAATTAAACCCAATTTCAACGTAACAAGATGGTGTGTTATATTCCTAACTCATCTCTTGCTCTCTAAATATCAGTATCTGACAGGCAAGAAAACGTTCTTGTACTGCATATACGCGAATTAAAAAATTACTTTGACGTTTGCGAACTGTATGTACTAAACTCTCGGGGGACTGAATACCATATTTACGGATTAGTAATTCTTGCTGTCCTGGAGTCTTATTTAAAAAGGAAAGAAATAGTGAGTTTTTACTCTCATGATCTTCTCGGGTAGCCAGAAAGCCGGAATTGTAGTCCATTGCGTGGACTGTCAGCCACAACCACCCCGGGTAGGGCTAGCACCAGTCGTGAGACAACCCTCTCGTCCCCCAAGCCTCATTTTACTCCAAACTCGACACCTGCGTACTCTCTGGATATCAGCAGTCGCTGCCTGGTATTCCTCCGCATGAAGAATTCGGGATATCAACCCCCGTCTTTATTTAGTTCTACTGGCCTGCTTTTAGCATCTGGCTTTATATTATGACATGACGGCTCTGCTGGTACATACGACCATAGACTAAGGAGAATTGGGCATCCCGTCCGCTCTGCCATACACAAGCCTTAGATCGGTAGATTAGTAGTTGGGTGGGTGACCACCAGCGAATACCTACTGTTGTATGTTTTTGTCTTTTGTTCCTATGCTCAGTAGAATCTGGTGATTTATAAACTGAGATCTTGGAATGACTGTCACATACGACCATAGACTGAGGAGAATTGGGCATCCCGTCCGCTCTGCCATACACAAGCCTCAGATCGGTAGATTAGTAGTTGGGTGGGTGACCACCAGCGAATACCTACTGTTGTATGTTTTTGCTTTTTGCTTTTATGATTCTTCGCTGTCTTGTAGCCTTTGCTTTTTGCGGAATGAATGGTTTTTCAGACGAATACTTGGGGAAAGAAGGATCATTGCCATGCAAAGAACTTCTTTGTATGTGCAAAGACTAGAAATTCTGAAATTTTATTGCAATAATTAGGGAGTATATTGAAAAATACTTTGTATAAACACAAGTCCGCATATCAAAGAAGAATCGAAATTTTATCCCTATGTAGGTTATAGATGGGGCCGGAAAGCTATTTGGTTTTAATTGTGCCTCCCACTTTAATAAATTTTACGAATGATTGCAGTATATCAAGCCTGAACTCTGAGACGCAGGTCTCATACTCAGGCAGAAATATTTCACTGATCAGCACGATGTTCAATGGCTCCTGGAATACCTAGATCAAACGCTTATATAGCACTCTTTCCCTACCAGAGACTGCCCTTGCACCATGATATCCGCTCATTGGCCCTCTTCACGGTCTTGAAACTATTAATGGATGGCTCTTAACGTTATGCGGTATTTCTCAGTCCTTTTGACCCCTCGACTACATATGCGACAAGAGGGGAGTAGGATGGACTAGATCAACGCAGGGCTAGGACAGATATCGAATCGTCAGAAAGCACTATTCAACAAATTTGTATACAGCACCTTGCTATAACAATCCATACTCACTGCCGCCTTTGCAAATCTTGCAGTGATTCGATTGCTCTCGTGGGTACGCCCTTTAAGCTTAAGCATTACCTCACTGCAACACCCTGTATTTCAATACTCTATCTAACAATGGACACCTCTTCTTCAGGATCCTAATATTAGAGCGGCATGCCACGTAGACCATATTGGGATGTGTGTTCAGATTTGTCACATGGCACTGTAGTTGCTTTTTCTACTCAGCCAGCCTCGCTTGCCGGGCTGAGCTCTGCAATCTTTCAGGCGAGGGGCTGTGCACGACGCGCCATGGCTCTACTTTAGCTACTCTCTCTAGAACATAGTTTTGGTCTATCCATCATTTAAACTCCATAATGGAGTTCCCATCTCTTACATCGCGAGATATCATCCCCGCAGAACACAGATTTCCATACTCCGTCAATCATGGACGCGGGCATGCCAGAAGGACAGGGACAACAACTCACTCCGGAGTTGTTGCGCGCGTCTGCCAACTTTGCATCACAGATGGCGGCCATCTCGGCGTCGACTGTCACATGCGAACTGCACGAGCACTGTGATGGAAGCTGCAGGGGCAATGGGCCCGTTGAATTCCAGCCGCTGCAGGTTGGCGACAATCCGTTTCGCGCCAGCGTTCGAGACCGGCCCGTATATAACCTGCCTCTCGTACAGGATAACCCGACAGAAATCCCCTCAGTGACCTTTCAATACTCACCTATAAACTCTGCGTCAGGCGAGATTCGCGTTCTGCGGCTCCATGAAGCTGTCTTCAGATCGGATGCCGTGGTCGTGGACCTGATCACCATCAACATCCACGACGCGAATCATCCCAGTTTCGGAGCTCTTTCATACCACTGGGGCGAGATGGTGTTCAACGACGCCATTATCTGCAACGGCAAGCAGCTGACTATCAATGCCTCCCTGAATGGTTGCCTTAAACGCCACAGGAGCGATTGGCTTGAGAAGCCGGAGTTTCTCTGGGTCGACGCCATCTGTATTGATCAGAAGAACGCAAGCGAGTTGAATCAGCAACTTCCACTGATGGGAGATATCTACCGTGGCGCGCAAACTGTTTTCGTTGATTTTGGAGACGTCCAGAGAGAATGGTACATCGGTTACGACTTGATGCTTCGGACATGCATCGTCAGGAAAATGCTCCATGAGTCTGTGGAGGAGCTGGTGGGCGAGGGGCTTCAGGAACGAGCCGGTTTACCATCATCCAGCCACGTCTCATGGCATAATTTTGCGGTTGTCTTCACGTCTCCTTGGCTGCAGAGGACTTGGACGATCCAGGAAGTCGTTCTAGCGAAGGAAATTCGCTGTCGATATGGGCTGTTCAACTTCGAGTGGGATGCCCTGGTCTCGATGTCACACTTGATGGGGCTGAGAGGTCGACATGTTGTCATGAACTTGATGAGCCAGCAAATGGTCGGGATGCTCAACCTTGACCGCATCTTGCGGATAAGGCTCGAGTTCCAAGCCAGGCGGCTAACGCCTATGCAGCTTCTGTGGCGGACACGAGATTGCAAAATCTCGAATCCACGGGATAAGGTCGTCGGCTTGTTGGCCATGTTGATGCCGACATTGACGAGAAATAAATTCGAGCTGGATTACACATGGCCGACCGACAAGCTCTTCTACCACTTCGCAAAATATGTTCTGAAGAATTTCCACTTCTCCGACCGCGCAGCGCTGCTATCCTTTGCCGGCCTCTCTCGCAGACGCAAACCTCCGCAGGATATAACGGAAGTTGGGACACCGCTGCCATCTTGGGTACCGGACTGGCTGGCACATGATATTACAAGCGCCGCTGTCTTCTCCATTATCCGCGAAAAACCTTTCAATGCGTCAAAGGGCACGCCGCTCGTCATGTACGCGCTTGGCGAGTATGGGACGGATGAGTGCTTCATCACACAGATTGGGTACAGCCTGGGCAAGATCGCGAGTTTGAGCAGAAACGAGGAGCAGCTGAGAACAGACTACAGTGGAGGAGCGACTTTGGAGAGTGCAACGAACGAGCGGCCAGTTGTTCAAGATACCAACAGTGCTGCCCTGTGGAATGAAGATCTCAAGTGGTTACAGTGGCACAACGATGCGGCGTGTGTTTTTCAGGCTGCTGTGTCCGAGGAAAAATTGGGCCGCTACGAGGACCCCGGAAATGCCTTCGCTGTCACGCTCCTCGCGGGTGACGACTACAAAGGAGACAACGCGACTGCAACATCTGTGCCTATTGAAGATCCGTCCTTGTCTCTTGCTGCAGTGGTAGCTGGTATATCGTCCAACAATACGCGCCTAATGCTTGGTACAATAAACCCTGATAGTTTGTACAAGACCCAGGCAATGGTGGCTTGCCGCGACCGGTGTTTTGCTGTCACAGCACACGGTTATATCGGGCTTGTGCCGGCCTGTAGTCAAATTGGTGACGAGATATATCTTCTGGGTGGTGTTACAGTCCCTTTCGTGCTACGGCAAAAGAGTGAAATGAAATTCATGATAGTTGGGGATTCTTATATCCACAGCGTTATGGAGGGTGAGGTGGTAGATACTATTTCCGGGGATGACTGGAAACCTATATTCATCTACTAGATTTACGTAGCTCGCCATAGGGGAGATTGATATGGATTAGCTAACTAGCTAGTAGGCTTATTGAGAAATCTTTCATTGATGCACGTGGTTTGGTAAAAGCCCCCCTTTCTCATAGATAAATATTGTTATCTTACACTCTCTAATAAGCTATTGTAAATTTCTATGGCTTAAGGCAAAGACAAGGTCTTTAAATTAGGTAATTTACCAAAAATGTAAGTCAATTAAGTGTTCGGGTGGCCTGAAACTAATTTTGAGGTCTGCTATACGCCATGGCTCAAATTTTCTACCTCTAAAACCGCCCGACTAATACAGTGGTATTCAAGTGAGTCTGTTAGTAGTATAATAATATAATTATACTAGTGTGAAGATGACATTTCCGCCGAACAAATAATTTACGTACATGGCGCATGTTTTAAGTACCCGTTGAGTATCGCTGTGAAGGGCGATAGTCCCTATCCTGTTCAGAACCCCTGTGAATCCTCTTACTTCGTAAGATAGTGCGCAATAAAGATCTACGCCTTAGGCTCTACCTATCAGGTCTTCAAATCTTTCTCATCTAAACCGAAGTCTTCCAACGAAAATGGGTCCTTCATCCTCCGCTCTAGATCGAAATAAACCTCCGGAATATCCTTGTCAAGGACTTCACCACATATTACTCGACTGAGATTCTTGGCGGTGAGAAAAATACGCGCCATGCCTAAATCCAGGGCGTTAGTGATGACCTAGAAGGAAGTCAAGTGAACCAGTATAGAATTTTCAATAAAGTAAGTGGCAACTACCATGACCGTGAAAACCGGCAGCCATGAACTGGCCTTTCTTGCCTGGTAGCTCGCCCACAAACGGCAACGCATCTTTGCTCAGTCCCATGATACCAGACCATACCAGCGTAGGTTCCGGGCCCTGATCTCGCCCATTCTTGTCAACCCAGCCACCGAATCTACGGGCAGGGAAGGTGTGCAAGTAGTCGGCCACCTTTGTGTCAATTGTGGAGTCATCGCAGTCTCCTAGTGGCGCCAGTAGACCACCATTTACAACGTCTCCGCCGCCGATGATGAAGTGTTTTCCGGCGTTCGGCCGCTGGATAATATACTCATAGTCAAGGTCTGAGTGGATCGAACCGGTGTTGGGCCAGGGCCGTTCATTCCAGGTTGCGGTGGGTGTGATTGCCGCGACATGGCCTTTGAGGGGAATTACACGGCTGTCAAGTTCCGGGAGAAGATGGGAGACGTAGCCATTCGTGGCGTGAACAACCTTCTCCACTGTTAGACTTTGCCGTTTGGGATTGGACGTAGAAACTGTCCATGATCCTTGTGCGAGATTGCTTTGCATGATCTCTGTCACAGACGTGTTGGTATGCAGAATTAGGCCGAGTTCAAGGGCACGAGAAAGGACAGCAATGGCCAGCTTGTAAGGCCAAAGGCTGGCGGCGTCAAAGCTGAAGGCGCCATAGCAATCTGGAATTCGGAAGAGCTGCCGATGGTTATGAGTTGATCGCCTCTCCATCTCACTAAGAGGTCAAAAGTATGCATCGCAAGAAGAGGACTTACCTTACGGGCTTCTTCTGCATCGTGATCAGTAATTCCTTCGACATTGCCACCTGCGGCCCTGAACGCGTCGTAGGAAGCTTTACTTGCCGCATACCCTTTGGCGGTCGAAAAAACATTGACCGACCGACATACAACCAAGTCAACCAGTTCAGTCAGTTCATTTTCCTGGATAAACTTAATTGTCTCTTGGAGATTTGCTCGTTCAAAATGGCATTGCTTTATGGCAATTTCGGTACCGTGGAATTTTTGATAATCGGCGAAACCATGATAAACATCCGGCTTGATATGGCCACCTAGAAATTTGGATTCATTAGTCAACAGACTCGCACCCGAAAAGGATAGTCATAGTCCATAAGAGAGGATCAAAAGTTTCTTGCCGTTTCTTCCTGTTGCACCACTGGCAGCTGAGCGCGCTTCTATCATGACTACTGATGGTTTGGGACCAGGTCGAGAGAGCAGATTATACGCGACGAGAGCGCCAGTCAAGCCAGAGCCAATGATTAGGATGTCCGCTTGGGCAGGGAAAGTTCCGCTGTGGAAGATTGTTATCAGTTCCTGCGTAGTACACGATAATAAATAATGAGGCAGCTCTCTTGATGCGAAACCTACGACGCATAATTCTTGATGTGAGACTCCTGGTCCTTTTGCCAGAAGCTTTCTGTGGGATTGCAGACGGGATGAGTTGCACGGTAAGATGACGACATCCTAGTCATGCTCGACGTACGGCGATAGTGAGGGTTACGGAATAAGGAGGCTTAGTCGACGGCAGAGAGATTAGATAGATTTAACTTTAAGGAATACAAGAAGAACTAATGGATAAATTTGAATGCTTGATCTGCTGATCGTCCTTCCCCACAGGCGGCAACGATGGAATTCCTCCTTTCGATAAGTCGTAAGACAATGTGCAAGTGTCGGGCATCGCTTTGCTTGGCCGATCTTATTTCATACTTATACCAGGAGTGCGATAAGTGGACCCGTAGATTCGATTTGATTGGGCTGCTAAGTGCTATTAACAATGGTGGGATGAGTGCCTTGCAAGCGGAATCCGAGGATCCCGCGGTGATAGACGATGTGCCAAAAAATATGCCGTCGGACCATTATTGACATTATTTGCGTACGTCTTGCCGTCTTATCTCGCATGGTATGGATCAATTTGAGCATCGATTCAGACTTCAGGGTTCCATTCGGGGTTTTAAAACAAAGCGGTATGGGCATAGAGTGTGGGAAAGCGGGCCTGGTGGCATATAGCAGTATCAATTCGGTACATGTAAATCTAGGTACTCGACTGCAGCGTGTCAGTAGAGTTACCGCTGGCAATAGCAAAGTAATATCTAGGCTGTGGTGACGTCTCTAACAGCAGCATACTATAAAAACCAGTTCCCACAGAAATAAATAGCACTTTGCAATACTACCTGGCCAGCCTGAAGCAGCTATGAAGTAAATGATCTGCTAGTCCTACTCTTAATAACTCTAGCAAGGAGATTATAAAAGATAATAGGTCCTCTAAACTATGAGTTGCCATATCTAACCTACTGTTGTATATTTTTGCTTTTTGCTTCCATGGGTTTCCTCTACTCTAACAAAGTCGGTGGGTTATAAACTGAGATCTTGGAATAACTGTCACATACGACCATAGACTAAGGAGAATTGGGCATCCCGTCCGCTCTGCCATACACAAGCCTTAGATCGGTAGATTAGTAGTTGGGTGGGTGACCACCAGCGAATACCTACTGTTGTATGTTTTTG